>WBMV01004527.1:205531-347960 GCA_013396655.1 Campylorhamphus procurvoides
TGCCGGCCCCGGCCGGGCCCCGCGGGCAGCGCTGCGGCCACAGCTGCCCCTTCCCAGCCCGGGGTGGCACCGACCCCGCCGGGTCTGCCCTTTGTGTTTGAGCAGAAAGGCAGCATCGCGTGCACCCGGCTTTGCCGTCACCTTAATCACAGAGCCTAAGACAGCATGGTAGGAATACGTGCTCAGTTAGCTGGTACTGGGTTTTTGTTATGTTCTTTACCGCATGTAGATTTTTTGTGGAATTTTAGAACACCTGCTTAGCAAACGTGAATGCTTGCGAGGTTATTTGGCTGCTGGATCAGCTTCACATATAAGCTACAGAAATTAGTGCTTTTGTCTTTAAAAGGTCTTAACATATTTATCTAAAATGAAGTTTAAGAGAAGATGGAGTACATGAATGGGTGGGTGGATGTGTTCTGTCGGATCAGGCAGCATTACTTAAACATCCATTTGATTGTTGGAGCTGGTATATTGCATAAATTTATTGCAGAGTTGAAGTTCATATTTGCAACAAAGAAGTGGAGCTTTGCTTCCTTTCAGTATGAATTTCTGTGGTGACAGACCTTTAAAAGGAGTGGAGTATAAAAGTGAAATAAATGGACTCCAGTTTCAGAATCACAGCAGGCAAGTTTTAAAAGTAATAGCTTGCAGGATGATTGTCTTCAGTTGTTTGACATTTAGAGAATAAGCATGAAATGTTGAGCATGCTTTTCAGAAAGGCCCCTTTTTCATGTTTCCTTCCCTGCAGAGTGTCTGGGCTTTGCTGACTGTATCAGTTGAAAGTCATGTGGATATATGACGTTATATTTTTACTGAACTGTTCTGGACAGTTTGGTATGTTGCAGGCTTAGCACTCAGGAAATGATTTTGAGTAATAGAGCTTTGTAATGGAAGGGTCTATTTCTACAGGTACAATTTAATTACAGAAGTGAAGTATCTAAGCAGAATGAGGGAATGGCCCATTTTCAATGAGGGATCAGCAGTCAGTGATATTTTTGTCCTACTCTCTTTGAATGATGTGACTCAGTAGATTGCTTAAAGTGTGGCACAGCATGAGCTTTGATTGAGGACTAAAATTCAATTAAAAAAAATAAAAGGACTGAAGTGATTCTTTGATTTGCATCCAACTATTGATATGCACAGTGGGTGGGTTTTTTACTTAGTTTTTTTTCCCTAAAATTCATAAGTAAATATATGCATCTATGTAATGAAATTCAGTTTCTCAGTTGTATCCTGCTTTTAAATCAGCTGTTGAAATGACATCTTGGCAGGTCATGTACATCTGGAAGAACAATGTACTTCTCTGTAATCTGTGCTTTTGATGTCTGGGCTGTGACATTAACAAAGCAGTTTTCCTCCGAGTACCAGTCTTTGCCTGAAGAATGCAGTAAGTAGATTAATGTGTGTTATTGGTGCAGGCAAAAAGCCTTGCCCAGGTTCATTGTACCACAGGCTTCTGGTGTCTGGGGTTATGACTGTAGCTGCTGAAATCCAGAAATGTTCACCAGTATTCCAAGTGAAGCATAATGCAATTTGCTAGCAGTCCCTGCCTCCTGCTCTTGGCTAAATCTGTTATCTAGAGATACAGAACTGCACAGCATCTCAGAGAGGAATTAGGAGTACCACAGGGGGATGAAGCAAATTGGAGGTATGACAGGCAGACTTGTCTGGGTGTCATGTGACTTGGAGGAGTTAAAATTGTCCAAGCTGCTTTTTTTTTGGGAGGGGGGACAAGCGGAAACTGCTCAGCTATGATAGCAGAGTTGTGACAGAATAAAAATTAGATT
This sequence comes from Campylorhamphus procurvoides, assembly GCA_013396655.1. Taxonomy (NCBI): domain Eukaryota; kingdom Metazoa; phylum Chordata; class Aves; order Passeriformes; family Dendrocolaptidae; genus Campylorhamphus; species Campylorhamphus procurvoides. The sequence goes on from WBMV01004527.1 coordinate 207,319, forward strand.
ATTCCTTTTCAGCATAAATAATCACAGGATGGGGACACAAACATTTAAAAATGAAGACCTTTTGTGGGTGGTTTTGTGATAACATGATTTGGTCACCACACATGTAGTGGAACCATTCTCCAGTGCAGCTGGTCAGAATAGGGTGAATGGTGATGAAGTCTGTCATGTTTTTTCGGTTTGGTGGTTGTTTTCTTGGTTTTGGTTTAGTTTGGGGTGAGATGTTTTGTTTTCTAATGCCCCTTGCTGAGCCTTACTTTCCTCTAGATTTACTTGCTGTAAGAACTATGAGCCATGAGATCCTGTGAAGGTTGTTCAGAAATCCAAGTGGTAAAAAGATGTAAAGGTTGTTCAGAGATGCAAGTGGTAAAAAGAACTGCTCAAGTTCTGGCTGTTTCTTGTACTTTAGAGAAACACACTTAGAAGATGACTAATAAAATGAGACCTGATCTAAGCATAAGAAAGGCCCATTCAAAGTAAAATGCTCTTCCATGAAACAGGAGGTTGGTGGAACGTGATTGAACGTGAGCTTTGCCATGTGCTAAGTGTGGGAAAGGTGTGCAGCACAAAACAAATGCTTAAGGGGAAGTGAATGATACGCACCCTGCATAAATATCATTAGAAGGATCTATTGGAATGAGAAGCATTCACTCTGGGATGTCACAACAAAAAACCCGTAGCCCAGAGCTAAGAAAAACACAGTTTAGGTTTGCTGTTAGAGCAGGTGAGGAAAAGGTAGATATTTGTCCATAATATCAAAGCAACGTTTGATTTTCATTTACTCACAGTGAGTGCAGTACTGGATTTTCATAGTAGTTTTATATACAAAAGTCTTCTGGCATTTTAGGAGATATTTTAGCTTTTAACTTCTTATACAGGGCAATAGAATGAGATATTATCTTAAAAACACAACCCTCACATACAGGTAGAGTTGCTTCTTGTGTTTATATAAACTAGGTATGTTGACTCTAGTATGTTGGCCAGGGATATTAATGTTGATGTGCTTATCAGGAACAGTAAAAATACCTCTGAATTATTTACCAGTCGACTGGGGATTCCATGCACTGTAGACAGGCAGAGCTGACATGTGGGGACAACTCATGCAGAGTTTTCCTTGTGAAGGTAGCAAAATGAAGCTAAAATGTGCACTCTTTTCTAATTTTGAGGGTTAGTAGAATATAAAGTCTACATTTTCAAATATATTTGGAAGTGGGTATCCTGAAAACAACTAACTATGCTGCTGTAAGCTCTGGAAAGCTGAAGTGTAGTTAGAGTTGGGTTTGAGATATGTAGGAGATACATAACTGTTCTAAGTTTGTTTATTAACTTTTGAGGGTATTTTAAACAAATATTAATGTCAATGTCAGTTTTTCGAAACTTCCCTAGGATAAACTGAAATACATTATGAAAGTTAATCACCTTTTCTCAGATGATGGGAGGAAGATAGAAACATATCATGGACATTTGGGATATCTCTGTGAAGAAAGCAAAGGCATGGGAAGTTTTTTAGGTATTCACTGTCTCTGGAAAATATTTGCAGAATATGTAGATAGGTTTTGATGCTGAAAGTAAACTGTGAAATGGTTGACCCTGTAGGCTTGTAATAGTGTGGTTGTGTTGTGTATTTAAAGTCAGTGAACAGGAAGTCCTACAAGTGTTTTTGGTTTATAAGCTGCAGGAGGGTTCAGATGTTGTGCTGCTGCAGTCTGAAGTCATTTGAGTTACTGCTTTGCTCTGGTGCTGAGCAGCAGATAAATTGAGGCATGAGCATGACTTATTATAAATGCATCTTTGTGCTTTATTCTGCCAGTTCCTGCTGCTGCAGAGTGCAGGTCTCTGCATGCAAGGCCTTGCCACTGCTTAATTCATGCTCTGTTGATTCATTCGAGGCTTAGTGTAATTGGCTCTGGTTCTGGAAAGCTGGTTTAGAACTGAGAGTTGCAGAGAGTCTCTCTTTGCCTTCAATAAGCTAAAGATATTCCATGTTTTCCAGTGCTCTACAGCCACTGGATCTTTATGCATTTGTGGAGGGACAAGCAGGGATGGAGTGGCAGAGTCTCTGTGGCTCACAAAGCCAGTAACCTTCCCTGAGCACCAGAGTTTATGTTGAATTGCAGGTGATGGTGCATTTTGTGCTGCTGAGACGGGTTCACAGCACTGCTGCACTGGTTAGTTTTTCCCACTGACTTTTTCAGATCAAGAACAATTGTGTCTGCTGCTGCTAAATGTGAGATTGGGCAAGTCCTGTTATGTGGAGCTACTGAGCTGCTTTGGCTTGCTTGTTTTCAGAGGTTAAAATGAAGTACTTGAACCCAAGCCTTCTGTGATAGCTTTACTGTAAGTAGAACGTAGAAAAATGGAACCTGCCCTGGTTATCACTTGCTAAAAATCTAGAAATGGTACAGTGTGCAGGCAGTGCTCCACCTGTTTCTGGGCAGCTTCAGAAGGGGTTTATGGTGTTAGTGTGCTCTTCCACATGGTGCTTGTTCCTCCTCTGCCTGCTCACAGCATAGACATACAGAAGGAAACTTAAGGAGAAAGCACCATTGGCCATGTGCCAGATGATGTGAAATTCAAATAGAAATAGCCCTTGTAAATAGAGAATAAAATGTGGTAGTGGTAGACCAAGTATTTTTGAGACTAAAATAACTCTCTAAATACTCCAAGTAGGTTTGAAATAACGGCTCATCCTGTAGTTAACTAAACATTAAAATGAAATCTTTTCTTGTAACGCTTGCTTTGCAGATGGACTTTCTCCAAGGGCCCTCTTTAGCTGAGACTTTGTAAGCTGTGGTTTACACTGAAATATCACTGCTACTGTCTTGTAAACATGAGAATTATCAGGTTTTAGATCAGTATCTCTAGCATGACATAATTATCTGTTTGAATTGTGATTTTAGGCTCATTACATACCTGAGAATAGTAAGTGATTCCTTAAAATTAAGAACTCTCTATAATTCGTGCCTTGCCTAGGGTTTGGTGTTATCTTCCGTGCTGGTGTGAAGTGCTGTCAGTGTTCAGACATTTCACGGCATTGCATGCATTTGAAACTTCATTATTTTAAAATACTAGACTAAAACTATTAGGCTGGAAGGTTTGTGTCTGCAGCTCTGTAGAAGTGTGCACAGCATCAGTGTCAGAGGAAAGCAGCTCTAGTGAGAGTTTTTTCTAAAAGAAGTGAGTTTATGAAAATGTAGAAGCCCCTTCTCTCCAACATTCCTGTATCTGCTCTGTAAGCTCAGCTGTGTGGAGCACCCACCACTGAGTTTGGGTTTGCTTTTAGTCACTGGTCAGCTTGTTCCAGGTTGATTTGCACAGAAGTGGTTTGTTTCAGTGTGGTGCCAGCAGGCATGCCCTTGCTGGTTTGACTGGGAGAGGCACTCTGATAGAGCATCCAAAAGCCTTTGTGTGCTGACTTTGGATGCCAGTTGGTTTTCCACCAAACCCTGTGCATTTAGCTGTGCCTGCTCTCACCCACGCTGAGCACGGCGAGGATTCAACAGCTTGCCTGTCATATTGTACAGAGAAGAAGTGATAGAAGTGATTCTTGGAAATTCATGTGATTGTGCTAGTAGTGATAGCTGATCTACTTTCAAAATGAGTTTGTGCTTTCTACATCTAAGAAAAAGGGTTCACAGAACAGCAGTGAAAAATCTCATGTCCATGTTGTGAAGGAAAATGAGCTGGCATAATGTGGAACTCTGGGAAATGTTTTTCATTAATTCTCTTTGTCATTTTTAATTCTCTAGGTTCTCCTTCCATGTGCTTTCATCTTGGGCAGTGCTTTATCCTAGAATATGGACTGATAAACACGTTGTTTCCATAAGTTACTGGGTTTTGCATTCATAAATGGAGTAATGAATTGGTAAAGCTCAGCTACTTGTGGAAGGAACATAAAGCAGCCAGCTGAGTTGAGAGGTCCGTGGTGTAACTGTTGTAGCTAGAGTTTATATGTTTTTAAACTCAAAGTATTTAGCATCAACACCAAGGCAAATGTGATTCCTTCCACACTGTGTGTGTGTTGTATATTTTTCTCCAGGGACTTTTGATTTTAGCATATACTCACCTCCTGTCTCCTACCAGTCCTTGTTGGCATGATAAATTATACTGTCCTTTCAAGCAGAATTTTTGGTGTCACTGAGACTGAACATCTACCTTATTTAGTTGCTGATTTGTTAGTCTCTGGACTGAAACAATACTTGGACAGTCCTATCTCCTAGTTTGGTGTGTCTTTATAGAAGAAATAAAAGGACCTTTCTGCTTCATCTGGCATTAATCTCACGTTGAATGTGCTTTAATAACATACTGATACCTACGTTAAAGGCCTGTTTCCATTGTTAGGAACTGAAACTTGATTCCTACTTTATATGTGGGCTGTCTTGTTTCCTTTGTTAGGATCCAGGCCTTTAAGGAGTTCCATAGTTGTCTCAGCTCTTGGTTGTTGTGGATGCTTTGGGAACATGTGGTTTGAGGGGTCAACAGTCACCCTCAGCACTGAGGGTGAAGAGATTGACAATGAGGATGATTTACCTGTCTCACTGACTGTGAAGAGATGGTTGAATTAGATTTGCATCTTTTGGTGCAGTCTTTCTTCTCCTTAGAAGAAGGTTAAAATGGTTTCTGGATCAGTAGACAGAAAATAAGAAAACTTTGGTGCTGTACCGGGGGTGAGTGTGGAGCTGGGCAGATCTCACTGCAGGGACAGGGAATGCTTCCCTCTGGGCTGAAAACTCACTGGACTTAATGTACTAAAATAATTGCTTGTTAAAAAATGCCAGTACACAGTCCTATTCTGAACGTAAAGGAACAATTCTACTTGAGGTCTTTCAGGTGCTCTTTCTTGTATCTGAAGTTCTCAGGATTTTATGCTCCTTCTGTGAAGTACTTGGTTCATGGAGTGCTTGATGCTGTGAGCTGTCCTACAAAAGACACTCTGTTTCTCAGATTCTTTATATTTACTTAGAACAAGTGTTCTACACATAAGGAGGAATGTTCTCATAACCTTCTTCCCTTGTGCACATTTGAATGAGAGTTGCTTGTTTATATCACTTCTGATCCCACAGTAGCAGGTTACAGTAGCATAAACAGTGTGACCTTTTAATGTGATGGCAGGAAGTAAAATGTGAAATCTATTTTAAAAATGCATCTTTGACTAAGGAAGAGTATACTTCCTTTTTCTGACAGGAAAAATAACCCCTACTGGTTCAGAAGATCTTTATTCCAGTTTACTGTGTAGGACCTATTTTTTCACTGTCTTTGCCGCTGCTTTTAGTAGGATTAAACCTCTGCCATCCTTGTGTGGAATTGTCTGTCCCTGCACAGCCATCAGTGACTAAAGGTGGGGGCTACAAGAAAAACACAACTGACCATGAGCAAGGCTTTAGTAAGAGGAACTTCTTTGGGAAAGAAGGAAAGGGTGGGTCATTGGAGCAAGAACTGGAAAAATACTATGTAGCTTATTAAACAGCTAAAATACTTATTGACACATTTATCAAAATTTCTGAGTATTCCAGAAACTGAAGAAAAATGGAGAGTTATACCCAGTAAAGGAGGAAGGAGTGAACAGCCACCCAACTCTAGAAGATGTTATTGTCTATTTCCTTAAGAGTTTAAATAAATTGGAAAGCAGCATTGTCACTTGTTTCTTAAACTTCTGACAGTGGAGAATTTTCACACTAAATTTCAGTTTCTGCCTAGAGCCATAGGTTGTCGTGAGCAAGAGTCGTGTTTCAGCCTGTACACTGTTTTCATTCCCAGAAGTGGAACCTTCTCTGAACTGGCCTGAAGTGTTTCAGGGCCAGAGCAGGTCTGCCCTTGTGCTGTTTGAGAGCTCCTATAGGAAATGTGGGAAGGGTAATGTGTGCTGTGAACCACCAGAGCCAATCCTTTGATCCCTGCACATCACACCACGAGTGGGGCTGGAGGGCAGTGCCTCAGCCACGCAGGATTGGGCTGGGCAGTGGTGTTTGGCAGCAGCTGGCAGTGAGCAGTGTTACCTTGCTGGCTCATTAATGACTTCCCTTTGATAGCAGTTGCTTTCTGTATCTCCCTGATAACTGGCACACCTACTGACACACAGATAAGCCAGGAGACAGCGTGTGGCAGCGTGGCCGGGGTTGGGAGCAGCAGAGGCAGGTGGTGCATTGGGGCAGTGAAGGGAAGTGTGAGCAGCCCGAGGTACAAACCCCTCAGTGCTCCGCAGGGCTCGGGAACAGGTACCCTCAGCTCTGGAGCTGCTTTGTTCTGTGACCATCAGACTCTTCTTGTTTTCACTAGAAGTGAAAGATTGGAACAGGAGGTTGAAAATATGTGCAGTCTTTACAGCTGCTAAGTTCCTGGATTTATTAGCTGATGTGTAAGCATTAGTGGAGAGGTCTAATCTTACCAGCCTTTTTAAAGCTTGTCAGGAAGCAGACAGAGCAGAAACACTTCATGATAACTACTGACTTATGTCTTCTTTGTCATTGATTTTATGTTTATGCTTTGTGTGAAGCTGAGCATTGGGAGCCAAGGCTGTCAGGCAAGGCTTTGCTTGGTGCCCCATCCACTCCAGTGTACAGGAGGCTTCTCTCTGACTGACTGACTGACTGACTGACTGACAGCAGGAATTTCCTTGTCTACCATTGTGCCTGCTGAGTTCTCTACCACATCTTCTGGTAAAGAGCCTTTGCCCTCAGCACTGCTGATGTAAAAGGAGGCACTTGTGTGTGATTCTGATAGTTGATAACATTATTTGTGGACCAGTGCTTAGAAGCCTTTGGTGTAACTTTGGGGTGTGGGGAATGGAAAAGGGATGTGGTGAGTATGAAGGGTTTTCTTGAAGATGTTTGGAATTTACTGCATTTTATACTATTTTTTTTCTGTAACCATTCCAGATCTGTGCTAAGACTGCAAATGAGGGTTTGAGGTAGACACCAAGCTACAAAAAGCCTGTTTAGTGGAGACTGATAAGTGGCTCCGGCTGGCAGGAAGTGGAACATGATGAGCAAGAGCCTGGTGGAGCCGTGGGGTGTGGTGGGTTGGTACAGCACTGTCTGGGCTGGGAAGGGGGAGTGGAGGAGGCCATGGGAGCTGTGCCTTTCCACAGAGCCTGCTCTCACTGTCAGGGGTAGACGTTTATTATGGCTGCTTGGCTTTGCTGAATCAATTGGTGTTCTCAGAATTAATTATTTTAAACTAGCAAGATGAGTAGATGCATTAAGTGGCAAAACTGTTTATCTCATCTGATGCATGTACCTTACTTCCACTCAGCAGCCTGGTTCATTAGCATGGGAAGGATTAACCAGTCCTTTGAAGGCCTGGCTTGTCGAGTTTTGCAGTCTTTTTCATGTGCTGGAGTGCAGAGTGCTAATCTGTCCTACATTAGGATGTCTGTGAATGCTTATCTTGATTATGTGATGTGCCTGTTAACACTGACATTTGTTTTTTAAACTCCCAGTTGCTTTCCATGAGATGTCTTGCTTAGCTGGGAGTGAAAGCTTTCTCTCACTGCAATGACAGAACAACCTCTGGTAATACAGGATTGGTTCTGTCAGTGTCTTATAGTATTGCTTTGCAACTCGGATAACCAATAAAATACCAAATATATTTTAGCACAGAAGGTCTGGCTGGTTTGGGTTAAGGGAGGGGTGGTGTCTTTCCGCTGGAAATTCTCAGGCTTGTTGATTTTAAGTAGGTTTTCTCACACATTGTCTTTTCTGAAGACTTCTCTTCACCTTTCCTGTGTGAGAAACTGTGCTTATGATCAGTCAATTGCAGTATTGGTATCCACCACAACTAAAGACTTAATGTGCACTTTTATTTTACTGTGTGAAGGGCTGTTAGTAAAGCAAAGTGCTCAGGAACCAATCTCAGAACTGAGTAGCTTAACTCCTCTGGATGTCAATAAACAGTACATCTCTGCTGTAAGTATTTAAGGGCTAAGTTTCTCTTTCCAAAAAAGTATTGACTTTTCTCTCTTATCCTTAGAACAGTTTATTGCTCTGGAAGTAGCATTAACATTCTGTTTCTAAGTGCAACTTCTGCTGTTTTAACTTTGGTGTGGAACAGAGTTGTCCAGCCATCCTGTGCTGGAGTGTGTGGGGGCTGTCCTGTCCCTCATCAGCCAGCATGGCCTGTGGAGCCCCTACATGGCATGACAGTCACAAAGCAGGGCACACCTGTGTAGCCTTGTGTTTGTGGGATCAGGAAATGGCCTAAGTGTTTGACTTACCCCCAAAACTGGATTTGGGCCGTTGATCGTGAGCTGAGCATCTCAGGTTCCCAACACTGTAAGGTTTAAAGTTAATCTGGTTTAGGTTGCTTTCCTAAACACATATTAGACAGTCATGTGGAAAAGCAGGAGTATCCCAATTCTGCTTTATCTAACATCTGTTTTCAGCAGTACTGTTTGTTCTCAGCAGGTTTTTGTGTGCACTGCAGTAGCTTGGCAACCTGTAGGTTGCACCATTCTGTGAATTCAGTGTGTTTTTAATCATCACTACAATTTTCCTTTCCAAATTTGAATATTCTAAGTACAGTAAATTGGGCATCTGTGATTGTAACAGCAACTGCCACCTTAAACAGATCCCAACTGAAACAAGCTGCTTATGTAAATCTGTAATCCAGCGAGTTTCTTCAAATTTCAGTCCAAAAGTCTTTCTTAAGAAAAGATCCTTATAACTTCTTTCTGGGAATGGTAGTTAAGCAGTTAGAGCTACTTAAAGTTCCCAAAGAGGGATTTGGGCAGCCTGCTGGAAAACAAAGCTCCTGAAATCATGACTGTTTGCTGGTTGTGCTGTAGGAGCAAAGCTTGAGTTTGACCTTTCCCTGCATGCAGAGACATGAACATGGATTGTGCAATCCTGTTAATTGTACATTCTCTTTAAACTGTTGGCATCTCGTTAGGTTAGAAATGATGAAAACCTTTTGGTAACAGTCTAATGGGCATGCTTTGGCAGAATGGATCTGTAGTTCCATTTCCTGTGTTCTTGCTGGGATGGGAAACATCCTATTGCCATGGATCAGAATTTGCTGGGATTTCGTGTTATAGCCCAGATTGTAGGGAACAAAGAGAATGCAGGAGGGAGACCCATGTAAACTGTGGAGCTGGTACCTGTTTAGCATACAGGTCATCATTTTGAATGAATGGGGGTTCTTGGTAGTAAAGAAGTCCAGTTTACCCCCTCACACCTGTGACTCAGAAACTGCATCTGGAGAAGGCCAGTAAAGCAAAGTTGGGCACAAATGTCCTCAAGGAAATGAAGTGCACCACTGAGTAAGATGCAGGTACCTCTTTTTAATAGGTAATGTGGAGTTCACAATTTCCTATTAAACAATTCCAGCCACTTCCTTTCTCGTGTGTTTTAGTACTTCCTCCACAGAGGAGCTCATAACTTGCACAATTTTGGTGGAATTAGTAGAAAATGGAAATATGGCTGTTGTCTGTCCCATAGTATTCTAAATACAAAAATAGTCCTGACAGGCTCTGACCATGGGCCCCACTGTAATCATGATGTGACCTCATTCCCTTAACATTGACAAGTACATCAGAAAGTTTGATTTAATAATAATTAATTAAGATTACAGGATGAGCAAAACCATTCCTCAAAATCTGGGCATACTGAATAGACCTGCTTCATGCATAAATTTGTTGCTTTTTAAAAAAAATCAATCTAATTTTAACATAGCATATGGCATGCTGGTGTCTAAAACTGCTTGAACTGACTGTACTTTCTAAAGCACATATAACTAGTTTAACTCCAAATAAGAATTAAGTCTTAGAAAAACTATTTTAGTTCCTATTTTCTTCTGTAAACATCAATAGCTTGTTTATTCTATCATCTAAATTACATTAGATAAGATCTGAGTTTAGTTTTAGTCAGTGTTGGGGGTAGGAAATGAGGGTTGCAAACTTGCTCTGTGTTGATAAAATCCTATTTCCACAATAGTAAGAGTCTTTCAGACCAACTCAAATGAAGAAAATAAAACCGAGGCAAACTCCAGAAGTTCTGATTCCTAAGCAAGAATCCTTTTGTTTCTGGTTTTGTGTCGTCACGGAAAACAGGCCATTGACACTTAATCTGGAAGTGCTTTTGTCTTTAGGAGGAGTTTCTCACTAGGAGTTTAGGATGGGCTCAGGGAGCTCATTTAGAGCTTTCTGCATTCCTCCAAGAGCCTGAAAACATGGCCTGGAGAAATGGGCTCCATTCTGCAAGGAGAAACCCGTAGCTGTTCCAGCCCAGCTGCCAGTGATACAGCACAGGCTGGATTCCTGAAAGGGGAGGGAGGGAGGAACACTGGCTCCCAAGTTAGAAACCTAATGAGCCCGAGCATCCCACATGGAAACTAATCTGCTTGGAGAGCACAAGGAGCATCACTGCTGCAACCAGAGAGCTTCTGCCTGTCTCCAGTGGGGCACTTCTGTAACTGGGGTGCTCCCCAGGGAGGGCACAGCAGCTGTTCAGAACGAGCACATCAAAATCACTGCTCAAGAATAAGGCCTGTCTCCTTCTCGTTGAAACCCTTTAATGTTTTAGCAGTTCAAGTAGAAGTAAATGTTTATTTTGGGATGTAATGCCAACAACAACAACAGACTTGACACTGGGGTATTGGGAGGACAATACAGTGATGTGAAAAATGTGCGGTATTTTCCTTTGTAAGCCCTCGAAGTTTATTTTTGCAGCTCTGAGTCTCTAATGAGCAAAGGATTCTGTGTGTGTGTGCACATTCTCACATCCAGCCCATCTTTTCCCTTTGCATGCAAATGCTGATGTCGTGTTAACAGCATAACAAAAATGCATTGATGATAAATCTCGGAGTGTCTCCTGCTTTCCCTATTACTCATTGCATTGACTGTGGGTTTTGGAGGTGTTAAGAGGTGCCAAGTCAAGTTGTTGAATTTGTAAAGAGCTTGATAAGTAAATACCAGAAGTCTGGAGCCCTTTGACAACAGATTTTGTGTTTCCAGGCACATGTAGTGCTGTGAGGCCTCTCTGACATGGGTGGAGTTTTTGCTTTGGGCAGGTTGTCTCTGTAGCCATCTCTCATCCCACCTAGTTTGGAACATCCGTTTTGAGTTTCAAGTAGGAATGTTAATTGCTTTGCTTTGGTCTTCCTTACTGGTAACCTCTTTAATGTGGACAGTGACACCATTCAGGAGAGGTGTCTGTTTTCTTCTGCTGGAACCTCATCTATGACTCTGTGACAGAAAGCAGCGCTGCAGAACAGGCTGAAAAGTGTAAGAGGCATCATCCTGTTTGGTAAATCCAGGGTTAAAAATCCCTTGTGATCTTATTCAGGGAATCACATGCCTTCCAGGAAATGGTCCTGGTGCTAAATGTGTGGATATAAAATTAAACTCTGAAAAAACCCAACAAAACAACCTCACCACCAGGAGACTGTTGAGGAAAACTTTTCTTTCTCTGACCTTTTAGGATTTCCTTGACAATTAGAACTAGAAAATGCCTCAGAGCTTGACAAATATTCTTTTAAAATCTCTACTGGATAAGCAAACTGATGGATTTAGGAGAGATGATGACTGCAGTAGCTGGCAGTTTAGCCACATCCCAGGTGTTGCTCAGGTAGGTGCTGTACCTGTCCCCAGGGCTGCACCATGGCCTTACTCCTGACTGCAATCCAGCATGCTCCATGGATGCTCCCTAATTAGTTTCAATTAGGGACAAAAGGGAAACCTAATTAGTTGGTGAGGTTGTGTTCTCAGCCTATTTGTGGCAGGTGTTTTGGGAGTGCTTTATAAGCACCTTCAGCTCCTTTCCCAGGACAGGCCTCTGGTTTAGCAGCGAGCTCGTGCTCTGTGCTGGCAACCCCTGCACTGTGGCTTTCCCTGGGGAAGGAACATGAGCCGTGTCTCATATCCCTTGGAATGTCTGGGGAATCACCCTTTGTTTGGAAGCTCTGGTTTGTGTTATGCCTTCATGGATAATTTCATAACACAGCAGCAAAGTGGCTGTGGGAGCTGGGATGGGCTCTGGTGGTGGGGCTGCATCTGTGTCCCTGCAGCAGGGCCTGGGTTCTCATAGTTCTCTGGTACCTGCTGGTTATGGTGTGTTCGAGGCAATTAGAGCTCTGTCTTCATCTGAAAATTACCTTGACAAAGTGAAGATCACTGGGGTATTGCAGGCTGCCCTTTTCTCTTTTGGTATTTTAACAAGTTCTGCCTGTTGTTGATGAACAGATGTCATTGTAGATAGGGGATACTGGACTTGTGTAGTCCTCTGTTAATGTGACCAATGTTTTTAAGATACCAGTTTGTAATGTAGATATGTTTAACTCATGTCATCTCCAAAAGGATTAAAAATAATGCTGTGGTAGTTCTGCAGTTGTGTAAGTTTAAAGTGCTGATGAGACAATTGCTCAAATGCTGGCCTTTCTTTTTTAAAAAATAAGTCTAACATTTGTAATGTTGTTTTGTTTCTCTAAAATGTTTGACCTGAGTGAAATGACTGTGGTGTTTGTCTATTAGGCAGCTAAAGTGCTGTGCTGTTTGTTTGGTTTTTAGTCAACATACTTTCCAGGAAAAGGTGAAAGGACACAAACACCACAGAGGGTTTCAGTTGCAGCTCAGTGCATGTGGTATGGGTGTTAACCTAAAGTGAAGTCTTTTTTTAAAAAACTTCATCAAGGCTTAGTAGGAAGAGTCGAACTTCAGCTCCTCAAGTGCACAGGGCTGGGTGCTTTCAAATTCACTCGAGGTATTGCCTGTTGAGCCCCCAGAACTCACTCTGTGTCTGAAGGCTCTTGGCAGTGCAGGAGTTCTGGTGCAGTTCAGTAGAGGAGCCTGCTAGTGGTCATCCCAACTCATTTCAGGGGCCTTAAACTGGGACAGTAGATCTGATGCTGAGCAGCTGCCTGGAATCTCTGTAGGCACAACATGATTGTGTCCTTCTCTGGCTTCAAATGTCGTGTTAACTCTAGTAATAACACCAGATATTCTGAAATTTTGTGTTCTTCTAGTTGGCAGTGTGCCAGCATGGCCAGGTAAATGGGAGAGCAGGATGGGTTCAGAACCAAAACCTTAGAGCAGACATATTATACATTGGGGTCAAAAATGGGAGAAAAGGAAAAAGAATCTCTAAACATCTGTCCAGCTTCTAACTGGGAAGAGTCTGTTGCCTGGTGAGGAAGCAAACCTTACATTTGATTATCTTATTTATTAATCAAAATAGTTCATTTATTTTAAGATTTAACAGTGATAATGGACTGTACAATAATTTGGGGCGAGTCTTGCTTTCTGAACATTAACACTGAGGTTATTAACACTGTATCTCTGAAAGAGAGTAGAGGAACTCTGAGTTAGTATAAATGAAGTTATTCCATGGTTCATCTGCACTGTTTTCAAGGGAAGCTCATGTCCTTTTCTTTCCAGTTGGAAGTATGTAATTTGCAACTTGCCTAAACTCTAGAAAATACCTTGGTTATGCAGCACAATGATCTGATTTGACTGTGGAAAGGTGTGAGAAGCAGTGTTTCTCATCCCTCATCTTCTGGTACTTGCAGTTATGTCTTGTCCTCCCTGAAGCCTGCAAAGCCTTGGGTTTTGTTGGGATTTTTTGGTGTTGGTAGCTCTGTAAAAGCTGTCATGCTCCTCGATGGCTTGTGAGGTGTCAGAATGAAAATATTAGGTAACTAGGAAAGCAGGACTCTGTTTATAACCACAGTTGTCGGTCTGTGAAGCCTGGAATACCCTACAGGCCAGGAATGGCACATTTTTAACTCACACAGAACTCATGCTGCAAACAAATGAAAGTCTGGCTTTGCTGTGCAGACTGGATTCCTTCAGGTGTTCCATGAGTATCTGGGCTGTCAGATGGACCAGTCTATCTGAGGTGAGGGTAAACCAAAACTCTCTATGTAGAGGCCCATAATGTTTGAGCAAATCAAGATCTGGATCTCATCTCCGTGGTTATTTTTCTTCTTAGAGAGGAGTAGTAACTGAGTTAGAACCTCTTGACACTTTAATGAGAGTGTGGTTTATTTCCTGGCACTGACTTTGTTTGATGATACAGATAGCAAAGCTTTTCTTTTGCACAACAGCTGTCAAGAAAAAGCCATTTTGTCTTTTCAAAAGTCTGTCCTAATAATGTCCAAGATGCACTTGTGGAGCAGATTGAGTATCTGGGAGGAAGAATGGAGTTGGATGTGAAGAAGAAGGGAACTTGGGTTGTTTTCTTATGCTGACGCTCCATTCAGTTGTTTCCTGTTTTGGCAGTGAGCACATGGCTACAAAACAGCAGAAATAGAGTGTTCCTGCCAGCAGCTCTGAACTTCTTCTGTTATGGGTCAGAAATTTCAAGGACAAGCTGTATTTTGAACTTACTGATATTTGAGAACTCTCATGTCATTCTTTAACCTGATACTAGAGTTTAGCTCTTTGATTTCCCTGGCTCTGCTGCAATCCTCAGAAAAGTCAGAATGGAGAAATCAGTTTTCAGTCATTGCTGATGATGTTGGAGCAATACAGGAATCTAAGCAGCTGAGCTGTCAGAATTGCAGAGCTTTATTCAGCAGTGCCTTCCTTCTGGTAACCTGCAAAACAAATACACTGTTAAAATTTGGAAATGACACCAGCCAGTGGCTTTCTCCCTTCTGGCAGTACTACCCAAGGTGTAAGAGGCATTCAGTGCAGGTGTTAAATTGAGCATTTACAGTGCTCAGTTATCTGCCACGATAAAGTGGGTCCAATAAAGTGCTGTAGGGTTTGCTTTCATAAGTCCCTCTGGCTGGGCATGTTGCAGCTGGTCAGTGGGGAGAGACAGTCTGTAAATGTGGCCTAGGAGAAATGAGTCCACTTGGCCACGTGTGGCTGTGGCTGAACGTGGCAGTGCTGCCCAGTTTACGTTCTCCTGGGGTTATTGCCGTGCCTCCAGCCAGCTGACTGGTGTCACAAACGCTGCTCCAGCCTCTTCAGGTTGCCTGGGGACTGCTGGGGTAGCAAGGGGCTTTCTAGGAAAATCATGTGTGACTTGTTTATTTATTTGTGTGTTTGTTTTAACCTGGCATAAGAGGGTTGTTGAACTTTAAACAAGCCTGTCCCTTCCCCTCTCTGTGCTGTTTGACCTCAGGAAGAAGCTTGGCATACCAGGCAACTGGTTTCTTTTTCTTCAGGGAGACTAATAAGCCATTCAATACTACTATACTTTATTTGAAAGCAAAACTAGGAGACTAGATAAAGTGCTTATAAGGGGTATTAAAATCCCCATTTATTTAACTGATCTGGCTAAAATTATGCAGCTGCTTATTAGGATTAATGTTGTGTGATGCAACTGTCTGTTCGTTTGTCTGATCTTTATATGACCTTCTTCTAAACTAAAAGTTACATCCTCATTTCTTGTTCTTGCCCAAATATCCTGATGTAAAGCTTAATGTAGGATAAGAAATCAAACCTTCCGTGTCAAAGCAGGTTACATGAGCAGTTGATCTTTGGGTGCTTTCTATCTCAGCAAAGTTCTTTTGTTGGGGAGTCAGTTCGTTGCTTTTCAGGGCCTCACTTTACTCCCTTACATGCTGACTCTGGAGACCTGTTCCCATTTGTGTAAAGTAGGTATTTCTTGTGGATCCCTTGGGACTACCTGGTTTTCTTGTGGTCTTTTCTACAGGTGTTTGCCACCTTATTGAATTGTTGAGGTATTTCCATTCTGAGATCGGTCTGTAGTGACATCTTGGGGAAGAGCATCTTTCACGTGACTTTATTGTAACTTTTTGTTTACTCCTCCACCTTTTACAGAAGTGTCATTGTTTTTTCAGTGCCAGCTTTAAGAGGAAACCTTTTTTTTTTTTTTAAGCTAAAATTATTTTTTTCTTTAGGTCTTTTTATATTTGTGAATTGCTGTTTTAGTGTGAGTGCCTCACTAGATGGATTAGGTGCACTTCTGTCGCCCTTGATAAGATCTTGGCAACTGCTGCTTCCTGAAGGAGCAGAACTGTTAAAATGGCAATATATTGTTATCTCTTAGTGTGAGCTGTGAGAGTTTATGGTGCAATTAAACAGTGTGATGAACTTGAGCCCAGTTGCCGAGCTCCCCAGCAGTGTGAGTGATGAGGCTGAAGGCCCTGGGACTGCAGGGCCTCACAGTGTGTGTGACCCACTGCCCTGCACTGCAGGGACTGGGATGTGATGGGCCAGGTGGAACCCACTGAGGGCAGCCTGCTGTATGTTACTGAAGAATTTGTTTGCCAGTCACTGATGCAGATGAACAGAAGTTCTTCCAGCTTGCCATCTGGAGCCCAGGGCTGCAGCACTTCCTCTCAGCCTGCAGGGTTTGGGGCACTGGCCCAGGGCACAGGACCCAGAGCCAGGACATGAGTGGCCTGGAGTGACTCACCCTCCAAACCCGAAGCATTTGACTTGGGAAAACTGACTTCAGTTCTAGCCCTTCCTCTCTGAAGTTTTATGTTGCACGACCTTTTAAATGAAATGTCGAGCTTCCTTTTTAACAGACAGGATCTTTGCAGTGTGACTTGGTGTGATTAAAGATTGGTAACTTTATCGATCCCTGCGTTCCCCCACTGCCTTCAGTTCTGCTGGCACTGCTGGCTGCAGGTTCCTGCCAGCTCTGAGACTCCTGCTGTGAATGGCTCTGCCTCCTCCAGCACACTTAGGAATGTGTTCTGAGCCTGCCTGAGCCCCAGGGAGCTCCAGCAGTGACCAGGACGGGCAGTTTTTGACAGGAAAGCCTTTAACGTGGCCACAGGATGTTGTAGTAACTTGGCACTGGGTTGTTTCTCTCCAATGATTTTCTTGGTTGAAGGCCATCTGATTTCCACTAAAGTCAACTCCATCTCCTGGAAGTCAACTCCATCTTGGATGATGACCTTTTGGACATTTTAGATGTTCTAGCAGCTGCTGTAGCCAAAAAAAGGGAGGGGAGAAACAAACAAACAAACAACCCCCCAAACCACTTTTATCCCCTGCTGCTTAGCAGAGTATGCCCCCTTTCAGCATGGGTTTGAGCACTGGGCTCCAGGAGCACCTGCCCTCCAGGGTGCTCTGTGTTACTGTGCTCTTTACACTCAGAAATGAGGTGCTGTGTGCTGGCTGGGTTTTCACACAGCCACCTTGCCTGTTGTCATATCTGGGTCCCTCATTTTATTACCATCCACCCCATGTTTTTTTCCTGTTTGTTGAAACATGCTCCAGAAATATATTGCCCTTTTTAAATTGTCTGTTGAAAGCACATGAGTAACTTCTTTCTTCTCATTTTCTCTGTGCCTGTGGGAGTTATGCATCTCCTAGAACTCCCTTACTCTTTCAGTACCTTTAGGCATTGCAGCATCTTGAAAAAGATCAAATATTTGCTGGTGAGGTGACAGCCAGCTCTCTGTTCCCTGGGCAGTAAATTACAGTTTCAATTCCTTACATGCTTGATGTGGGTATTTGAATCTGTGGAACTCTTGGAGACTGGGATGGTTTGTATGTGCACATACATGTGTGTTCTTAAGTATAATACTTTTGTATTAGAATGTCTTTGTATAATTCCATTTCTGCAAAGAAACATTTGTTCCATTTTCATTTTTTAAAAGAGGAGACATTTCTTTTCAAATCTGTTAATGCAGTGAAAGGAAACAGTGTATATTAGTGCTGCTGCTAATTTAGCCCAATATTTACAGAAAAATGCCTAAGGGATTTTGGTTTGGTCTGCGTTTTCCTGGTTTTACAATATGAATCCTGAGTGGTGGGGTAGCTGTGTTGGTTTGGTATGTGTTGGGGGTTTTTTAAGCACTTAAAAAAACAGCACATGTAGGCTCTGTGGGAAATGTGCTCAGAGATGTAGAAAACCATTTTTCCTAGTTCCCTGGCTTTGTCTCTTGTTAATCCTGTGCAGAAGAATAAACTCCTGTAAAATACAGAGTCACCAACCTGGTGTCAGAGACAGCTCCGTGCAAACCCCCATTTTAGCTGCCTCATGTTGGAGATCTCACTCAGAGTGTGGCAGTGCAGATCATGTTCTCCAGACAGCATTCCTCACAGGCACAAATCCTGGCAGCCATGTGTTCAGTTATAAAAAGCTGGCAGCTGATGTCAGGGCTTATTTCAGTGAGGAGCTGCTTTGGAATACTGTACTAATTTGGGGCAGGTTTATGTAAATCAGAGCTCCTCCTGACATGCAGCAGTCAGTGTAAATTGATCCGTACCTGAACAATGCAGCAGAAGAGATAAGCAGGTATTGTGCTGCTGTAGATAACCCATTTAAAAGAAGTCTTTGGCACTGCCCGTGATTCTTTATGCAGAACTGTGTTTGCACAGTATTTATTTGCAATGAGATGTTCTGTTTCAATAAACTGGGACTAATGTCCAAGGACAGCAGAATTATTTTCTTTTAGCTTTTGAAATTGTCTCAGATAGCTGAGCTGTTCCATCTGAAGAAAACCCCAGTGAAAGAATCCCAGTGATACGGTGGAGAAGATGCATATGTGTTAGCTGAGCATGTGAGGTGGATACAAATAACTTGGGCCATTTGCAGCTTTGTGACATCTTGCTGATAACTCCAGATAAAGATGCCAGTGATCTTAGACAAATCACCACTCTGTGAGTTCGATGGCAAGGGGGGCAGACAAGATTTTTTCTATCATAATGAGTGTTTTCATTGCTGCTGAGTCAGAAGCACGATTGATATTTTCACTGGTGCTGCAAACAAGTGCTTAAAGCAGTTTATGGGGCACAGACCCCGCTCCATCAGGAGTGTAAAGGCATAATGTCTGTTAAATGTTCTGCTTCTTTATTATGCAAACTAATAATATTTTAGTACACAAATAATGTTACTCTTGTATTCTGATAAATTTAAACTCAGATCTTAATTTGAAGCCCCAAGTGTTTTCTGTCCAGAGCTCCCACACGTGAAGATGTGAAGTCAAACGGGTGTTTGTCTTAAAATAGCTAATGGTATGAAATTAGATGGATTCAGATCTGACACTTTATTTCTTTTGTTTCAGGACATCAGGCATGAAGCCAGTGATTTTCCATGTAAAGTGGCCAAACATCCCAGAAACAAAAATAGAAATAGGTACAGAGATGTCAGCCCCTGTAAGTACACTTTCTTTTCCATTGTTTGTAAGAAACTGTTGACCTCTAATGACTTCTAACACCTCCATGTTCTTTGTAAGGATGAGATTCTATTAGGTGAATAAGCATCCAAGGCAATTCTCTTTGTTTATATATTTATGTATTTATTTATTGATTTGTGAGATAGATGTCACAGGATGCCATTATATGCACAGGGTTATAGTGGAGCAACATACAGTGGAGTCTGTATCTGTGGGCAGGAAGCTGAAGGAAGGAACTTGCCTTGCCTTGGAATTCTCTGGCCAGAGAGGGGGGACTGGTGGCTGCAGCAGCATTGCTGCAGTTCAGGGGTGCTTTGTCCTGCAGGGTGTCCCCTCCCCAGGGCAGCCTTTGGTCAGCACAGGTGGCACAGCTGCCCTTGGGGGAGGTTGAACACAAACTGTAGGACTGCTGGAGATCAGCCTGAGCTCATCAGCTCATTGCAGCAGAGAAGGGGACACTGCAAAGGGGATGCTGTGAGGGTGAGCCCTGGGGTGTGAGGTGGTTATGGTCACCTGCTCTGGTGGGATGTGCCTCTTGGAGCTCCTGTGTCCTGTACAAGGCACAGCGTGGCCTGTTTGCCTTTGGTGATCCCAGGACAGAGACAGTGACAGTGACACTCAGCCTTGGCACGCCTGGCAGCCTGTGATTTTGGGCTCCAGCAGCAGCAGTGCTGAACTGGCTCTGTCCTGGGGCACATCTCCATCCCTGTCCTAGCCCAGAGTATTCCTGTGTGTCAGAGAGCTTCTCTCCTTGGTGCTTAGAACGTTCCTGAAGCCTGTGGGGCAGCTGACCAGAACAGCAATGTTGCACATCATTTGCCTTACTAAGCAGTTCTAATGTTTGGGGTTGTAAGAAAAGGGTCCTTTCTGCTTTTAGATAAAACTGCTTCCAGTCTGTTTGGCTTTCTTGCAAAATGTGGGAATCCTTGAACAAGCTGGTTTTGAATGTTTAAGCTGCAGGAGATAAGCAGTTGTGTAATTTGATTTGTTTAAAACCAGTGACTCGATACCTGTACAAATAGGTCAGTGTGATCTGGTGTGCAGGTGACTGTGGGGATTATTCCAGATGCAAATGCTTCACTCTTGCAGTGTGTTCTTGGAAGGCAGCGCAGCCCAGGGAACTTCCACCTGCACTGCCTGGGATGGAGGGAGCCCTTTCCATTCTTCAGGACCACCCAGCTTTTCTGGCCCTAACATCTGATGGGGTTGTGCATGGATTGTGCTGTGTTGCATATTCATTAACCAGTGTTTTCTAATTATGCTGCAGTTGATCACAGTCGAATTAAGCTAAACCAAGGTGACAATGACTATATCAATGCTAGTTTGATAAAAATGGAAGAGGCCCAAAGGAGCTACATCCTTACCCAGGTAATTGCTGGCAGTGGTTAAGAAAAATCATGTGGTGGCTGGAGTTGTTTTTCATGGGTTTTCTTTGTTTGTTTTCTTCATTGTAAAGCCAGTTAAGTGCATGTAAAATGTGTGGATAAACATATGCATAGAACCATTTTACTGAAGTGCTGCATGTTTCTTCCTGCTTCCTGTAAGCACTGACTGGCGCTCTGTAGTTTGGCCGCTCTGTCTTTGCCTTGAGACCCATCCAGGCTGCAAGGTAACACCCTTCTAGAAATCCACTTGTTGTCTCCAAAGAGACAGCCTGTAGGTGTGGCTGAGGGATTGCACATCTGCAGGGAAGGGAAGCTCGAGGCTTCAGCCCACCCAGCTTACATTGCCTGACAGATTCCCTGGGCAGGGCAGACCCTCCCTCACTGGGAGGGCTCCACGTTTACAGGACTCTGTGTGTGACCTTCCAGATGTCCAAAACCTGTTTGTTGCTGTTCAGCATCTTTCTGAAAGTGAAGTTGCTGTATGTTCACAGATAAGATGCTTCCTGATAATTCAGCTTCTGACAGGTCCGAGTTGGGCAATTGATGCTTCTAATTTAATGTGAGAGAGGGAAGCCATGAAATACAGACTGTAGTGATGGGAGTGGGGAGGGCAGGTGGGCTGTGGCTGCTTTTCCATGAATCTGTGAATTCCACCCCTATCTGTACCACAAATTTAAAAATACCTGGATACCCTCTTGTCTTATTCTGAGAGCCAGCAACTGTGCCAGGATTGTTGTTTGTCCTAAATACTCCATTCCCTGGACACTGTCCTCATCTCTAATCTTGGCCTTTTTTTATCCCTTCCTCCCATACTTTAGATAAAGGTAGGCTAGGATTAATATTTTCAAGTGACAGCTCTTCCTTCCTGTTTGTGGAGAGTCAAGATAAATCTGCTAAAGAAGAAATGGACAGTCCAGTGTTCAGTGTGAAAATGGTTCTTTGCCCACAGCTCTTCCTCTGCTGCTCCAGGACAGGGAGGGGATCACAGTGTTGAACTGGCATGTGGAATAGTCAGGTGTGCAGCTGACAGGTGCAGGTTATCTGTTCTGATCCAGAATCTGTTGGGTTTCAATGGCTTTATTTAAATCCAGGCATTCCTTCTGACCCTGGTAGTAGTGCATTTAGTGCACTGGTAGTAGTGCATTTAGTCAGATAATTTTCAAGTATCATGAATAAGAATGATGTGTTGCAGAGTAGTTAATTCCTCTCTTAGTCAGTGGGGTTTTATTTCCCCATGACCTTTGTATACCTTTCCTAAGAAAATGCAGCATTTCTCACTCCCAGTTCTGTTCTCACAAATGAGACCCCGTGTCTCTTCCTCTTATGCCTGGGAGGAGAAGATGAACCATGCTGTCATGGGAAAATTCAGAACATGGAAATCAGAGCTGTCTCACTGCCTTTTTTTGCAGTTTTAAATGAGAAGTTGCTTGTTTCTTGTCTAAACCCATTGCCCAGTGCAGTAACTGCTACTGGGGAACAGTGCACTGACAGTTACAGAAAATAATACTCAATTCTGGGGATTCTGTCTCTGCAGGGACCTTTGCCAAATACCTGTGGTCACTTTTGGGAGATGGTTTGGGAACAGAAAAGCCGTGGTGTTGTCATGTTGAACAGAGTGATGGAAAAGGGATCCGTAAGTACTTACCCAGTTCTAGCTTGGTGTTTATCACATGTTTATGGTTTTTCTTTGATAAAAACCCAACTAAAACCAACCCAAAGAGCGAGGCAGGATGACTCTTAAGTAATTTTATCTAAGAAGTTATGCCTAGAATTGAATACCTGGGGGCACTGGGGTTATTTTGAGTAATTTACCATCAGCTCAGTAACAAGTTTTGGTTCCTCTGGCACGTGGAGAAGCTGCTGCTTGAGAGGAAATGCCTTGGCCTTTGTGATGGTGGAGAAGATGGGAAGCATCAGGCCTGGTTTCCATCCCTGGGTCAGAGCTCTGCCTCGGTGCTGGTCCCACAGCTCTCATCCCTGGAGTGGCCTGTCAGCTGTGCAAAACCAACACCAAAGCAATTCTAAAGAGTGACAGAAATGCCCAGGGAGAAGTTGAATGCTGCAGTGGAGTCAGTATAAAGACATTTGGGGGGAGGAGTGGCGAGGAGGTTGGGTATCCACCAGTGATAACTGGGTGGTACAGGCTTTTGCATCACCAGGGAAACATTCCTGATAATCAGGAAAATTCTTGGGCAATGAGTTGTGTTTTAGTAAAGCCCAGTCTTGGGTTTTGGGTGTTTTGCTGGTTTTTGTAGTGCAAGTGAAATTCAATCTTAGGAGAGATGCAGTAACCATACTTTCAATATTTTCTTTCTTCCTGTTCGTAGTCAGCACGTTTTGTTCTCAGCTTTGACCAGAATGAATTCCTGGGCTCCCTTAGGCTGCTCCCACCTCAGCAAACAGCCCTGGGGGACTCACAGGGGAGCACCCAAAGGGCTCTTTGCAGACACACTGTTGGAGAAATGAGACCCAAAGCCAGTTGCTGTATCTTTAATACAAACCCAGGCAAAAGTGCAGGGAACTGTAACTGCATTCTACACCCCAGTAAATACAGGGCTCACTTAGGGCCCTGGCAGGCAGCAGCCTTTGTAAAACTAAGCTCTGGGAGAGTTTGAGTAAGAAAATTGAAATTCAGTCAGAAGGTAATGGGAAGGTTTGCTGGATGCAGTGGGTTTTGTTTGGCACTTCACCTTTAAACTATGCCATGCAAAATCAAAATGATCTCCCTGCTATTTTATTTTTGTGGTGAGTGGACAGAGTAACCAGAATGTCATGTTAGCCCTGGAAATTAGCAATGTGGTCATTTCCTATAGGTACCTTATTCATGGAATTCATAATACTTTTCTCTGTGTGTTCTGCTCTTGTTAATAAATCTCTTTTGAAATTTAAATCTTTGACATTACAGTAATAAAATGTAGAGTAGACTTAACATTCAGATTTTGGCAGAGTGTTATGAGAGCTTTTAGACTTAGTTATTAGATTTTTGTGTGTTTGTTTGACACAAGCTGAAATAAATAATTACTTTAGAGATTCTGGTTACATTTCACAGCTTCACACCCTTCAGCTTGCAGGTACCTATCCTCAGTCCTGAGGTGTTTTCCTGAGTTTAGTCAGGGTCAGAATAACTTGA
Source organism: Campylorhamphus procurvoides (assembly GCA_013396655.1). Lineage (NCBI taxonomy): Eukaryota > Metazoa > Chordata > Aves > Passeriformes > Dendrocolaptidae > Campylorhamphus > Campylorhamphus procurvoides. Next base: position 230,872 of record WBMV01004527.1, read on the forward strand.
CTCATACCAAAGTGGAAATGTGGTTCTGCAACATAAAGGAAATCTGATACTCTTCACTCTATAATTTGTGGTTCTTACAACAGAAGCAGATGAAGAAATTGTCTTGTAAGAGAAGGTTGTGTTTAAGGGTGTTTATTCCTTGCCTTTTGCACAGACATAAATGACACTTACGTGTCTCCTGTTTGTTTTCAGATAAAGTGTGAACAGTACTGGCCAAGGAAGGAGGAGAAAGAAATGTTTTTTGAAGATACAAACTTGAAACTCACTTTGATATCTGAAGATATAAAATCCTATTACACAGTACGACAGCTGGAGTTGGAAAACCCGACTGTAAGTACAGGATCTCATCCCTGGCCCTCTCATCAACAGGGGCCTGGGAAAGGTGGTCAGGGATTGCTCTGGATTTGGTGGTTCTGCATGACATTGTTCCTCAGGCTCAGTTGGCATTTGTGGGAAGGAAATTCATGGGTACTTATTTAACATACCTGGGGAAACTCGAGGCCTTTCCATGTCTCAGCCGTACCCTGAGCCATACAAGCTTTTGAACTGTAGGGAAAAGAACTAAACCCTCTTGTGCAGAAGTACATTTCCTCCCCCAATTCCCTCTGCCCCAAATGGAGACCTTCACAACAAGAGGTCATTATTTGTAGTTTCTTGGCTGTGCAGCTTGGAAAGCTCCCCCAGAGCAGTGGGACTTTGTCATTTAGGTTTTAGTCAGTTCTTCCCAACATTTCTCGAGCATCCACTCTCAGGCTCCCCAACTGCTGTTTTGCAGAGCCAGGAAACCCGTGAGATTCTGCACTTTCACTACACCACGTGGCCTGACTTCGGCGTGCCCGAGTCGCCGGCGTCCTTCCTCAACTTCCTCTTCAAGGTGCGGGAGTCGGGCTCGCTGGGCCCCGCGCACGGCCCCGTCGTGGTGCACTGCAGCGCCGGCATCGGCCGCTCCGGCACCTTCTGCCTCGTCGACACCTGCCTGCTCCTGGTGAGGGCAAGGGCCTGCTCTTGGGAGGGCCTATCCTGGAGGGGTGGCTCGAGCCCTCCCAGCGCTGTGCTGGGGCCTGGGAGGTGTCACTGCACATGATTCCTCTTGTTTCACTCCTACTGCTTTGGGCACATCTCCTTCCTGAGTGGCTCTGAGGAGAAGGCTCTGGGTTTCAGAGTGATTCACAGAGACAGGCTTTGCCTTCATGGTCGGGAGGAAACCACACCAGAGGTCTGTGAAGTCATAGTGTGAACTCCCCCTGGAACAGCACAAAGGCCATCTGATGAGTTTGGTTTTACAGAGTCACCTACACTTGTAGGTGGGAGGAAATTGTCCTGGCTTAATGTAAAGCTGGAGTTCTCTTGGCTTTATTCTCTCACTGTGTGAGATCAATAGAAAGCTAAATCAGGCCTAGGTTAAATGTCCTTTTTTTTTCCTTAATTACACTTTCAAAGCTAAAAAGTCAAAAGGAGGGAAAGGGATAAGATTTTGGAGCCCCACTGTTTTCCCCTCTGTCTTTTTGGAGACCCAGTAAAATGCTGCTCATCCCAGTCTGGTGTGAGTTCCTTAACTGTGTAAGGTGGAGGGCAGTGTGAAGGCCCTGCCACAAGATGAGTCCTTGCAGTGCACCCCAGCAGAACATAAAGCCTGTTTCCAATCCTTCCCTGCAGATGGACAAACGGAAAGACCCGTCCTCTGTGGACGTGAAGCAGGTGCTGCTGGAGATGAGGAAGTTCCGCATGGGGCTCATCCAAACTGCAGACCAGCTCCGCTTCTCCTACCTGGCTGTCATTGAGGGGGCCAAGTTCATCATGGGGGACTCCTCGGTGCAGGTGAGCCCTGGGGCAGCTGCAGCACCTCTCACTGGGGTCCTCAGCATGGGCCCTTCCAGTGTTTGAGACCCTTCCCCAGAGTCCCTGTGAGATCAAGGTGCCTCCTGTGCTTCCCAGCACAGTGACCAGGGTGGAGCTGCTGCTTCAGCTCCTCTGGCATTTCAGAGAATAAGGGTTTTCTAATATGCCAGAGGTTTAAGTATTATGATTAAATCCATCAGGTTTCTTATGGTAAGCAGAACTCCAGCAAGACAGATTGTGTATTGTGCTATTTAAGTTTTGCAATAGGTTGGAATCTCTTGCATTTGTAGCTCATGTGTTCTGTGCAGTGGATGTACCTTGGGTTTGGAGTTCTGCTGTCTGGGGTTTATTTTCTTTTTTTCTCAATGCAAATGAAGGAGCCACTTTAAGAATTAATCAAAAGGCAGAGTATAAAGATTCTGCCATGGGGTAGAGTTTAAGGTTAGAGTAGCTTACAGAGAAGAGAAGAGCTCACCCAGGCTTGTCCTTCCCTGAAGGAGCAGTGGAAGGAGCTGTCCAAGGAGGACCTGGAGCCCCCTCCCGAGCACACGCCGCCCCCCCCACGGCCCCCCAAGCGCACGTCGGAGCTGCACAACGGCCGGATGCACGAGCACCCCCCGGCCCTGCCCCGGCCCCCGGGGCCTCAGGACCCCCAGGACCCCCAGGGCCAGGGCAGCCGCCCCCTCAGCACCCTGCAGGACACGGCTCTGGATGGCACAGCTCACCCGCCCGCCCCGCCGGGCACTGACAGGTACCCTCAGCTGCCCTGAGCCCACCGACCACCCGGGGCTGGGGAGGGGGGCATTGCACAGAAACACCAGTTCATACAGGGGCCTGGACAGACCTCCAGGGAGGCAGGAACGGTAGGGGCAGGAGTTCCAGCCCAAGATCCTGGCCAAGGTCTCACACGCACCTTCATTTAACGCCCCCATTAGCTGGGGCCTCCCCTGGCTCCCTGCTGAGGAAGTGATAGGCGGTGGGTGGGTGGCTCTGGGAACTGGAGATCCAAGAGAGGTTCCCAGAGTCTCCAAAATGAACCCTGAAGTCCACAGGGTTGGGAGGCTGTGACAGGAGCTGGACCTGGTGTGCTGCTCCAGGCCATGGTGGGGGGGACTCCAGGGTGAGCCCAGGGGGCAGGATCTGTGTGCAGCCAGGGCTGACTCCTGGTTTCTCTGCCCTCCAGCTCTAGTCAAGACACTGAAGTGCGGAGGAGAACGGTGGGTGCCGGTGTGTGTGTCCTGCCCCCCAAGGAGGAGCCCAAGGCGGAGAGCCCGGAGGAGGAGGAGGACGAGAACGTGGTGCAGACGTGGAAACCCTTCCTGGTGAACGTGTGCATGTTCACCTTCCTCACTGCAGGCGCCTATCTCTGCTACAGGGTGTGTTTCCACTGAGGGCAGGGCTGGGGGCTCCTGGCACAGGGGGCCAGCCCAGCCTGGGCACAGAGCAGGGAGGGTGAGGGGAAAGGCCAGAACTTGGGGTAGGGCTAAAGAGAGAATTGATGCACTAGGGTTTGATCCAGCCCTGTGGTCCCAAGAACATAATATTCTAATCTCAGGGCCTTAAAATATTCAGGAGTAAGCAGAGAAAATGCCAAATAGTTGTTTTCCTTTTTGTTTTTTTTTGTTTTTTTGGTTTTTTTAACTAAATAATAGAATTACAACACATTGTTGTTTTTAGCCTTTTTTAAAAAGCCAGTTCCTTTTCTTTTGTTTCAGAAAAAGTAGGCACAAGTGAAACTTGCCTGTACTCTCCAAGTGTTGTAACCAAATACATGACTTACATTGACGAGTTCCCAAAAAAAGAAAAACCCACATACCTGAAGAATGTAAACTTTTGGAAGGGGAAGGGTGTTTGTGGCTGGTTTTTTGGTTTGTTTTTTTTTTTTTTTTAAATTTGCTTCATCATTAAAGACTGAGTTGTGGGCAGTGCCTGTGGTATTGATATATTTAATCTTGGCAAAACTGTTCTTAAAGAGCTGATTGTTTGACTTGTGTTGATAGAACCAGGCTTCTGCATTTGCTCAGGGTATCCCAACACGTCCAGCTCTTGGATTTTTTCCTTTTTTTTTCTTTACTAAATGTATCTCCTCATTGACTTTTGTTGCACTCTACTTGCACATATGGCTCTTTACATTGCACCGTCCTTTCTGAGGCTGTTTTTGCTTTTATATTCTGGGTTAGGAGAGGTTGAGGGGAGAAAGAGGAAGGGAAATTCAACCAAACCATGTCCACCAGCACTCTGCCGTGGAAGGACCAGTTGTTGAACCTCATCATTTGGAATGTAAGATGCAGTTTCACTCTCCCTGTGCTCCCTCAGGCCCAGCGTTGCCTCCAGCGAGGGCTGAGGCCCTGCAGGCTCTGGGCAGGAGAGCCCTGGGTGAGTCCAGAGCAGTCCAGGCTGTGGCAGCTTCCCTGAGGCACAGGCAGGTCACGGTGCAGGTGTTGGTGTGTTCTGCTCTGGGTGAGGCCAGGGGTAAAGGCCTGGCTCCGGTCGGGGCTCCAGGGTGTGTCAGTGCTTGTGGATGAGGGTCTGGCTGCTGGGCAGGACTGGGACTGGGAGGCAGCGTGGCACTGGCAGCCAGTGCTGCTCCTCTTGGCAGCACCGAGTGATTAATAGTTTAAACAATAATAGCAGAGAGTTCTTTGCTGGTGTCCTGGTGCCGAGGGCAGGAGCAGGAGTGCCTGGCCTGCCCTGGCAGCTGATGTGCAGCACTGTTACTGATCTGTTCCTTTTCTTTCTGAGTCTCTCCAGGTGTAGAGCACTTCCCACCCCCTCAGCTCAGCCCTTGCTGTGGAGGAGCCCGGGCAGGTCTCTCCACTCCGTATTTATTTTGGCCAAGCTGGCTGTAGGTGTAGCTCTTCCTTCAGTGAGTGAGTAGGTGAAGGGGGGTTGGAGTTATTTCTATTTTGAGTGTTTTGTTAAGCTTGCATCAAGGGCTTCTCAAGAGTACAATAATAAATCCTCAGGTAGTACTGGGAATCAGTCATGTACCTGTGAGACTGTTGGTCAGACCAGTACTTGAAAGGAGGAATGTTGTAATCAGTCGATATTTAGTTATATTATCGGAAACAGGAAAAATAAGTATAGAAAAATGGTAATATATAATGGCTCATCTGTGTATTTAAGATACATTGTGATTGCTTTATCCCCACTGTTCTCTCCAGCACGGGCAGGGTCCTGCCCTGAGGCACCATTTGTACCCCTTTGTATTAAACTGCATGTGAAGTCTCCGGTGTCCCGATGAAACACGACGTGCTTGAAAGGTGAAAGAACTTCTATTTCTGCTTCCTGATGTGCCCAAACGATATTTGCATGACCTGATCCTTCGTGGCTGTGGCTCCGAGGGTGTTGCTGAAGGTGTCGTTCAGCAGTGGCCTGGGGTGTTTCTCAGACAATAATCCTTGGCATGCCTTCCCGTGGGGTCCCCTGTGCCGGGGGTAGCATGTTCCTCCCGCTGTGTGAGTGTAGTACAGACATTCCAGAGTGTAGCCAGCCCTGTCCACACCTCCCCAAGTGCCAGCAGGGGCACCTGGCACAGACACAAACCACTCCCTCCCTCGCCCTGGGCCACAGGGACAGCAGGTTAAGGCTCTGGTATGGCAGGAAAACAAAATATCCTCCCTTTGGCTCCAAATTAATTCCGTTGCAAATGGAATTTGATTATAGGAAGAGAAAGCCCCTGCAGAGGAGGGAAGGGCTCTGAGCATCCCCCTGTCCCAGCCCTGGGAGGTGTGGATAAGGCTTGGAATACTGAACTGTTCCCATTTTGTTTTGCTGTCCTGTACTGTCTGTGGTAGTTGGGGTATATAAATACCGTGGGGTGTTGGGTAACCTGTTTTTGGAAATGGACAAACATCCATGTTAGAGGCGGTAGGATGTTAGTGAGCTGCTCTGCTATCTGCCTTAAGCAAATATTTACTCATCAGGTCTTTCTTTTTTTACAGATTGCCATAGAATAAACTTTTATAAAAAAATATAAAAAAACTCAACAAAAAAGCTGAATGTTTTGGTATAATACAGTTTCAGGTATCTTGTCTTTTGTGTAAGCCGCTGCGGGGCCTCCCAGGTTAGAGTACAACTGTACAGTTTTTCACTCTCCCATACAAGTTTTCAGTTCTCATTTTAGTTGTAACAATAAAATTCTTTTTTTAAAGAACTCCCCTGGGTGTCTTTTTGCTTTGGTGCTGAAGCCACAGAACCTGCTGGACCCCCTGGACAGGAGAGCTGGGGGTGCAGAGGGAAGGGGTTTAAGGGTTACTGTAAGGACTTACTGTGGGCAGAGCTGCAGTGCCCGGTGACCTCCTGCTCCTGCTCCAGCCTTTGGCATTAAACAGTTCCATTTAACTCCCAGGGTGCTGTCCCAGTGGGTGCAGGACAGCAGGGACCCTCCAGAGCACTCACAGGAACTCGGCTCAATGGTTTATTAGAACTTCAGAAAACAGTATGAAAATCCAACAAATAAATACTGAATAGAAAAGCTTTATACACACACATATATATAAATATGTACACACAACCCTTTCAAGTATTGTACCTCTCCATGGCCACCCCCAGGGGCTGAGGAAGGACCTGAGCACAGGGGATGGTTAGGAGAAGTCTGGATTTAAAACCAGCCAAAGGTGCCCCTCCCTCAGTCTCAGTCCCACCTGCACAAACAGCCCCTGGTGCTGAGCCCTTCCTGCCTGGCCCTGGTGCAGCCTGGCCTGGGATGGTGAAAACTGACTGAAAGGACCAAGTTCTCCTTCAGCTGAACTGTCCAAGCACAGGGACCCACTGGTGACACTCTGGCTCTGCTCTCCTCACAGCAGTGGGTGCAGAGGGGCTGTGCTGAGTGCTGGCTGCCTCAGGGACTGCTGGAGAGTGATCCTTTCTCCCTGGGGAAAGGCCAAATTAATAAAACACTTCCTGGGAAAATAGAGCAGTTTGAGTAAGATGGAGATTTGAACTCCAAGGACAACCTGGTTCCACATTCCAAGAGATCCCAGTTCTCACTCATCCAGCACTTTGGTGTTTGTGTTCCAGTCTGAGCTGTGGGACTGAACACTCTCCCTTGGGAAGGGCCCTGTCCTGGAGCAGGATGCAGCATGGACAGAGCTGGGACAACACCCCACCCCTCAGGGCCCATGTGGCTGTGAGGACAAGGGGATGGCACTGCTAAAACACTGTGATTTCAATCTCAGCCTCTTGCTGTGCAGTTTCCCTCAGCTCACAGCAGATCCTGTCCATTCTCTCAAAGGCCTGGCGCCCTCTCTCACCTGTGGAGAAAAGAAACAGCCCGTGCTGAGGGAGACAGAGACACTGAGAAACAGGAAACACTTTGGTTGTGACCCTGTTTGGACCTGACAAGGACTCCCAAGAGTGACAAACTCATCCCTAAGGGGACAGTTTTCCAAAACCTGCTGGAAGTCACCATGGAAAATCAGACCTCCTGACAGTATTTCCACATGAGTAAGAGTTGGGAGCATCACAGCTGGAAAACACCCTGCACATGAGCCTGAGTGTTTGTGGGAAGCAAGTCTGGAGATCCCCGGAGCTAAGCATGGATCAAAGCAGGGTTTGGAAGAACAGAACAGGAAGACAGTTCTCCAGCAGCACCTCCAGCACCCTTGGTCCTTACCTGCCACCTTTTCAAAAGGTTCAGTGGTTCCTACAGTGCTTTATCCTAGAGAATGTCCTTGGTCTGGAAGGAAGGAGGGCCCTTGGTTGTTACATGTGATATAAAGTTTACCTTCATGGTATGAACCAGCTGTTCATGAGACACTGCCCTGTCCTAGATGTGTCCAGGCCAAACCTGAGGCCTCTCCTGGCCCTGCCCTGTTGCCCATCCCCTTTCAGGCTCTGCTGTGAATCCTTACCAAAGGACAGTGTTGTTTCCCTGGCTGCATTCCTGACCTCCTCTGTTTCAGACTGGCACAGCTGGGCAACCTGCTCGATGCTCTCCACGGCCTGTGGGGAAAGGAAAGGACACGTTGGCCTCAGCAGTTTGGTGGGTGTTCTTCTCCAGGCAAACACAGACACACCAACTCCCCTCTCCTCCTGCACCTGAATTCTGCCAGGACCTTCCCCTTCCCTCCCAACACCTCAGCCTGCAGTTACATTTCCTGCCACAACCTCCCCTCTGCCACCTCCTCCTCTCCTGTTTTAGGGCATGGGAGAGGGTGAGAGTCCCAGGGTCCAGGTCCCTGCTGCAGGACCATTGAATCACCAGGGCTTCACTGAAAGGGTTAATCCCAATTGTCACTTTGCAAACTGAATTTAGGAGTAAGACTGTGATTCCCTGTTGTGTGACTACATAAGACAGGAGTTCAAACAAGATGCCCACAGCTCCCTCTCCTGCTGCCTTTGGAGTAACAGCACCAACAGTCTGGAACTTTGCCAGCCAAAGAATGTGGCAATTCCAAACAGCAGGAAGCTGATAAAGTGACCCTTCCAGACTTAAAATGCCATCCAGACACACTCCTGCATCCCTGACTGTGGCCACACATGCCCAGCAGCAGCAGAGCTGGGAACACTCACCCTGAGGTTCTTCAGAGCCAAACATGCAGCTTGCTGAAGTCTTGCATCACCGTGGGATAAAACATCGGTGTAAAAAACCACAGCCTGCATGAAAAGAAAAGTGAGAAAGAAAGTCTGAAATGCAATCAGAGAGCCAGAGCAGAGTGGCAGGAGCAGCTTCAGTGAGGGCAGAGGGAGACAGCCCCTCTCACCTTGGCCCGCAGGCTCCTGCTGGCAGCAGCCCGGCACAGGCACGCCGTGGCCGCTTTGCCCACGCGGTGGTTCCCGTCGAGCTGCAGCTCCCCGAGCAGCCGCAGCGTCTGCCCCAGCGGCTGCAGCTTGGTCAGCCGCTTCCCCTTCAGCCTCTTCAGGCTCTTGAGCCGCCCGGGGCACTGCAGCTCCTCGATCAGCATCACTGCAAGGGAAGGGCCGGGCTGTGCTCAGCACAAAGGGAGGCAGCCCCAGGAACGCTCCCCGCTCTGCCCAGCGCTACCAAGGAAGCCACAAGTGGCAGGAACAAACCGGGCCAGCTGCCCCTGTGCCCCTCCTGTCCCTGCCACTGTTCCATTTCCTCCCATGCCCAGGCTGGGACAGCCCCGGGGACACCCAGGACAACACCCACAGCAGCTCCCACGGCTCTGGCCATGGGGACAGGAGCAATAAAGGGGCAGGATCAAGCACAACACCTGTAAACAGCCCTGGAAAACCCTGCTGGACAGGACAAAGGAAACCCTTCCTCTTTTAAAAGCTGAGAAATCAGACACAGGATTTACACTTTCAATTTGAAGAATATTCCAGGTCTTTTTCACTGACTAGGAATGCTGACGTTTTAGTCCCCCTCCAGATGACTCATCTGCATCAACATAAGCCTAAAGATGCAGCCAATATAAGGACTATTTTTAAAGCAATTCTTTTCTAACACAGAGTAAGTTTTCAAGTACTTTCACATGTTGGAGGAGACTCCAGTGAGGCTCTGGCTACCTCAGGCTAGAAAATGCACCTCAGTAACCTCTGAAACTGCAGTGCTATTTCTGTGTCTGATTCCAGCTGCAATGGACACCCAAAGCCACAGACTTTACTCAGTCCTTGGATTCAGTTGTAGATTCCTCCTAACTTTGCCTCTCCTTTAACTGCAGAACATCCCAGAGCCCACTTTCCAGGGCACTTGAGATAAACCCATCCTTCACCCCTGGTTTGTTTGTACATGGCCAGATATGGGAGTCAAGCACATCTCTCCTGTTCTGATTAAAATTACACAGTCCTAAGGAGAATTAAGAGTGGAAGCAAGTTGTTCCTGCAGTGGTTGGGCTGTTTCCTGCTCTGGAATGGTGTCTGCAGTGGGAGCCTGGCACTGCCCTTACCTTCCTTGGCAAGCTTGGCCAGGTGCTTCTCCAGGCTGGCAATGTGGTGTTTGTCCAGGTAGCTGTAGAACTGGAACACTGTGATGGGCTGTGTGGGGGGACTGGGAGGGGGCAGCAGCCCATCACAGGTGAGGAGCTGCTCCAGCAGCCTCTGCAGCACTGCAGCAACACACAGGGGAGGAGAGAACAGCAGGTTAGCTCCAGGGGAGCTGCTGACACCAGGGGACAGCTTTGGGGGCTTTTGGAATGCACAAGGACAATGTTTAGCACTGCAATGAGGTGCAATCAGAGCAGCCTCAGCCCAAGTGGTACCTGCTTCCAGCTGCCTGGGGTATTTCTCCTTCACTTTGAGCATCATGGTGTACTTCAGGGCATGGCAGAACCTTTCTGCTGAAGCCAACAAGATGCTGCCAGGCTCTGCAAGGTCACTCCACATCTTCAGGTAGTGCTTCTTCTTCTTGGTCTTCTGAATAACTGAAAAGCCACATTTTAAACAGTCCATGAGCTCCAGCAGATTTTGGATATTAGATGAGAAATGAGGCACCAGATGGATCATCCAGACATGGGTCAGCATTAACTTGTATTTGTGTTAGAGATGGTTTGGTTCAAAATGGGACCTTTCCTGCCAAAATGCTGAAACCTGCAAGCACTGATCTCATCAGGCGTGGGCTGAGCTCCCAAACTGTCAGCAGCAGCTCCTCTGCCCCTCATTGCTCATTTTACATCCCAGCATCTGAGCCCAGCTCCAGAAGAACTTTGCAATCAGCCAAAGATGTGCCACTGCCAAGTTTTGGAGATTCTGCCTTCTGCTCCTTCCCCAGGGCAGGGCCCTGACCCTCAGGGTTCTCTCTCCCCAAACCCCTCACGAGAGCACTCGCAGCAACACCCTGTGGTTTCTCCCTGACCCTCCATTCCTCACTCTTGCCCACAGAGACACTGAATCCCTGCATTTAACCCTCCCACACTGTCCCAGAGGCCCCTGGGAGCTCTGCTCCAGGGAACAGGTTGTTCTCACATCCTCCAGGATACAATCTGCCAGCAAATGCTTCCAACTACAATGTGCCTTCTCCCCGCTGTATTTACCAAAGGAGAACAAAAGCCTTCCAAGTCTCCCATTGTGCTTTAGGACTGAGATGGGAAGAATTGCCAACCAAACTGTTCTTGCAAATGGGCACAGAATTTGGGCTGTTTGTTTCCCAAGTAAAAGGGGAGATATAAAAGAGGATTTTACTAAGGCTGCTCTGCTGTTCTTTGACTGCAAACTCCATCACCTACAACATCCCTGGTTCAAACATACCAGTTCATCTGCTCTTTGAGACAAACTTCTCCAAATCTTTTCCTTCCTTGCAGAAAAAACCCCAACAAAGCAAACAATGAGCCCTGGTTTTTTCTAGGAATCCAGATATAAGAGCTGGTTTAATTATGTGAGTGTTTGCAAGGACTTGAGGATGAAACCCTGCTCTCTGGGGGAGCTCAGGCAGACACCAGGGGTGCAGCTCTCCATGCCTGGCAATAATGCAGGTACTCACTTTCTTCCACAGACATGTCCAGGACATCCCCCAGCACTCGTGTCTGCTCTGACACTTCTTCCAGAAGGCCCTCCTGGACAACCTGGGCTACATTGGGTGACCTCAGCTTCTGAAATGCAACACATGTACCTGAGCAGCTGAAACAAGGGCAGCATCCACATCAAGGTCACCCAGGATTTGTTTCTTAGAATCAAACTTCTAAGACCAGAGAGAAAACAGCAGCTGCCCTCAGCACCCCTCTGCCCACCCCAGCACATCTGTGACATGTTCTCTGTGGACACAGGAAGACTCTGCATCTTTTGGACCCAATTTCCATTCTGAGCCTTTCTGCTTTTATAAAACAGCTGCTTATTCATTTCTGTCCATAACCAGGCTCAGCAATTACACCAGAGCCCTGGGCCCCCCAGCTGTTCTGTACCTGCAGCAGACCTTTGCACAGCTTCAGGTGAGTTACCAACAGCATGTCTAAGTTGTCATCACCAGTAGTGACATCTTGAGTTTCTGGTCTCGTGTCACAGCCCAGGGACTTCAGGGTGTTGTCATTGTATGTGCTGTTGAGATGAGGGGGGAAAAGAGTTAGAACTGTCACCACTGACTAAAACTGGACACAGTCTCAACAGGAGCCTTCAAGCAAGTTGCAAAAGTACAAACCAGGTGGCACCAAACAAACCAGCATTTCTTTAATTGCATTTATAACCGTCTTAAAAACAGGAGGACACATTTCTGTGCTGGGTGTTGACAGCAGCCCTGCACAGCTGGGGCCTCCTGGGCTCAGCCCTGTCCCCACAGCACACACCTGACACTGGCTGTCCTTATGCTCCCAAACAGGGAGAGCTCATCAGCACTGCAGTCAGCATTTAGGAAGTCAAAGCTTTCCAGGACTGTCTCCACCATTAAACTCTCCATAGATGAATGTTTGTGATGAAGTGTCTTTAGCTGTTGATGGAATGGAAGAAAAAAATACTGTTATTTGTATATCAAGCCATTTTACAGGAGTTCTTTGCTGGTTTTAAAATCATCCTTAGTAATAAATTAATTTGCTTTTCTGATTTCATTCTTAACACACCCATTTGATGAACTGATGCAGTCACCTTGAGCTATACCAAATTTTAAAAACCTCAACAAATATTAGAAGCACACCTAAATGCTGAGGCTCTGACAGAGCTGAGGCTCAGCTTAGCTCAGACTGGTTTCCTTTGGACTGTGTTTGGTTGGTTATTTGCTCCCAGTCGTGCCCAGCACCCAGAGCTGCCTTTCCCAGGTCCTGCCTGACCTCTGGTGGCCAAACTCCTCTTGGGAATGTGCTATTGCTGCACCACTAAATCAAATCCACCACGGGGCCTTCTTCAGGTTTAGGGGACCAAAGGAAGTTGCACCAAGAGCAGAACACTCACCTTCAGTTTATCCCTCAGAGATGAAAGCTGGTATTCCAGTTTCTCCAGCTGGGATCGCCCTGCCTCACGGGACTTCAGCAGATTTAACACTTCTTGGAGAGTCTTCTCAATAGACTTTGCACTCCCCCCCAGTCTGGGCTCACTGGCAGCACTCCAGCTGTGCTGGCTGCTGTCCTGCTCTGCCAGGCACTGACTCCTGGCCTGGCTCAGGGAACCCCTCCTGCCCTTGGGACCATTTGGGAAACTGGATGGGTTACTTGGAAATCCATCCCCACAGGGAGTCTTCTTCAGGATATCCAGGGTGGTGTGATCTGGGAGAGGATGCTGGTGCCCTTCTGCCCCAGTCTCTTGAATCCTCACCAGTGGCCTGTGGTCCAGAGCTGGAGTTGTGCTCCTGGACTCTGTGCCCTTCTGGTCCTCGGAGCTGAACGAGTCTCCCTCGCTGGTCTCTGCAGGGTTGTGAGCTTTGCCCCTCCCGTGGTCCTCAAAGTCACAGGCAGCCAGGTAGCTCAGAATGCTGGGGGGCTGGCCCTCCTCACCGACATGCCCCTGGTTCTGCCTCTGCTGCAAGAGAGACTGCAGCAAAGAGACCCATGAGTGAGCACAGAGACAACTGGGAAGCCCAAGATGCCACCCAAGAGAGACAACCCTGGTGCCTGTTCTTGGGAACACCCAAAGGCATCAAAGCACAGGGCTCTCTGCACAGGGAGCCAGGCCACCAGGGAGGAGACAAAAGAAACTATTGAAACCCATTCCTAGGAGCCCCCAGATGAACAGAGGAGCAGCAGTAACCACGTGTTTGATCCCTCAGGTGAGAATTACCAAGGCAGCTAAAAACCTCTTTCTGGGTTAAATGAGTGGTTAAAAGAAAAACATAAAGCCCCAAATTAAACTGCCAAGGCCCAGAGTGCTATGCTTTCCCATTTCTGTGTGTTCCTGGACAGTCTAATCCAACCCAAACTCAAGCCCCAGGCCTGTGCTTTGCCCCTGGCTCTGCTCAGGTACTCACCAGGTAGTATTTCTCTCTGAAGCTGGGGGTGCTTGGGGGGGTCCAGTTGTACAACGAGCTCTTCCTGCTACTCACAGAAAACTTGGCTGTGCTTCCAGGTGACAAAAACAGGCTCTCTGCATCAAAGGGGCTGCAGCAGAAAACAAAGGCCTAAGTGTCAGTGAGGGCAGAAAGCACAGAGGTGTTCAGCTGCAGGAACAGCTGGGAGTGCTCCAACTGTGACATTTAGTCAATGACACAAGGCAAAAAAGGGAACAGAAACTGCCCCTCCATCCAGCATCTTTGACTGCTCCAGCAGAGACAGAGGTAGGCAAGAAGGTGGTGCATTTTACACAGAGTTCTCCACACCCCTGAGACAGAGCCCTGTGCAGAGTCCTTGGAAGAGCCCAGTGTTCCAAGAGACTGAAGTGCTCCCTGTCCTCCCACAGAGCCAGCACAGACACCAGCACAGCCCGTGTGCCACGGGCCCTGGGCACAGTGGGACAGGCACAGCCCGTGTGACAGGCACAGCCCGTGTGCCATGGGCACTGGGCACAGTGGGACAGGCACAGCCCGTGTGCCATGGGCACTGGGCACAGTGGGACAGGCACAGCCCGTGGGACAGGCACAGCCCGTGTGCCACGGGCACTGGGCACAGTGGGACAGGCACAGCCCGAGTGGGACAGGCACAGCCCGTGTGACAGGCACAGCCCGTGTGCCACGGGCACTGGGCACAGTGGGACAGGCACAGCCCGTGTGACAGGCACAGCCCGTGTGCCACGGGCACTGGGCACAGTGTGACAGGCACAGCCCGTGTGCCACGGGCCCTGGGCACAGTGTGACAGGCACCACTCCAGGCAGGCAGGAAACAGAACACATGTAATAAAGGAAAACTGCCAATTTCCCTCCTGCAGAGCCCACAGCACCTGGAAAAGCCAATAAAGCCCCTCGTTACCCTTCACGTACTAATAAATGAGGGGCTGGCAGAGGAAGCTGGTGCAGAGCTCAGGGTGGTTCTGTGGGTCACAGGATGGGGCCACTCACAGCCCAGGGGCACTGGCTGGGGGTGCAAGGCTTGGGCAAGTCCTGCTCTAAAGACTCCCAATCACCTCCTGCATCCCAGCCCTTCATTTCCCAACTCCTTCGCAAAGCAGCCTAAGCAAACTCGGACCAGCTCCCTCTCCAAATGCAACCCAGCTACCCAGCAGAGGGAAAACATACTTCAAGTTAAGCAAAGAAAGCTTGTTTTTATTACATGTTACTTTTGTTCCCTACTGATAGGCCTTGTGGCACCAAAAGAAAGTTTGTTTTTCCACTTTAGCACAGGCATTTTGAAAAAAGTGACCTGTTTACAGCAGATCTGTCACCTCAGTGACAGGAACAGAACGACCAAACAGCAGAATAAAGTCAGCTGCATTCAGCTATACATTGTAGAAGATTCAAATGAGAAGGAGGACCAATCAATTGCAGGGAGAAGCAGAGCTCCAACACTCTCTGGCTGCCCCTGTGGCACAGGGACAATCTGCCAGCACAGGTCAGTGCCTGAACTGCCCAGTGCCACCCATTGGGGTCCCTGAGAGCAAGAGCCTCTCACCCAAAGCCTGCTGAGGTTACTGGGGAAAGGAAATTACTCCTGTCCATGGCATTTCCTGCCAGAAGTCACAGGGGTCTATTCCTCAGAGTTTTCCTTTTTAGCTTTTAATGTAGCACTGCAGTAAGGCAAAGTGACACTTCTAGGAAAGGAACAACAACAAACTGGATCTGTTTCACCCCTCTGGCAATTCCTACAAGCCTCCAGCAAAACGCAGCTCTTCAGCTGCCTCCAGACAAGGACACACTCCCAGCCCCTGCAAGGAGCCACTGAGAGAGCAGAGGGGAAAGGAAGAATGGAGGTGCTCTAAAGCTTTTGTTATCTCCTGGCTCTAAGCTCTTTGGGCATAATCCATCATCTCCTTCCACATTTCTACAGCAAACAAACCATCATACTGGGACAGATCTGTGAATCCACCTCTCCCAGAGCTTTGACACTGACAGAATCCAGTCAGGGATATTCCAAGGAAAAACAAAGGAAATAAGTAAACCAGAATGGGCTTTCCCCAGACAATGCACAGGCTCCAGGCAATCCGTAGCTGGGACCTGTCATGGACCAGACTCTGCAGGCAGACTATTGCCTTTAATTGTCACTGCCTCTTCCTTAGTTGGTCTAGTGGCTTCCTGAAATCACTGACACAAAACCTCTGTGTAGGTAAAAAGTGTGCAGAAACATCATTATTTAACTTTAAATTGTGGAAGGAGTACTTTGGTGCCGGGTGGGGGATGTCTGTGGCTAATCATTTCCTGCCCACATTCCCCACATTCATATGCCTGCACAGGATTATCCATCAACACCTTTTCAAGGCTGAAAAGTTCTGTGAGAATAAAATTGAAATGGCCCCCCGGTGTGGTTGTCATGCTCTGTTCCTGCATTGCCCACACTGGAGCTCCCACAGCACCAGCAGCTTTGCAGCCACAACTCAGAGGGACCTCAGCACTGCCAGCCCTGAGCACCAATTCCCTGGGAGAGGTTGTTTTGTCACAACCACCAAACCTGTGTTGGGATGGAATACAGGAGATTTCTACCATTTCCCTCCCCCTGCTGCACTTTCTGATGGGTAAGGAGGGCACTGCCTGGTTTACGCTCTCAGAGGAACAGAAGTGATGAGACAGAGCTTAAGAGCTGAACTCAATCCAGCCTTCAGTCCCAGAGGATCTGCACCCCTTTCTCCCACTGTGCCCTAAGCACTCCCCTTCTGTCCATGGATTAAATACCACCAGATCAGAAGGGCTCCTGGTGGATAGACCTGCCTGAATCCCATTACTCAGCCTGTGAATCCAGACTCACAGTAATTAAAAAAAAAAAAAAAACAAAGCCAATTCTAATCAGCTGGACAGGACTTGCTGTCAGTCAAGAGATTTTTCTTGCCACCATTAAACCCAGGTGAAAATGCCCATGCAATTTAACAGTGAGAAGGCTTCAGTAGGTGCTTCACCTACCTCTCAGAGCCCAATAAGCACCAGTTTCCAGGTTAGCACAGCTTCTGCCAGCCCCAGGCTACAAGTACACAGAGATGCACTGATGATGGGTCATTGCCTAAAGATCCTGTAGGAACAACTACACATACACTAAGTTTTCACCTACAAGAGCAAGGCTGGCAGCAGGCACACATCCAGAAATAAACCCCAGACTTTCCTTTCTCATTCTCCCTTAGGTTCTCAGCCCAGGAACCCCAGAGCAGCACAGCTCAAAGCAGGCAGAGTCCCTGAGTGGTTCTGACTGGATGGTGCCCTTGGATCCAGCACAGGGTGCTGCTGAAGTCCTGAAAGGAGAATACAGCTTTCTCTTTGTCCTGCCTGCGAGACACAGAATTCAGACTGCTGTTTAGGTTGGCAAAAAAACCAAAGCCTTTTGCCAAACTGCCAACAAAGCTGTTCTGCAACGGCCCCAAGCCCATTCACGCTCCTCATGGCACGATCTCTAAAGGAGCTGAAGGCACTTTTGTTTGAGCCCACAAGACTAGAGACCTATTTAAAAGAAAATATACATTTAGAAGTGGAAGAGAGAGATCTGCATTTGGATTCCTCACAAAGCAGGTCTAGACTGAAAGCTTATGCCTCAGAGAAGTTTGGGCAAATCCGATGGATTTGTTTAGTTCTTCTTAAATCAAAGAGAAAAGCAGCTGTTATTTTGAGTGCTCTATCTTTGAAAACAGAAACACCCGGAGTTATCACCACAAAACTTCTCTTTTCTGTAAACAACTGCAGCAACCAGGCTGTCAGAGGAGAGGCCAGCTCTGCACAGCAGTGCCCTGGAGAATCCATTGCTGGGATCCCAACACACTGCACCAAGCTCAAAGCTAAACACAGCAGAGACACAGCCAGGGTTTGCTCATACACTGAAGAATTCCAAGTGGGGATTAAGTCCCAAAGAAAATGAGTCACCACTCACCCTGCTCCCAGCTCAGCTCCTGCCAGCTCCAAAGGCTGTGTGATGGCTGTCCCAAATACCACAGACCTGCTCCCCTTGCCAGCTCAGAGCTGAGCTCTGGGTATCACACACTGCAGCCAGCCAGTGTCAACAGCAGCAGGGTTGGACTTTTCCAGTAAATTTTGCCACAGATATAATTTGCTTTGGAGATTCGGGCTATTATGAGGAATTATGCAAGATCCCAGAATAGGAAGGGGCTTTCCTCGTCCATCCTTTTGTAAGAATAGCTTATGTGCATAATTAATTCTGGAAGCTGCTGACAGTGAGGAAGGGAAGTGAGGAGATCCAGCAGCAGCAAGTGAAGGGACTCTGTCAGATGCCACTGGTGTGGGTGAATAACAGGAGAGTGGAAGTGATTTCTTCTGCAGCCCCTCACTAAACAAACCACATCCTGATGCCCACTGTCAGATCTTGGGAGGAAAAAGCACCATAAACAGGTGCAGCCAAGTCTGCTGGGTGAGTTTATTTCTCATTGACACCAAGCAATCTGTGTGTTAGAAAATCATTTTCAGATGCAGTGGCCAAGATACATTTTTCAGGTACAAGTCAGCAGTAAATGTCAAGAACCACAGCAGGCACAAGAGACACTCAGAAAATTGTGTGTTGATCAATAAAGCTTTTCTTTGCCCGGCCCCAGAAATGGAACCTGGAAGCTGTTCCTGCTTTTCCTGGAGAGAGCCTGGATCACAGGTCAGAGTGGCCTGTCAGGAAGGTCCTTGTACCAGAGGAATGTTCAAAGGCCTCTTGGCCTTGTAGGGCTGGGAAGAACCAAGGACTGCAGTGAGCCACACACAGAGGTGCAAGTGAAGGGTGCCCACTGTTTAACTGGGCACTTCACTAAGGGGGCTACATTTAACCCCTGGACAACAGTAAATGTAAACAGGTTAGAAAGTCTGGATCTGCTGCAGATGAGTCTCTCAGTGTGGAACAACAGTCCCATAAAGCAGAAATAACAGTACCACCTCAAAAACCTGCACTGGTGAGCCTGGAGTGAGGAGTAAGTTCCACTGCAGCATCCACAACAGTGAGAATTGGCTTTTAATAACATCAGCAATCCACTACAAAAATCAACTTACAGGTTTAAGTATAAAACAATTTAGCAAATCACAGGCACCACGACAACACTCAGCTATTTTAGCAGTACATCTGTGACCAGAATTCCCTGCAGTGCACACAGGCCTCGTGTCCACAGCAACTCACAGTGCAAACGTGAAGGTGCCAAGTCTTTGGGAAGCTTCTTCTATAACAAGCTGTGGCCTGATCATAGTGACTGTTCTAAAATTTCAGCTGTGTATTTTTGCCATTGTGTCTGGAAGCTGCTACTTCCATTTCATCATCTTTAAGATCATTTTTCATGTTTTATAGATGTACACATATTGCTTGGAGCTGGATTGAACACTCACTGTGAAGAGGGGTGAGCTAAGTAAGGTTAAGTCAGTTCCCATGGCTATCCATGGCTTTGGTGACAGCAAAGGAAGGTCTGGAAGGTCCCAGAGCCAGCTGGTGTCCCTTTCCCATGCCCCTGCCAAGGGCTGGTCCCACAGAGCTCAGGCACAGCAGCAGGGGTGGCCATGAGGGGGCACGGGGCTCTCATCTGTGCTGCACCTCGAATGGAAAGAGGCTGGCATGGTGAATGCTGCCCAGTGCACACCTGGAGCCTTTAACCATTGCCCATGTTTCCCAGCCTGCCCCACTGGAGGCTGTACTTACTTCCAGAGGACCTCCAGCTGCAGCTTGATGGTGCCCAGCTCAGTGATATCCACAATGATTGCCTGAGGCTTCGTGGTGAAGAAGTTGATGCTGTCACAGGTCACGACACCAACGAGAATGGTGGCCAGGCCTCGCAGCTCTGTCACCTGCAGAGACACAAACATAGCCAGTTCCACCCTGCCAGGCAATCCTGAGTCACCTGCAGGGAGAGGGGAGCACTCCAGGCCCGAATCTGCCCTGAGGCCTGGAAGAAACAAAAGCTGGTACTCAGTCCTGAGCTCCTACACAGTTGTGAGCCAACAAAACCACTGTTAGTATCCCACAGGTGGCTGGCAAAGAGCAAAGGGGTTCTAGGAGCTGGGACAGACAGAGCTGTACAGCACTTCAGGCAAGGGAACTTGGGGGACTATGATTTTAAGAAAATTTAGCCTGTAATGTGGAAATTCTAGCTCTGGCACAGATAGCACAGACTATTTCAGCTCTCAGTTGCCTAAAGGATCTGGAGGCACCACTGCCTGCATCCACTGTGGCCTTTCTAACTGTCCTGAGCTCAGCAGGATCAAAATCAGAATTTCCTCGGGCTCTGCAGGTGGCTCCAGGTTTGCTAACCATGCAGTCACAGGCCTGTGTTTTAGCCAGGCTGGCACTTGGCTTCTTCAGCTCCTTTAAAAAAATATAATCTAATCAAATACTTGCTAAGAAAACACACTGCCAACTGAAGTTCACATTGTTCTCCAAGTGTGAAGCATCAGACTCAGCACAAGTGCCTGAAGTCCACTCTGGACTTAGTTCCATGACTACATCTCTTTTGAGAGCTGAAGTCGTGCTGGAACACTCTTTGGCAATCATCAATCTCCTTTTCTTTAAACCTGCTCTGTGTTTGTACCGGGCAAAGTGGGAAAAGCAGGAGGGTGTGGAGGACATTCATCAGGAGAGTTTCATAAGCTGACAAAAAAGTAAAACTATCATTGTCACACAAAGGAATACAAGTTTTTACAACTATTATGGGAAAACAAGGATCTGAATCAGCTTCTCACCTGGCCTTCGTTGTACAGTGACAGTAAAAAAGCACATTATAAGCACAGTTCCAAAGGCAGTGCTGGTGAGATGCCAAGGAGTGACTCCTGTGTGACCCAGTTCCTGCTGCCAGATCAGAGAACACTGCACTAACAGCACTGCCAAAACCCCAGCCCCTGCACTGGCACACTTTCCCAGTAGGACAGAGTCCAGCACAGCCTTCAGCCTCAGCTCCTTCCAGGCTGACCAGAGTCATGCTGCAGAGTGCAGCCCACAGTGGAAATGCTGCTTAAGGATTAACTCCACCTGCAAGGGAGGTGTCAGAGCCAGTGCAGGGGCAGCTGCCCCTGGGGCTGTGAACACTACAGTTCCCCCAGGGGATACCTCAGTGTCACCTGATATCACAGGCCACTGCACTGGTCCCTCCTGTCAAAGATGTGACCTGTTCCATGGCACTTCCAAAAGAGGGTCAGAACTCTGGACAAAAATTTAGAGTACAGACAGCTTGTAGCAGCACATAAATGCCACTGGTTCCTCACAGACATGGAGCATCTCTGCAGGAAAACACAACGAGGGTAGCTGCACCACACCCAGATAAAGGGCTGTTTGAACCCCACATTCCAAACACACACAGATGCAATGCTATGCTTTCCATACATTGATTTTCCTCTTTCAAAAGAGAACAGAACTACAGGTAATTAATATCCATGTGGGGGATAGAAATAATGTCTACATACACGTCTGGGTCTCCACATCTAAACTTCACCCTAGGAAATCCAAACAAAAACCCCAAAACACAACCACATCTACCAGGCTCCAGAGCACAGGAAAGCAGATGCACTAACACAATTACAAGTGCCAGGAGCAAAGGGAAAACAGAAGTAGATGCCCCTTCACTAGACAGAACATGGATTAGCAGCCATTTTTATATAGCTAGAAAAAGAAAATACTTCAGAATGTTGAGAAACACTGGTAGCTTAAGAGAGAAGCAGCAGATGTGTTAACCCACTGATTCCAATCCAACCATTATACACCACACCTTGATTTCAAACTTCTCATGGAGATTGGGTATGAAGATCTTCTCCTCCTCATCCCATGTCTGGCTGTCATCAGTCTCAATCTTGCCTTTCAACCTCCATTTCTGGCGCCCCAGTCGCACAAACACCTGGAAACCACAAAGAACAACTGGTGTTGGGTCAGCATAGCCCTGAACACTCCCTGCAGCCCATGGGGCTCTCACTGCTCCAGCCTGGCAGGAGTGAGGCCATCCCTTGATCACTACACACTTGGGAGCTGGGATAAAGCTGGGAGGTTGGAGACAGGAATTCAGGATGCAGGTTTAACACCTGCAGGCAGCACCAAACACCACACCCCTTCTAGATGGGCTGCAGAACTCCAGTGCATCCCAAGTATGGAGGCACTGCAATACAAGGCACACTGGAATTCACTGGGAACTGTTAGAGGTAGGAGAGCACCCAGAAAGACTGAGGGGCATTCAAATGATGCCAAGGGCAATGTTCCAAGGAACAGGCAGCCAGTGCTCCTTGATTCCTGGGAAACTCTGAGGACAAAGCCCTGACAGGTTGGGTTTCACTGACAATCACTGCCATCTTTCAAACCCTCCCACAATACCCAAATCACATCTTTCCCTCCCCAGGCTCTGAGAGTGCCAAAGCACTGTTCTCACTACAGCAGTGGGTGGGTTTATCACAGTCTGCTCTCCTCCTCCACGTTCCACCCTTGCCCTCCTGTCCCTCTATTGCAAACTCACACCAGGACAGTAAAGGACAGAATTAACTGCTTTATACTGCACCTCGTACTGGTCCCCAGGGCAGAGACGTGCAAAGCCCACCAACCCTGCAAAGAGAAGGAACATTCCTAATATTGTAGAGTTTTACAAAGCTCCCCAAAGCCTCAGCTTGCAATAAATACAGTGACTATCTGGCCAACACCACCCCGTTCCTCAGCTCTGTGCAGAAGCTATGCCACAAGCCCAGCACACTCTTAAAAGAACCAAATTTAATTGAGCTGAGGAAAGAAAGCTTGTCAGCTTTTGTATTCAGATATAAAGCACCATTGCAGAACTGTTTTATAGCACTGAAGCAAGCAGAAGTTTGCCAAGATTCTGTTCAGGGTATCATCCAGCAAGCCAGTGGAAGCAACTGGCATTGAATGACTGGACTCTCAGGGGATCAGACTGCTACACAGAAATCCAAGATCAATTGATGAGTCTTGAAGGGACGAGGAAAGGAACCCACCTTTCATCTTCACGTGGAACTCTCCCA
This sequence comes from Campylorhamphus procurvoides, assembly GCA_013396655.1. Taxonomy (NCBI): domain Eukaryota; kingdom Metazoa; phylum Chordata; class Aves; order Passeriformes; family Dendrocolaptidae; genus Campylorhamphus; species Campylorhamphus procurvoides. Next base: position 253,514 of record WBMV01004527.1, read on the forward strand.
GATGGACCTCCAATGCCCCCTCTATAAAGCACATGTCCTGCAAGAAAGGCTGCACAGTCACATGGCTGCAGAGAGTCCAGAGCAGCACCTTCCCACATGTGCCATTGCCCCTAGAGGACTTCTGCTCTTTCTTTTTTTCTCCTTAAGGACACACAAACATTTGCCCCAGTGGAGGCAAACACAGAGTCCCTTCATGCTACTTTTAAGAAAATCTTCCACAGAAGAGTGGAACTGCTGGAACTGATCACTGTCAATTATCTTCCTTTACTTGTTTTGTAAAAGCAGCACAATAATTCCTTCTTTAATTCTCACCCCATGCTTCCAGTGGAAGTCCTAACAGACCCCAGTATTACGGATTTTTCATGTTATGTATTTTATACACATATAAAGTTTTTAACCCACACCATTACCAAAAAAAGCCCACAGTGAGTCCTAGTACATTTTTTGCTAAGGAAGTCAGGTGTTCATTCCATGTGTGTGGCATTTCCTACCTCTGTACACTCTTGGAAGTTCTTGTAGAGCTCCACGAGACTCTCTCTGGAGGCTTTGGTGGAAGGGCACAGGGAAAAGGCATGTTTCATGTTAGTGGCCCCATCTCGCAGCCTGCACTGGATACAATAAGCTTCATAGAGTTCTTCTACCTTTGAGATGTGGAAGATGGGTAAAGAAGGAACCAAAATTACCCTGGCATGGTTTTAACAAGTTTTGGAAAGGAACATCAGCAGTCTTTCCTGACAAAAAACCCCAACCAAATCCTTCTGCCAGAGCATTGCAGGATGCTGCAGCTCCTGCATTTTACAGATGGAGTGCAGCAGTTTACTTTTCAATATCCCATGCTTTTTTTCCAGGAGTTCAATTAGCTCAGCTCTTATCAAAGTGGAAGAAAAGGAGCAGAGAAACACTTTGCTCATGAAAAATTTACTTGCAGAGCAGGAAACCAATTCCCTCAGTTCAGACTAAGCCCCCCACACCATCAGCTGTGCCAGAGGAGAGGCTCCAGCCCTTTGGAAGCAGCTGGCAGCCAGCAGACACAAACTCCACAGAACTGCCCCTTTAGCCCTCATGGGAAAGCAGGGAGAACATGCCAGTCTTCCCAGAGCAGCATTTTCAGAATAAACTGGCAGAGTATGCAAACTGGTTTCACAGGAAAACTCGGGCTGGGTCGCACCCAACATTCTGCCTGAATAGAACCATTCAGGAAAATAAATAAATAAAATCCCCTTCCTTCAGTAAAAAGAGTGGCTGCAGCTTTCAGAGAGTCCTCAGCATTATTCCTCTTCAGCTGAATTATAATCAAAGTGTTCTCTATTTAGAGAAGGCACTTCCAAGGCAGTGTGAGCCTGGCAGGTACAGGCTCTAACCCCTCTTACCTTGCTGATGTGGAACTCCAGTTTTCTGATGTACCTCTCCACAGAGCGGATTTGCTTTGGAAGGGGGGAGAGAGAGAAGGGGACTTGAGAAATCATTTCCTAAACGTGTCTGTAAGTAACACAGCAGACACATCACCCATTGGTGTCTGTTGGCAACATTTCCTCTCATCCCCAGCAGCCTCACCTTGTCCAGGTCATAGTAGAAAGCCTGAAAGAGAAAGAGTACAGGGTGAAGAGGAGAGCACATGTATTTGTACATATTAATGATCCTTTCCCTTGCTGGATCCCACCTCAGCATTTTAACTGGAAGCCCCAGGTGGGAGAGAGCATCTACTTTTGTGACTCTATTTAACATTAAAAAAGAATCTTACCAATCTGGAGTTCCTTTTTGTGTCTTTGTGTCGGCCAGAGAGATAATCCAACTCAGCCTGATGTGCTTCCAAGTATTCACTGGAAAGAAAGAAAGAAAACCCACTGTTAGAATCTTCTGGTGCATTACATTCATCAGAAATTCTCTGGGGAGGTGTTTGCAGCAGAATGTTACAACACAACTTCCTTCTCCAGAAGACTTGCCTTGTTTTGCTCTCTCAAGATGTGAATGGCTACAGGGACATGGGCAAGGAGATGAGAGGCTGGTGTCCACAGACAAATACTTGTAGTAAATACCAGACTGACCCTAGGGGAGCATCTGTGCCCCACAAATGCCAGAAGATGGTTATGTCACCCAAAATTTAAAGCTGCTTTACATGAGGAATCCTTCTGGCTCCTTTTTCCTCTGCCAAGGTGTGGAATGCTGCAGTGCAATTCCAGGCCAGCACTGCTGTGTGAGTGTACACAGCATACACATGTACACACTGAACTCCAGCATTCACTGTGCCTTGTTTCCCTTCATCCAAAATAAATCAGTCACATGAAAGATGGGCTTTATGCTGGAACTTGAGGCAAAACAGAACACAACAGTAGGGCTGGTAGTACTACTAAAGGCAAGAGAAAAGGAGGGATTAGGAGAACAGCAAGTTCTAACACATGAACCAACTCACAGATCTTTTCAGATTTCTCTGCCTATTCTTACCCAAAACTTCCTTATCAGTTCATTTGTTGAGAAAGTCTCTTCTCCAGTTACTGAGGAGGAAGAACCCATTTACAAACCCCAAGAACTGCAACCTGGAGCACCTGCCCCACAAACCTAAGCTCACACAAGTGCTGCCCAGGTAAGGACAGGCAGATGCCACACTCTTTAGCAGACAGAGCTCAATACCAAATTGAGACAATTCCTTACTGCAACCATTCCTTTTTCCAGACCAAGAGCTGTATTGTGAGGTGTGAAGCACTCGGTGCCAGTTGGCTTTGCAGAGTTGCTTGCACACATGGGTTGTGCCTTAGGGGTTTCCACAGGGTCTTAAACCTTTTCTGCTGAGACCATCTTCTTCCAACTCTGTTTTAATACAGAGTAGACTTAGGTAACTTTTTCCTCTTACTTTTTAAAAGGGAGCAAGAGTCACCCAGTAACTACTACATTATTAGACACAGTCTCTGAGCAGTCAAAATAACTTCACTTTAGACAGCTGCACTTCTTCACATTTGCTTTGATGCATTTCATTTCCTTAGCGTTTCAAACCCAGTTCCCCCCAGCCAGCCCATTCATTCAGCTGCCTGCTCATTAGCAGCTCAGGAGCCAAGGCTGGTGGCAGAAAGGTGTTCATTCACCTTTTAGAAAAGCTTCATTGCTTTTAGCTTTAAGTATGTTAGAATTACAGCTCGATGGAATGGTACCCAGATGGTTAACAGAAGAAAGAGTTATTCTCCATAGCTATAAAGAAACAGGCATGTAAAACATGTTCTGCACTAGAAATCCAAGTCACTCCAGCACCAAGTGGACTCTGTCTGCATCTACTTAAAAATTGGACAGTGCATTGCTATTTGATACAGTTGTTTTCTGTAGGTTACTTCAGTCAATTAGTTGCTCCCCAGTTTTGGCAGGAGGCTGATCCTGTGGCATTCACTGCAAAACCGGGAACAAATTCTGATCCACTTTATGGTTTCTCCTCCCTAAGCTATGATAAATTCTAAACTCTGCAAAAACATTTGGTTTCATTGTTTCTTTTAAATCTAAATCCCCTAATAAGACATCGGTGGATATTTTTAGGGCTAAGACTTCATAGTCTTTTACTGGACTAAAAATGTGACACGTCTGACTTTACAACGTATTACTACAGTGCATTTTATGTTCTTTGCTTAAGAAAAAAAACTACCACCAAAATTCAAACAGTAGCAAAGTTTTGAGGACAGCAACAACATACTCGAAGGAACTGTTAGCAGGATGCCAGCATTAAAAATTACAGGGTTTCCACACCCAAGGAAAGGTATTCAAAAACCCACCCTGGCACCCCCACCCTCCTAGACCAGCCAATTCTGCAAGTGTTCCCTAATTAGCACAGGGACAATAGAAATGGTTGATGAACCAGCCTCCCCACTGTGTCCTTGCAGGGCACACCCTCACTTGCACTGAATTTAATTCACCTTTTTGAGCCAAAGGAGACTCCCCAGAGTTCCCTCTCCAGACCCTTTCTGCCCGGCACTGCCCCTGCCTGCCCCTGCATGCCCTGAGAGCCTCCCCTGCTCACAGGGGCTCAGCTGCTCCCCAGGACATGGCCAATCTCCCCACAGAGGTCTGCCTGCCACGGAGTTTTTGGAGTAGTGTAATAAACTCGGAGAAACAAACACATCAGAGCCCTTTGCTTGCAAGCAGACAGAGTGAATGAAACTTGTTTGATAAGGTCCCCAGTCAGTGCCTGGGAAAGTCCCCACGTGTTCAGAGATGCCAGATGGAGACAGAGCACAGTGATAGGCAGAGTTAAGCAGCATGACTAGGTAGGGCAAATTACAATATTGAAAAAGTCCTTACTTAAGTCCTTTCTTCAAAGCTTCAAAAATTTTCTTCACCTGCAGTGGCTTCGGATCCCAGAGGGGTGCCCCCTTCTGCAGGGAATTATAAGCCTTGGGGGGTTTCAGAGACATCCTTGATCTCACTGAACTTCTGCTGAGAGACTTGCTGTGGAAAGAAAAGAAATACAGGGAAGATGCAAAAGCCATCACCTGGGAGAAGAGAGATGCCTCACCCACAAAGCTTCCAGGCTGTGAGTTGTCCATCCAGCCCCTCAAACTGGCAAAGCTCTGGGACACACCAGGACTGCCTGCACAGGTAACATCAGAACCTTCTCGCTGCTGGCACTGCTCAGGGTGTGAGTGATGGAGCTCACCCAGAAACTTCAGCAAGAGCTGCTCCTCTGCCTGCACTCCATCCATTTAAACCATGGCTCAGGGCCCCACCACAGCTTTGAAAAGCAAACTACCCAGCCCAGATTGCATACAAGATATAATCATCAAGGTGTTTTTTCAGCATCTAACACCTCACTTAATTCCTTTGAAAAGCAGCTACAAACCCAAAATGAAATATTGCTTCTAACAGAAGTCACCCACACAAGATTTTTGTGCCAGCCCATGGAGTTTGAACACCCTGATCCATTACATATATATATATATGTATATTTAAAGCATTTAACCCAGAAAAGGAGCTCTCTGCAGATGATTCCCGCCTGGCTTACCTCTATCTATACACTCTTTTAAGTCTTGGTTGTTTTTATATAGTTTTGTTAATAATCCCTGTAAGTCCAGCCTCTAAACCAACAGGACCTAAAGCAGCTTCCCAACCTACCAAAGCCAGCCAAGCCAACTGCTGCCTCTCAGAGAAACTTCTCCACACTCTCTACCCTAAATTCAGCTCACCTGGAGAAATGGCCAACTTCAGCAGGCTTAACCTCTGGCTGCTTTAAGATCCAGCCATGTGACTGGAGGCCTAAGGAGATTACTGGGGTGGTGATTAAAGCCCAGACCCAACACACCTGAGAGCTGGCCCTACTCCTATTATAGAAGCCCTTAATAACTACTTTAATTATCCTCATCCTAAATTTCCACTTAACTCCATTTTTTAACATATGTTCTGCAACAAATCTGATCAATTAGGTGTTGCCAAACTTTACTGCATATTTAATTTCTTCACACCAATGATTATCTTGGGTTTTTATGATGGCTTAATGTAAAGTGTTAATTAACAAAACCATTTGGAGCTCAGGTTACCTATAACAAGGAACATAACTGTTAAATTAGAAACTTACATTAATTTTACTTTTCCTTATTATGATAATGAATCTTTGAGTATTCCATGCAAAGTGAGAGGGTTCCAACAGGAATAATACTGGAAGGGACAGTCTAGCCAATAACAGCAGTTGAAAGAGTCTCCTAGAAGGCTCACACTTCAAATCCTTTCATGCTAAGAAGAAATAGCATCTCATTCCATGAGTTAAGAGTACTCTAATTGGAAAGATATTGTATAGAAGACAATTCTATATTTTGAAATTAAAAAGACCAAATTACTCCTGGGTTTTGTTTCATTTTGGAAAGTAAAGGACTTTGAAATTTACCTTCAGATTTTTGAACTGCAGCTCCTAAATTGAGAAAATCCTTTTCCTTCAGTTGAAAGTACAACATCTGAGAACTACATCCAGATAGGATGGGATTTCCAAGTCCCCCTTTTCCTCAGCATCTCCACTGGCTGCTGCAGCCCACGAGCACTGATGTAGGAATCCCACATTCACACCTTTCCCACCCAAGGTCAGTGACTGACATGGGCCTGCAGGGCCAGTAGCTGAAAGCTGGATGCTGCTTTCCCTTGTGAACTTCATAATTTCAGTATCAGATTCCCCACTTTATGGATAACAGCAATAATATTTACTTCCTGGGGAGCCCACTGTGGAGAAATACGAAGTCGTGTGTCTGACTGAGAGGCTCAGAAGGAAGTTGCTAAAGAAAAGCAAAAGTATATTTAGCATCTGCTTAAGAATGTCCATGTGGGCCTGATTTGTGTGTCATCCTTTGGACAGACCTTGCACAGGGCCCCTGCAAGCTCCTGCTGTGTTTTGCAACGGTGCCTGAGGGAGAGATAAGTTAGGGCAGGGTGATTAAAAAATGCTGGGAAAAGCTCTCATGTTTGCTGGGCTGTGACTGAGTGTCTAGCACACAAATCTTCCTTACTGCAGAGTCCTGAGCAAAACTGCCTGTCTAAACACTTAAATAATGACAAGCAACATCTTCAAAATGAATAAAGAGAGGCATTTGGTCAGCAAACCTTTGCAGCAAGAAGTAACAGGATAACCTGAAGGGACAGAGGAGCCCTCCTGTTGGAGCACTCAGACACAGCTGTCCAACACTGCTCCTGGTAGAGCCTTTCCCTGCTAGAACTCCCACTCTGCACCTAAGCTCAAGTCTGTTTATATAATTTGACAGAGTTTTTCTCCAGATCTCAGTGATTGGTGTGATTTTAGATGCCTGATCTTTGCTAGGGGTAATATTAACTTTCAGTCTCCACAACAAATCAGTTTATTCAAATTGAAGACTTCTTGATGGCATCACAGTCATGCTGGGATTTCATTTTTGGTTATACTTTACCATGTTGTGTTTCACAAAAAGTTTAATTCAGTCATTTGGTTCTTTGGTAAGATATTTCATTACATGAGTCAGGTATTTTCCTGACACACAACAGGATTTTTTGGAGTACAATACTAGAGGCACAATTGCCAACACTTCAGTATGATACTGCTCAGTGATTCCCTTTGGTGTTATTCCAGCATGCACTGGCAGTCAGAGATCATACTGATTTTCTATTTATGTATCATATCTTCTAAGAACACTCGACAGGCTTTGCAGGATTGCTAAGGGAAAAGCAGCAGAGCATTTCTAGTGGAAAAGCTGCAGTTACCTGCACAGAGCAGTGCTGCCCAACAGCCTGTGAAAAGCAAAAGGAGGAGATCAGTGCAGGGTGGTTTAGCAGCTACAGAGCCCAGTGAAGACTGGGCTCAGCCTTGGCTGGGCTATGGACTGTGACTGGGAGCAGTGAATTTGCAGAGCCTCTTGGGCTGTTTGATTGCTCCCTCGCTCTCCCCTGTGGCACAGAACACAGCCCTTCCTCTCATGCAGTGCTGCTCTGCCTCAGTCACTCAGCAGGACCTGGGCTGGCTTCAGCCACAGGTATTGGCAGGATTCACCATCCACCTCCCCATCTCTTGAGGGTCTGGGCCATTTCTGATTCCCACAACTGCTGAGAAGGTTCCAGTGAGCACACATCAGCCACTGTCTGGCTGCTGGCAGGAAGGGCTGCAGCCCCTCACTCTTCCAGAGGGAATGGACACTGAACAGTCTGAACCCTCCCCTCTGTAGCCCAACCATCCCTGCAGCGTGGTGTGGGCAGCAGCAGCACAGTCTGGGCTAAGTACAGCTCTTTATCAGTGAAATGACAACACTCAGAAGTTTTCAGATGAAAATTAAGGACTGACATCTACACAGAGCTGCTTTAGTGAAGAGCTCCATTCCCAGCCTGCTGCCCAAAGGATCACTCTGCCCTGCTGTCACTGGTACTTACGCCAGTTTCCTGCTCTGCACCGTGCTGAACCCAGTGAAGGAGCAGCTCCTGCTCAGCCCTCCCCCATCACCAGGGGACACGAAGGTGAGTTTGACCGACATGGTTCCCAGGCAGGCTCTCTACTGGCTCCTGAAACAGAACAGAAAAACACATGTGGCAAAACCTTCTTGGCAGTTGAGGCTGTGCTGCTGCAAGAGGTGAGCTGTGTGAAAGTGGAAAGTCAAAACTACAGACAGGAGAAAAAGAGGGCTTGTCTGCAATTCCTGTTTCCTCTGTTGCCATCCATTCTACAATTAATGAGGGATTGAACAGTCTCAAATGAAATCTCTCATGCCCTCTTCAATTTCTGATTGATTTTACAAACTCACTGCACAAAAGCCAGAATAGACTCTCTACATTTGTGATAGTCTAAAAACCCTGTAATTGTCCCACTGTTTCAGGAGTCCAGGCCAACCAGAGTATTTCTAAATCAGTGTGGATGCCAGAACAATACTTAAGCTCCAGACTCAGTCAGGTCCAAAAAGCAGTTCCATGCATGTGTGCAGAGCCACACTGCAGCCAGTGGTAGAATTGGCTGAGTGTGGTGCTTAAGCCCAAGGCAGAAGTCTGGTTTCAACTGTAAATTTCAGGTTCATGCTCCTCCTCTGGCAGGGTTTCTCTTGGATTGCTCTCTTGTTTTCCATCACTCCAACTCTTTGGCTTTCTGGAGAATTGTGTTCTCTGCCATATGTCTATAGAATCCAAGTCACAATATAAGTAACAGACATATCCTTCAAAGCAGCTGTAGAAAATCACCCGGACAGTTCATATACAGAAAAATTCCCTTCCTTCCCCCCTCAAGCTGGTGTAATGTAAACACCACAACTGAGTCAAACTGAGTCAAACAAAAAGCTGGAGGATGTATGTGTAGAGAGCAGTACAGACTCCAGCACAGAGCTCTCCATGCCCATGTCCCAGTGTGCTCTGAAGCCACGAGGGGATGCTGGAAGGAACACCTGCATCCCTCCCTGTGCCCAACTCTGCCCCTCTGGAAAGGCTGCCAGCAGTCACAGAGAAGCCCAGAACTGTCAGGGTGAGGCTCTTTCCTTGGCTCTGTCACCAGCTTGGGAAGCAACCTCCTCCCTGCCCTTCCAGAGTGCCTGTGAGATGTGAATGGCTCAGTGTACCCCCCAAGAGGAACAGCACTGGAGAGTCTTCTGCTACTCTACAAGTACAGGGAATTAGTGCCAGTGACTAAGGGTAGAGAGCCTCATCTGCCAAAGCAGGAACACTTGTCCTGGATTTGCAAAGCAAAGATCCTGGGGTGAGACTGACTAGTCCAGGAGAAGCCATGCAGGCAGTTCCCTGGGCTGAGGTCTGAGGCTCCCATTTCCTTGTCTGTTCTATGGGCTGTGCCAAGATCCTGAAAACATCTGGGAAAAACAGGCAAAACATTTTAGAACAAGATGTGAGAATGATAAATTTGAGCCAAGCAGCTGCCTGCTTTGCAAGCTCACTGGTTTGTCAGAGGTGCTGAGCATGGCAAGGTATTTCACATCTCAGAGCATCAAAGTCCAAGAGACTCCACAGCTTCAGTGGTATCCATGGAAATCTGTTACATGGAAAATGTAGGAGCATCCTCTTCATCTTTTAATCAAACCATATAGCACTTACATCCTCTTCCCCTGAAAAGATCCTCAACACCCTTAATCAGACCTTGTACTTGCATCATATCACAGCTGAAGTTTCAAAATATTTTCCATTCTTTCCTCTAGTTTTCAGATGTTTGTAAGCCTGTGAACTGTCACCCCATCAAAAGGATCATTAGCCTGAAAAACATGCAACTTACTGAAAAATGCAATTGCATAACAAGCTGTTAAAGGAAAAAATAAAAGGAATAGCCTCATGGTTATTGACCACATCCCTCAGCAAGGCTAAGCCAGATTCCCAAGATCCATCTGTCAGCTCTTTAACCTGGGAAACTCAGTTCATGGGTAAAAGGGAGGAAGAAAGTGCAGGAGCAGCTGGACTAATTTTATAGGACCCCTAAAGCCTGCACAGACTGAAAGTCTTTGGAGCACATAGATATGGAACAAATAAAAGGAGGCAGGCCCTTGGCAGGGAACAGAAAGTGGAACATGATGAGAAGAGTCTTGAAGAAAATTCTGTGCCACTGAAGCTTAGATGTGGAGGATTTTGTTGGAAATGTACAGATCCCCAAAACTCAGCTGGGGAAAGAAATGCACTGCTCGAATTGCCCAGACACATGAGGGTTTATAACCCAAATGTAGTTCTGGACTGGAGAAGAGGCACAGTTGCAAATCAGCAAAGTGAGAGATGGCGTGGGCCTCACTGGGACATGGGCAAAGGCATTTCAGCTCCTTGAGGTCATTTGCCTCTTGTGCCTGCACAGAGCTCAGTCCCCAGGCCACTGACCCTGTCACACTCTGCTCCCAAAGCACATTTTCCAGTTCCCAAGAATGAAGGCAATTTCAAGCATGTCAGGAAAGCACCATTAGAGGGGTTATCTTTCTTACCCTGAAATTATGTTGACAAAGTCAAATACCTCTTGGTACACACCTACACATTTACTTTTTACAGTGACCTAGAAATTTATGGCTCATTTCACACTTCTGAGCAGAAGACCATAAGATGGATGTCAAGACAACATTTTATTTACAAGAAAGACTTATAAATGCAGTTGTTTAAACAGTGGGTTTTGTGAGCTGGAGTGTCTGAATAAAGTGCTGAGCTGTGTTACAAGTGCCCCTGAGAAAAAGCATCTGGACACATCTCAAATTCCACTCCCTGTTAGGGTAGGAATAAATAGATAAGGACCCCTGACAAAGCTCAAATCAAATGTGTCTTCCAACCTGTAAGCTCTGCTGTGCAGGCCAGTGTCTCCAAATCCCATAAATGCAGGGGTTATGCCCTGGGGAGCATAGGAACTTGTTGGAAGGGACCCTATGCAAGGACAGGAGGCTCCCATACATAGAGCACAAAAACATCAGGCCAAAATGAAGGAGTGTATGGCCAGGGGCAATTGAAACCCCATGGAAAAAACATGGAGCCTTGAAAAATTCCTCCAAAGCTTCTGAGCCCCAAGCACAGCTCTCAGTGCCAGCCACTCATCCACTCACATGGGTTTGTATCAATTTTGTGTGATTGACCCTGCAGGTCTCACAAGTGCATTTTTAATATAAATCAGAAAAGTTTTCTGTTCACACTGGAGGAGTAGGTTGGTTTGCCCCTGTTTCAGGGATGTGCCATAGCAGACCACTGGTGTTTTCCCTCTGGTGTTCCCAGGTATTCAGGCACGTAGGGCCAAACCCTGGGGCTCCTGTGCAGCACTGAGGACACACCAACTGTGTTTCTGCTCTGTCTCTGCTAGGTTTAGGATATTCCTCAAGCCAAATGACCTTCATCCTCTACAAACAAAAAATGGTGTCTGTTTGTGTTTATGGCTAAACTTTTCCAGCCCTAGTCACATCTTTAATTGTTTCTGGGCACAATGGTTTCAACAATTTTATGAGGAAAATATGACTCACTGACTTCGTGCAAAATATTTCTGCTTGTGTTTTGAGCTTTCAATTAGTAGCCATGTTTTTGTGTCTGTATGTCCAGAGGTTCACTTGAACCTGGTGAGCTGTTGCTCCAGGAAAGGGTTTGTGTTTCCTTGCAGTCTGTCATGTTCCAGCTGTGAGTGGGCAGGGGGGCAGCAGGCACACACTTTCTCCTGGCTGTGCCTGCAGAACTAAAGGGAGTTGATTTCATTTTGTATAGTCACACCATAATACCTATTTCAGCACCTGATGAGCTCAGCATTTACTGGAGGGATTGCAGCTTCACCCTGGAACCTGTGCCTGGAAAGGGAACTCCCCTTAGTGGGTTTCTGCACAGCAGGACATGGGTTTATTGCAGAGTTGCCACCTAAAATCTACATCTTTTATAGGTTTTATCAAATTTTATCAAATTCACTTGTGGCAGCCAAACAAACTTGCCATTAATGTGTACTGGGTCTCTATCATCTCCACTGAAAACCAGTTTTCACTGTATGTAACCAAAATCTGTAGTGATTGAGTAGATGAACATTGAGGGCCTTTAGAGATATTCTCTAGAGCTCAGAAATGAGCTGTGACTCGAAGTAATCCTATCTGCTGTTGCAAGAAAACCTCCAGTCAAAGGTGCTGGAGTTATTAATTCCACTTTCCTGAATCTCTTATAACTTCTAGCAGAAAAACTGTTTTGCTGCTACAATTGCATTGGTGTCAGGGTTTTAGCTGATAGAAATATATACTGCAAACATTTCAGTGGTGAAAAGACAACACTAACACAATTACACCAGAAAATTTCTACCAGAGGTCCAATTTAAGGCTGATTTTGCAAACTGGGCTACATTTGTCTCCTATCACATTGATGTAATCACAATTATTTTTCTCCTTTTTGTTTATTTGAACACTTAGGAACAATGGAATGAGCTGCCCCTTCCATGCTGCTGATGTGTGGCATCCACAAACACTTGCAGCAGACAATGGCATTTGTCTTTCCTGACACTGATAAAGGAAATCAGATTGCCACACTGTATTACAGCACTGCCAGACATGTGGAACAAAGGCTGAGGGCTGCTCTGGGCTGGAACCACCAAAGCTTTCTGTGATCCCAGTGAACTGTGGAGAGGCTGGAAGTGCCCAGGCCTTGGCAGCCCCTCTGGACATGAGGAATTCAGTGAATGGAAGAGCTGGGATGTGACAACACCCTGCCCCAGCCCCAGTCACTCCAAAGGCAGGTGTGGAACTGACTGATGAGTGACCCTCTGGGTACAGCAGTGTCGGATCCACTGGGAAAATACACACTGTGTTTACTCTTTGCTCTCCAGCATTCCTCCAAAACCCCACTGACCTCAGTAGCAATGTCTACTGTGCTGGATAAACATTCCAAATTTATCACTCAAACCCCTTAGACTTTAAGCATTTTTTGTACAACTGCTCGACAAACATTCTATTTATACACTTATTGGCAGAACTGGTTATTTTTCTAGAGAAGAAAAGGCATTTGAATTAGGGAGATAGTGCCCTTGATCTCAAAATACATCTCAAAATAGCTATTTTAACACAACATTACATGCAAATAGGGATCCTTTCTTCAAACAAATCCTGTCTGTGGAAAGAAGCCACCAGAGAAGGATTCAGAGCAGGATCTGAAAGGTTTGATGCAATTTATTTGAAATAGGAATTCTGACTGTGGGGATCATTTCTGCACCACTGGTGTCTGACACCAACACACACACACTGTAACATCCACCACACAGGCAGGGAAGAGCCACTGCACATACAGACATGGAAAGGGAGGTTTGAGATTCAGCTTTTCTCTGGTAAAACAGATTTGTGAAAACAGAGGTAAGGGAGGCAAAGAGCTGCCTGTGGGGAGCTTCTGGAAATTTCCCCTCAGCACTTCTATCATCCATCTCTAAGCCACTAAGAGGTAAATTCTATTGCTCTTCTTCCATGGAACTTCTTGACCCAAACCTGTTTAACTCAGATTATTAGATGGGCCCTCTACTTTGCACCAAACTTACATCTGTCAGATTGTATTTTGAAAATCTCAAATGATTCAGGAGTATAATCCCATTCTCGAAGGTACTTTAGGCTCTTAGGAGCTAGCTCATTGATTTTTAATAAGAATCGCATTCAGACCTCACATTATTTAGAAAGACAACTCTTCAGTGTGTAACTTGTTTCAGTACTTCTGCAAATTTGATCAGATTCAGCTCTTGAGTATACACTGAAATACTGCATATCTGATATATTGTCCTCTTAGCCAAAGTCCAGCCATTAAAAGCAAATCAGATAAACAGCTTTGATCCAAGTTCTTGCTTTAGTCGTTAGGCCCTTTCATGGGTGTGTGCCAGCTCCTGCAAATGGAGCCCTGCACTCCAGGTTTCCTAGGCAGCAACACACTGAAATATCATCAGCTGCTCTCAGACAGGTTCTGCTGTGCTGGGGTTGTGTCTTGGATGGACCCACTGCTCGAGTGGTTCTCTGAACACAGGACTTCACTTCCAAGCCCAGGATGAGCTGCTATTCCAGCCTGTGCCTCAAACTCTTCCTGTATTTCTAATCACCTTCCACCTCAGCACACAGCTCCCCTCTCAGTGACAGAGTGCACATCCAGAGGAAATTCATCCTCCCTCTGTTCCAGATTCCCAGTAGAATCCAGCAGCAGGAATTGGCCTGACTCAGTTAGTGACCTGGAAAGTATTTTTCAAGGCCTGGTGTTGGGGTTCACTTTGTGCCTGCTGCCAGCTGCCACCCAGGGCACAGCAGGGACCTCTGCACGGAGCATCCCTCGGACCACACCCTTTCCCTCATGGAAATCTGTTACTTGGAATCCCAGCTGGCTGTAAATCCCTCCCTGGCACTCTGGCAATGTTGTAATGAGAAAAGAAGCAGTGATTGCATCCAACCAAACCCTGGTTAGCCCCTTTGCCAGCCCGTGGCACATCCCCAGGGCCATGTGGCAGTTCCCTGCCTGTGCCACAGCCCCTCCAGGTGCTGGGATGCTCCTGCAGGGAGTTTGGCTTTCCTGCTGGGAGGATGCACCAGACAACCCACCCATTGCCAGCTGATTTAGGAGCACAGGCCTTGCTGCTGGCTCCTCTGGTTTCAATTTCCAGCCTGCTGACCAACTTGCAGGCCTGAATGAGGGGCTCAGGAGTGTGGCAGGCTCCACAGGCTGGCCCAAGGAGCAGCTTTGCCAGCACTGGCAGGATCAGAGTCTGCAGCTGGCTGTGCTGCAGTGAGTCCTGAAACCCAAATTCCTGAGGGGAAAATGCAGATGGTGCTGAGGGAGAGCAGTTTACAAGGGATGAGCAGGCTTTTCCCTTTCTGACAAAGCAGAACTTGCCTACACACTGAGTCTCACCAGTTCTGGCCTCGAGAGGTTCCTTCTTAATTACGAGCCCCAAGGGTCACTCCTCTGTAACACACACCTCACCCTCCTTGTTTTCCCCACTGGGCCTGAATGTGTGTTACAAACAGACTCATCAGGTGGGATCATGTCTCCATCCATCCACCTTCTAATGCAGGAGCCCATTGCCAGGTTAATTATGAAAGGAGGAAGGGCCTTTATCTCAGCCTTAGTGCTGTGGAAAGTCCCAAGGCTAAGCTTCAATAGAAGCCACCAGGATGGACAGATAAATGTTTTCATTATTACACTGAGAAGAATATATTAACCAAATCAGATGACAAACTTTCAGTAATAGTGAAATCTGATGTTCAACAGTATGTGGGATGTAATTTGCTGCCTTCAAGAACTGAGCCCTGTGAATCACAATACCTCAGTGCTTCTGAAGTGGGACAAACTGTCATTTACCTGTCTGATCAGGAAAACTGTCCCTTTATTAAGAATTAAACCATTAAGTCCATCTCCTATGGCAATCTTGGTTTATTCCCATAATCTCGTGCCACAGAAATAATAAAGTTGCTAAGTTAGGGTCAGTATCCCAAAGAACACTGGAAGTAAAGGAAAAGTATACAGAATGTCATAGAAGAGGGAAATAGATGAGAGAAAAGGTTTATGCTTTAAAGTCAGATATTTTCTTAAGTGCTGAGTAGACACAGAGTTAGTTCCTTTCAAAGTCAGTATTTCCAGTCCAGGTTAGTGAATCTTGGTACTTATCTTTAGATAATGAAAAAGGGTGTATTTTTTAGAAGGAGGTATCAAACTCAAGACAATTTAGAATGTCTCACTGGCCAGCTAACAACTGCAGAGTCTAAAAATGACCTGGTGTGTTGGAACATTTTATCTGAATTTATTCTGTATCTTCTAACACAGGCTTGAAGTCATGATATTCCCTAACAAATGAGGGCAGCTGTCATACCAATCCTCCACTGTGTTCTGCACTGATGTTCCCTTTCTGCAGACACTCCACAACCATGTGAACTTACTAGTGGAAAAAACCAAGGACTCTGAATATATGTGGATATAACTGTACTTTCCCCTCCACTTCTTACCAGTTCCTAACACACATGCTCTGACATTCAGGGCCCACATTTTTTATGCTGTTATTTTCTGCTTTTATTTGGTTTGGGCTTGTTTTTAATGAGGTGAACTTTGCACAGCCCAACTTCAGCTCCTATAAAATTTGTGTCTTAAATGGCCAGATTTAGTGATTTCTCTATGGAAAGAAAAAACCCTCCATGCTCACCACACAGCTGTACTTGGAACCAGATGTCTTACCCCCTTTCAACTCAACTAATGAGGACAGGAATAGGGTCAGGAAAACTTCTGTCTAGATTTTGCCTTTGGAATCATGGAAAGAGCACTGCAAAGACTGATGCTTCCACAGAGGGGAAGGGAGGAGGATGGTAATTCCACTGATGAGGAACATTTGCACTGCCACACTGGCTTGAAGGCACCTCCACCCCCAGCCCTGTTCATCCCAGTTCTACCCCTTAACTCACACAGGAGTCCCAGAGAGAGCAGGCAGAGCCTCGGGGTGTGAACTCTCCTCCAACCAGGCTCTGTTCTGAAGCCCAGGGGCTGGGCCCTGTGTCCCCCTTACATCTGGCAGGTGGGAGAGGACTCTACTTCTGTCAGGACTTCTGTAAAACATAAAATAGACCAATTACTGAGGAGCAGATGCTCTGAAAACCAGAACTTCTAATAGAAATCGGACTGAACATGAACATTTTTTTAAACTAACTTTGCCCATCAGTGTGTTTTTCAAATAAAAAGTGTCTTCTGTTGTGAGTCCAGAAATTTATAAGGTTTTTAGGACCATCACTTCTCTGCCCAGTCTTGCTCCCAGCAAAGTCACTGGGAGCATTGCCATAACTTCAGAGATGATGAACAAGACCTTTGAGGTCATGATTTGGCACTGAAACTGGAAAAATGCATTAGTGGGGCTTTCTAGAGAAAAGATGCATCAGATTCTCCCTCTGGTTCCTATCATAAGCTTCTTTTAAAAGAATGATTCTTGGTTTGTCTCTCTGTGCTCTTCATCAGTGGGTTCCCTGTGGCATACAGGGGGTCCTTGCACTGAGCCACAGCAGCACAAAAGAGTCTTCTGCTGTAGAAAGGCTTGTGAGACACAGCCATTACATGCAGAGGAAACTGGGTTTAGTGGGGCCCTAGTTCTCCTGGGGACTACCATAATATAAATTATTAATAATTAAAATAAACATTGGCTGGCTTGAACTTCTCTTCATTCCCTCAGAGCTTATTTTTGTGACGGAATTAGCTAAATAAAGTCCACTTGAAAGAATGTTTAATTGCAAACTATCCAAAGAAAACAAAGTGGAACTAATTGGTTCTTAGATATTAAACATTCAAAAGGAGATGGCTTTGGAAACAGCTGAAAGACTGATGTGTACCAGGAACAAATGGTGAAGTGAGCAGCTCAGCACTCTAAACTGGACCACATTGACTTTTAAATCAGATAGTCAAGTTTGGTCAGCCTGGGCCTGCCTAGGGGACAGCTTTGGGTTGTTTCAAGCCTAAACAGAACTACAGCAATACTCTCTTGAAAATTATAAAATCAGAAGACTCAAACTTGTGTGCTGAGTTCTGGACATCATTTGCCCAGGAAACACTACAGAATCTACAATGCTCATAACTTCCTGGAGTGCCCCTGAGATCCATTCCAGCCTAAAAAAGGCATCTTAGCACAGACTACCGTTTCAAGTGGGTTTTCTAAAGCAGTTATTGTCTTGCAAGTTGGGTAGGGAGGGCTCACAAAACCAGTTCTGACAAATCTTCTCCAAAGGAGAGTGGTGGTGCCTTCCATCAAAATAACTGACTGCAGCTCTGCCTTGGCCTCTGTAAACTTGCATTCTTCAGCTCTGTGTTTTTGTTATTGCTATTTCATTCAAATATTTCACAGTCAGCAAATAGAAAAAATCTGTTTGGTCATGTGAAAACTCCCTCTTCATATTCATGAAAGGTTAAATGGTTGCCACACAATTTCAGAAGTACTTCTAGCAAGACCAGGAAATGATATCTCTAATATAACTGAAATTTGTAAACCAGAAAAAACCCCACCCTCTATGTTAGAAGGGAGCAAGAAGTAGGTAAGTTGTAAGCAAAATCACACAGTAAAAATAATTTAAGATATTAATTAGTGGTAGAAGAAATTTTCTCAGGAGGACTACTGTGTGCAGTGAAATCAGACTGGTGCTCAGCCATGGAAGGGGCACTGTCTAATCAGCCACATGTTTACCTCTCACTTATCAATAACTGACAGCAACAAAACTTCTGCCAGAGATAACAGATTCCTGGAAATGCCAGGCCCCCCTACAACACCCAGCCCAAGCACAAGAGCTCCTCACTGGGGAAAAGAAATGCAGACAACTGGAAGTGCTAAGTAGAAGCTGCTCAGCAGGATCAGTGGAGATCAAACCACTTCAACACTGAGGCCAAAAGCTAATGTAACTTTAAGGTCCCTTGAAATGTTGTGAATATCTTCAACAAACACGGCCAGAGTCACTCATGAAAATGCATTTCAGCTTTGTGCACAGCAAAATAAAATCAATCAGCTCTCTGTCTCAGACTCCTTCAAAGACTGTGACCCCAATTGTTTGTTCCCTGAGGACTCAAAGCTTTTACTGCAACCAACACATCTGCTTAGTGTTTCCTATTCTCCAGCATCACAAGGAGTTTTTCTTAGACCTTGGACTGGTTTACTCAGCATCTCTGTGTAAGTACCACACAAAACTCCAACAGAACAAAGAACTGAGCTGTTCTGGCAGTTTCCACCTCTCTCCCCAGAAGACACAGGCAATCCTGGCAAAAGGACTATTCCTATAGGAGTGTTTAGCCAGCAAAGCTGTACCTTTATGGGTTTCATTATTTCACATTCCTCTTAGTGCTCACAGCCTTGCCAGAAAGTTTGGAACGTGGATCTATACAACTACACAAGAAAGCTTTGTGGGTTTAGAACATGTAGTACAGTGTGAAAGGTATTAGCAGCCTCAGATCATGACAAATCCTTCACTGTGACCACTGCCTGTGTATCTGCACTCCCAGCACCTCACTGCTATCCAAGCACTGCTGTTACTGACTGCAAAACCTCTCCTAGAAGGAATGCAGCAACCTGGCAAGCCTGTGCTTTCTATCAGTGTGGTTAGAACTGTCCCTCAGACCTGAAACAAGGAGTACTAACACGTGCCCAAGTTTGCTGTGCACTGTAACTAGAGATAACCTGAAGTACTTGTACATGTGCAGCTGTTTCTAATGCAGCCACAACAGTAAGGCAGTCCCTGAGTCACAGCCCTTACCCAGCTCAGCTGAGGGCAGGGATGTGCCATGGAGACAGATCAGCTGGACAGAGGGGCTGGTGCTGGTGCCTCAGACACCACAAGGGCTTGGCTGGGGCAGCTGTGCTGCTGTAAAGCATCAGGGGAAAGAGTGAGTTCTCTGAGCCTACAACACTTCTGTGCCACTGCAGCTGCAAAAGCTCTTAATGCCATCTGTCCACATCATTAAAAACCCCTCACCTGAGACAAACTTACAGCAGTGCTACATTTAAGCAGCATAGAACAAAGGGTAGTATGGCTGCATGGTAAGAGTAGAACAACTACAAATACCAGTTTAAAAAAAACCTAAAAATCTTTGGGTAAGTCCTCTATGGCTCATAAAACAAGATTTAATTTTGTGCTGTAAATTGACTTTGTCTATAACAAAGGCTACTCTTGTAGAATAGGATTGTGCCTCTGGACAAAACTGGGCCCCCCATAAGAACATTCTCCTAGTTCCCTTCCAAGATGGGAGGAGTGAATTGTAATCCTAACACACACACTGACCCAAAAGAGGGAAGACTCTCACCCAAGACCAGTGGGCAAGACTCAAGGTATCAATCAGTTCAATTGATAGCAGCTCCTACTGCTCCGAGAGAGGAGGACAAACAACAGCCTTCAGAATGTGGTGTGGAGGGAAGTGACAGCTTTGCACTGTGACAGTTCTTGGAGCTGCAGAGAGATGGAACACAGACATGGATGGCTGGTCAAATGTATTGTCCACACTCACACTGCTTAATCATAGAGTCAAAGAATATCCTGAGTTGGAAGGGACCCTCAAGGACCATCAAGTCCAACTCCCACTTGATGGACAGTTTAAGGAGTTCTGACAATGGGTGAGAACACCAGCAAAGAACATTAAATGGAGGACAACACAAAGGCAAACCAGTCCAACCTCTCAGTATTGTGATGACTCCTGTGCTATCAAAGGCATTACATGCCTCCCTTTTTGGCAGCAGGCAGGCCTGATTTGTGAGAGAGAGAGCCCTCAGCACCCTGCCAGATGGGCCTGGGCTGATGGCAGCCGAGTGAGAAGTGCTGAGAGGTGCTGTGAGCACAGCAGTGACCAGCCTGCCCATCAGCCAGCAGCACGGCTGGCAGGAGAGGCACGAGCCACAACAGGATGGCCCTGGGATGTTCTCTGGCCCCTGGCAGCTTTCCCACACTTGCAATCTGAGCCTGCAACCATCAGCACACGGACCATTGATCTCGTGAACTCCCAGTTGTGATCCTGCACAGAACTGCCACTGAGAATGAATGCACAGACTGAGAATTTCCTGGCAGAAAGTCACTCTTGGGTGATCCTCAACATTCAGAAATGGCCGTTCAGATACAAAACATGTTGACAAGTGGTTCCAACAATACACTAATTCAGATCCAGAATTAAATCCAGATTCTGACACAGCTACAGCAGCAAGGGCAGTCAGTGCATTCAATGTTCTAATAGAAAAATGGTGTTTTGCTCCATATGACTTGGCTTACTCAAAAGAGATAATTTACCATAAGATACAGTTTTTCTGTCCTGTAAAGACAATTTGACAATTACAGGTCAAAGTATATACTCACTTATAGCTCTAAATGAAACTAAAAGCAGTCAAACTCATACACAAAGGAGGAAAGATTCAACATGTGTTACTGCAGCTCTGGAGAAAACAGACACAGCAATTATGTCTGGACTGGAGATCTCACCAGGAGATGCAGTGTTCTCATCCAAAGCCTCCTCCTGCAGAGCATGAACTCCTTACAGTTTGGGGTTTGTTCAGGAAGAACCCGAGCCCAAGCAATTTTGAGATCCTTTGCACTGCTATTTAAATGTTTTGCACTTCTGCTGTTTGTTTGCAGGCAGCAGGGATGCCTGTGATTTTCTAAGCTTATTTAAATTCTTTATTTGTTAACAAATTACATTGGTTGCACAACACATTGGCATGTGAACCCTTCAGAGAAAGGGAGAGGCACAACTGGGCTCAGTGGAATTAGGAACAAGCTCCAGTGAGTTCAGCAGAGTTACACAAAGGACAGCTCTATTGTCTCATGGCACTTGTGGTTAATTGAAGGAGTAGTTCCCGTCAGCTTTCTGCATGCCAGGACTCTTCAAAGGTGGCATTACCTTGAGATCACTGTGTGGGTTCCAGTTCAGCCAGTGAGTGGCAAAGGCCTAGTGACAGGTTTTCACACAGCCTGGGCACATGGAGCTGCACTGAGGGCACTGTAAAGGCTCACTGAAATGTGCAGGGACAGAATCAGTGCAGCCAAGCTACCTGGTGCTGTGGTGTCACCTGGCAATCAAACCCACGCATTCTCAGACATGACCCAGCCATTTGAACTGCTCTTTTTTGTCTCCCATTGCAAAAACCAGGTAACAAACTTGCTGCAAATCAGCTTCCTTCAAAACTAGGGAAAAGCCTTGGAATTTTCTGCATGGATCAAGTCTCAGCCACATCCATCTGCTGGTCTGTAGTGAGTGCTTTTGGAATATCTCTGGGTTCTTTTGGGAAACCCTGCCCTATTATGTTAACTTTACAGATCCCATCAAACAAAATCCCTCCTCATAATCTGGAGGAATCCTCTAAACTCTTTCTGTAAAATTTGAATTACATAGTGGAAGCTTTGCAGAAATTCAGCACCTGGGTGAACTGCAGGTTATTGACGCTGGGGGTTTTTTGCCCTAGTAGGAATATAATCCTATTCCTGCCAACACTAAAGCAGTAAACATTCAGATTTTAAAGCACACTGAGGCCTTTGAATTGCCTCTCTGTTTATCTGTTCAGGCCCAGTATTGGAGAAGGATATTTCCCTCTTCAAGTCGGTGGCAATTTAAATAATAAAATGCAGGTTATGTAAGTGCAGAGAATTATGGAAAAATGTAAGTGGAAAGTACATAGTTTTAAAATGCATTTGAATTACTCAAATACAGCTGAACTGAGATTATTCAGACTTTCCAGTCTTATTCAATACTGGATTGAAACCAAGCCCAAGACATTTCAGGCCCAAAGGAGGTTTTTAAGAAAATTACAAGTACCTATATTTCCAGTTTACAACGTCTGTCTGGGAAAGCTCCACTGCCTAAGGAAAGACCAGCCTTCCTTCTCATGGGATCAAACAGAAGAGATGTGAACTAATTAAGGGGACATTTGGATCAGCTTGTAAACAAGGATGCCCCAAAGAGCAGCCAAACAGAAAGCTGGATGCAAATCTCTGTGGTGTTGGAGCAAACAGGGATGCAGATTGAGATGCCCGTGTCCCACTGGCAGCTCAGTTCTAACCTGTGCAGACACAAGCTGTAGGCCCAGCTCTGCATTCCTTCCACACCCAGCCTTGGAGTTCTGCCTGAATAAGGAATGCAAGAGAGAAGTGAATTCCTTATCAGCCTGGCAGATCTTGTTTGGTGATGTACATGCCTGTGAACCTGCCAGAGCTCAGATGTGGGACATGGCACCCGGCCGAGCTCCAGAGCTGAGAGGCTCTTGTAGGACCCTTGAAATAAGGTAAAACTATTTCCATAAGCATAAGTAACTGCTCCTAACTCTGGGATCCCTGGATATATTCCAATATTTCTGTTATACACCATTTTCAAATGGAAAAGTGAAGATCTCAGATTTATATAAAAATGAGCAACAAAGGAATAAACTGTTATTTCCAAACTAAGGGGCATTTAAAAGCATGGCTATATGAGAAAAGATTTAATAACCACAAATCACACAGTGGGAAATAGCAAAAGAAAAGAAGAAGAGAAGCTTTTCCAGCTTATCACTGTGCACCCCCTGCCCTCCTGGATCCCAGGGCATCCTGTGCATACAAATGCATATGGCAAAATTCTTCAATCACTCCAAACAGGCACAAATTTCACCCTGGCTTTGGATAAGATAAATCAATTATGTCTCCTTCAACTCCACAGCCAGCAGCATTTCGAAATCTGCAGGGAGAAAGACCTCCCAAATGCAAGAATGTCAAAGAACTGTGGAAACAAAGCTCTTTATGTGTGAATTTTGGTCTTTTTTAAGTTTTCTCAGGGCTAGGACCTTCCTGGATGTTTTTCCCACTATTGCCCCCAAACAAAATGCAAAACTGTAGGAGAAAGATGCTACTCTGTGGTCAAAAAAGTGAAAAGGACATATTAAGGCAATTCACATTGCATTTTGTTCAGACAAATATTTTCATAATAGTTGAGAAAAGAATATGTTGAATAGAGTATCCACTATTTTGAGAAAAAGAAATGCCAGCTAAAATCCAGGGCTTTGGCTACTTTAAAGCTTCCTAGACAAGATTAAATCAAAATATTTCCTGTAAACATTCCCTCTTTTCATCAGCATGTCAACTGTAGTAAGTAAAATGTGATACTAATTCTCAGCATCGAAATCTGGAAAACGTTTATAAAGTCAAATGTTTCCTTACTTTCACAGAAACAACTATTACTGGAAATATTTCCCAAAGCATGTTGCAAGGTAAGAAAATCAGCTAGCACACTGCACATTTTTCAAGGAAAAAGTTTCTAGAAATGAGTCAGGATTTAATAAAAAATGTCTCTGAGGTATGTAAGTCATGCCCATAATAGAATATTTTTCAATTTTCAGCCCTGTATACAGCATTTTAAACCACTAACAGATGTATGAAACAAAAAGCAAAATTGTCCCTTATTCTCTGCTGGGCACACACATGGACAGAAACAGGGAAACCAAGGAGAGCCTCTGAAACATTTTCCACGAGAAAGACAATTTGCTCACAATTCCTTCTCCCTTTAAATTGTTTCTGTGGCAACACATCTGGTGCTGTAATTCTGGGCCAGAACATTAACTATCCTGAAAGAAGAAAGTTATGTTGCTGTTCTGGTCTGCAAGAATGTGGAGCAGAGAGATCTGTGAACACACGTAATCAGGTCACCCTTTTTGCCTTCACAGGCTCACAGAACATCAGCTACAGATTTCTGTGCATAGCTCAGAATTACAGGTTTTAAAACATTTTGACAAGGGTTAGAGAAAACTCTCATGGCAAACACACTGTGTATAAGCCAGGGGTTTTTCAATAAAATGATGAGTGCTTTGCTACTGCTGTTCCTACCATGTGCAATAAGTGAGGGCAGGATTCAGCCAAGAGGAACGAGGGTCATTCCCTAATCATAAACATAACTCTCCCTATGGAATGATGAAAGTTTGATGTTCATTTCTTATCATCCCCCAGCACTATGCAAACACTGCTGTATTATCACCATTTCACAGACCAGGTGTGTCAGGAGTACAGAAAGCCTCAGGTGTCTGTTCAAGTCAGCTCCCCCTGGGGGGGTCAGCCCTCCCAAAATCCCAGAATGGCTGAGGCTGGAAAACCCCTCCCACATCACCGAGCCCACCCAGTGCCCGATGCCCACCTTGTCCCCCAGCCCAGAGTGCCACGGCCAGTCCTGCCTTGGGCACCTCCAGGGCTGGGCACTCCAACCCTCCCTGGGCAGCCCCTTCCAGTGCCTAACAACCCTTTCTATGGAAGAATTCTTGCTGAAACATCAGCCCTGGGCCCACCGAGCTCCTGAGGACCAATGGATTTTACTGGCCTTACTTGAAATCACAGAAACCTATTGCTGGTTGATGTTAGTCCTGGACATCCCAGCTTGAGCACATCAGCATTGTCAGGACTTGTAGTCTGAACAACTTAGTTGCAGAGACAGGAAAGAAAAACAAGAATAAAAGCTTACAGCCCCAACTCAGTTTGCTAAGTCAACAAACAAACAAGTTTTTAATCACTAATAATCCTGAAACTGAGTGTCAACTCTTAAATCATACTGCATGACTATAACACAAGTTATGATGGGTATTTTACTGTGCAACTGAGACTGACATCTCAAGATAAAAACCCTGCCATGGACATAATTCATGATCCAAGGGCCAGGGCAATTTCCAAGGGCTATGGCATTCCCTGAACTCAGCCTGGAGCAACAGGAGTTAAAAAAATAGTGGAAGTGGATTTTTGCTACTTCATCAAGCAGATTAGGGACAAATTCAGGGAAAGAACGTATCTGATGAATAACAAAGTATCACTGATACACTTACTTTCCCAATAATAATTGTGTGTTCTCCATAAAACAATTTTTATTATTTAATTTGAAACAGCTAAATTCAAATCTGGAGCAGTTACATATAAATCTGTTTGCTAACTACACTTAAAGTATTTCTGTATCAGTGACAAAGAATACAAGATCATCTTGGTGTTCTGACCTTTTAAATTACTAATGATTAAATGCCTTGATTGGATGAAAACCAAGTTTTGCCCTAAAAAGTGGAATTGAATAAAAATGATGGTTTTCAGCCACTCTGTCTTTGAAGACATACTGGTTTAAAGCAGTCTGTCCTCAGGCAGAACAAGCTGGCAACAGAAATGGAAAAGTTGAAGAAGTGGATAAAACCTGGTATTTCATAAATCTGTATGTCCCTTTGGTGCTTCCGGGGCAGCATCTGAGGGTGGGAGCACAGCCAGGCCTGGGCACCTGTGGCCATTAAGGGCTGCCTGATGGCCTTTGCACCACTTATGTCTGTATCATTTTGGATTGTCAGCAGCCAATCACCTCCCAAAATCCAGTTCTGGGCAGTAACAATCTGGATAATTCAGCTCTGTCTGTTCCCTCTTTCTCAGCCTTTTGGCTAAGATCAAGTGTTCAGATTTAACTAAAATTAAACTTACTATTATACATAAAATATCTCCTTCACTTCCAGTCTTTCTATTTACTTCATCCAAATGAAACAAATTAATAACCCTTCTGAGACACTTCTCCTTCCCTTGTATAACTTTCTATATCCAGAACCTTCGTTCTGTCCTGGTGCTCTGTAATTCCACATTATCACTCCTTAAACCCCAGAGAAAGAGACACATGAAGATCATAACTTTCCCCTCTCCAGGCTGAGTCTGGTTTCCCTTTCCAGCCATAGTGGCTCTATTCCACTTCTCTGGCTCTTTATGAGGGTATTGCAAAGGAGAATTTGTGAAGGAATTAGCTGTGGAAGGCAATAAAGTGCTGTTGGTGGATGTGATATTACAGGGTCTCAACTCCCTGCCTGGACTGCTCCTAAGAAACTCAGGGCTAGAGAAAACATTGTAGAGCAACTGAACAGCTGCTCTTTGTCTTGACAGAAGGAAATCATCCCATCCTTACACTAGCCCTGTGGGAATGCCATTACATAACTCACTGTTTGGCCCATATCTGCACGGGTTTGGCTCCGTGCTGTCAGCACAAACACCACTGCTCCCCTGCAGCTCCTGACTGACTCCAGAAGGGAGCCCCAGCTCGGGATGCAGGACCTGTCACCTCAGGGAAGCCCATTTTGGCAGGTTTTGTGCAGCTTTTCCTGCACTCCTACATGTGGTGCTCATGTCCTTCACTCTGCAGAATTGAGAGCAGCAGCATGGGGGGTGGGAATCAACTGCATGACAAAGGAACACAACAGAGAAGGAGGTTCTCATATGCATGCTCCTTTATCTGCATCTCTCTCAGATGTACCTCTCCACTCAACAGGAGTGTATGGACTGCACCTCATCCATAGGTGCAGCTCCCACTTTGCAGCTGTGAAAACACAAGTGGAGATGGATTAAGTCTTGATCCCAACAAAGGAAATTACTGAACCAGGAGTCTGAGTACTGATGCTGGTTCAATACTCAAGAAATGGCTCAAGAAATAGGTAACCTTATTTTTCAAATTCCTTCAAGTTGCTTTGGTTGATGAACCATTCTATTTCCATATGGCCCAACTTATTTAAAACACTTTTTTAAAGGGGAAATTAAACTCTGTGTGAATCAAAACGTAACTGGGCTGTGACCCAAACCCTCAATTCGTATTTATGAGCAAATAAAATGCAATCTCTGCACAGACAAAAAGAGTTAACTAAAATATAACCAGTCCATGCAATGACACCTCCAAAACACAAACCCTACAGGATGGCATAGCCATTGTCCTGCTCCTCTCACTGCTCCACCTGCTCCAGCCAGGTGCTCCCCTCCCAGGGGCTTCCTGGGTGTTTCCTGGTGTGGATGCCTTTACCCCTGGATAAAGAGCTACCAAACCTCTTTGTGCCCGTGCAGCCTCTGTAGGAATACCTGCATCCTTTGGAGCTTACCCGTTCACAGATGCCTGCAGACTCCTCAGGAGACCACCTGCCCCAGAGGTGACTGCATTCCCCCAGAGATGACTGACATTCCTTCCACAGGTGACTGTGCATGACCCCCAAAGGCCACTGCACTCCCCCACCGGTGACTGCATCCCTCCCTTAGAGGTGACTGCATTCCCCCAGAGGTGACTGACATTCCTCCCACAGGTGTCTGTGCGTGCCCCCCGCAGGTGCCCGCCCTGTCCCCTCTGGGTGTCCCGCGGCTCTCACCCACCGAGGCGGTGCCGGTGTCCCCGCACGCCCCGGACCCGCGTCCCGGTGCCGGGAGCGGCNAGGGGGGCTGGGAACGCGCCGCGCCGCTCCAGCACATGCCGAGCGGGCGGTCACGGCCCGGACCCTCTGCTATTAATCAGGAGCATCCCCGGCGCCCTCCCGCTCGCTCCAGCTGTTGCACCCCGGGCCCCACAGCGCCGCAGGGCAGCCACAGCCCGGCATCACACGCGGGGACACCGGCCCTGCCCGCCCCCTTTGCTCCGCCGTGCCCCTGGCCCCCAGCTCTTACCCCTTCGCTTCTCCTCAGGCCTTCTCTCCCGTGCCCGGGTTCCTGCCTTTCCCATCTGCCCCTTCTATTGCTCCTCCTCTGCCCGTACCCCACACTTTCTCTTTCCCACACTTTCACTATCCCTTTACAGCCACTTACAGCCCTTAGTTACCCAACCCTAATCATCATCCTTCCTTCTCCCACTGCCTCCTCCCTCTCACCATCCCACTCTCCCATAGGTTTTCTAGGACTGAAGAGGTGTCATTTGCTCTCTCTGATCTTCTCTTGACCAAAGCCAGCTCCGAGTCCTTCCTGCTGCACCCACTACTGACCTTGCTTCTGCAGGCAGGTACTGTTCCTTGGGAATGGGCTCCCTTTGGCTGGTTTTCTAGACACCTTCCAGTTGATCCTGGCAAAAAGAGGTGAAATTGTCCTGTAGAAAGCAGGCTGGAATCTCCCCATTCCCCATCTGCCCCCATGCAGCCCCACACTCACCCCTCTCTCCTGAGCAATGCCTTCCTGAAACACCTCACACAAATGTGTCCCTGCCCTGGGCAGAGCACTTTGGGTTGTGCTGTGGTTCATCCATTTCCATTTCGCCCTGGTTTCTAGCACCACTTCCCCATGCTGACTGACTGACAGCACAGGAAGACAGACACTCCCCACGGGGAAAATGAGCTGACTGCACGGAATTCGGACATGCCCTTACGACAAGTTCATTATTAATAGTGTTTGCTCCCCCTTGACCAAACTCTGCAACACCCAGGACACACATCAGACTCTCCCATCCTGTTTCAGAAGGACAAAACACACATACTGGAGTTCTCTGAACACCAGTTGACCAGAGACCCCATCCAAGAACCTGGTAGGGCAGAGTTACCACTTTCTTTTGCGGTACTTTAAGAAGTTCATCAGGATTTGTATTTTTCTGTGCACATACTTAAAGGAAAGTCTTGAAAGAGGCAAGGGAAGATCTTTTGCACAGCTGAACGTGCTTTTAAGGAGATGCACGAGGGAACGGACACACATGAAAGTGAGAGCAGTAAGAGACAAAACCAGATGGGCTGATGGAGTTGACTGAGCCAACAACTGAGGCGCTTTGGGGTTTATATGTATTAGAAAGAACTGTGCTGAGATGCAAGAGGGTTTCATACCACATCTTGGAACTGGCTGGGGCTTGGAGCACTGGAAATGGCCGTAGTGATCCAGCATGGATACGAGAGTGGGCATACCTAGGAAAACAAAGGGAGGAGATGCAAACACCTGGACTGTATAAGTGAGTACAGGATATACTCTAATAATTGTAACCCTCCT
Source organism: Campylorhamphus procurvoides (assembly GCA_013396655.1). Classification (NCBI taxonomy): domain Eukaryota; kingdom Metazoa; phylum Chordata; class Aves; order Passeriformes; family Dendrocolaptidae; genus Campylorhamphus; species Campylorhamphus procurvoides. Next base: position 282,568 of record WBMV01004527.1, read on the forward strand.
AACTCTTCTCTTGCTTTTCCCGGTATTTGGGGTTTTATGATCCACCCTACAGATCGCTTGGAGAATGTCCCCTGGCAGTTCCAACTGCAGCAGCCACACGTGGTGCCTCTCTGCTGTGCTGTGCCAGCCTCCCAGCAGTGCCCGGTGCCAGAGCAGCTCCTGCAGCACCGCCCTGAGCACGGCTGGGAATGGCACCACTTCCCTGTCCCCATGTGCCAGCCCCAACGCAGGGTGGGGCGCTCTGCGACCAGTATAAATCAGCTTAACTGCATTGCAGGAGGACATTAGTCAGAACACCAAATCTCTGCAGGAGCCCTATGCAACCAGCTGACCAAAAAGCCTTTACTGTTACTGTCATTTCCTCCTGAACGTGAGACTTGTAACAAATTCACAGACCAGACCCCAAGCTAACACAAATGACCACGGTACCCTCACTCCTGGTGCAGATGTCCCCATTTACTTCAGCTGAGGATCGGCTTTATGTGTTTTTATTTCAGTTTATTTTTTATGATCTTCATTTGCTGTGTCTTCATCTGGTGTGTTTATGTGGCTGGTGCTTGGTTTTCATTATTTTTAACTGCATTTCAGATCATTTGCTCTATGGTTTTGTTCACATTCTCCTTTTCCACGAAATTCTAATAAAACACTTGGCTACAGATTTTCCAAATTGAATACTGATGTTTAGTGCAGCTAATTATGTAGCAGGGTTCAAAGTGAGTTCTATAATGTAACAATTTACATATTCTTGAAAACAATGGGCACAAACCTACAAATTATTGTTACAAGCTAGTTTCACATTCTTCTGGAATTTCCTTTAGAAATACATATGTTTAGTATTCTCACGCATATGAAAAGCAGTAAATACTGCATTGCTGGCACCATAATATTTACAATGAAAAAATAAAACACACTCTGATGTCTCTCAGACCTAAAGGGATATGAGAAAAATGCCAGTACGTTTTCTTCAGTATATCAAAGGACTTCACAAAAGCCCTTCACAAATTCAGCCACTCAGCATCCATCAATATCTGCCAACAATATACAAAGATCATTTTACAATGAAGCATTCAGGATGGCTGCAACAACATTACACATTCAGTGTTTCAGTATTACCAGTGCATAACCAGATTAATCTCCATTTTATTGTTTAAGTACTGAACTAAGTACTTTTTGTTTGTCTCCTAAATGGACCAAATGACAGGCAGCAAACCCTGTGAGCAGACCAGACCAGCCTTCTCAGGAAGATCCAGACTAAACTGACTTTCAGAAAGGCTGCTCTAAACCATAACTCTGTTTATAAAAGCAATAGCTAATAACTCAGTAGTTGGACCTATCACTGTGATCCTTTGCACCAGGCTGACTTGGAGAGACAATAATTCTTCTTGCAGCTCTTAATGCAAGCAATATGTATGCAAACATTTGCCTGTGTCTCCACCCCACCCTTTCCTATTTTGTATTTTTTTTAATTTTAGAAAGCTAGTTAAATGTTAATAATACGAAACAATCTGCATGGAAGTGGATTATCTCTCAGTCTCTCAATATACTGACCAGGCACTTTCCTTACTGTAACAAGACAAACTTCAGAGCATGTTACACAAACCCATCCCTGCAGAGAGCATTTGCTCTGCATTTGTGAGGGTGTGTTGTAGTGAGACTAAACTGCAAATGCACACATACAGAGTTCCCAGCACATGATTATTTTTCCTTTCTTTGTGCATCTCTCTGTGCTGAAGTTTATAGTTCATGGTATTATAATTCAGGAGAGAAACGAAGAGAAAAGGCAATGGAAGCAAAGAACATCTTCTAAAAGCTGAGCACACTGGGACAGTGGCTGAACTCAATGGATCCAGTATTTCCAAATGTGACACACATGGAAAAATGGAATGGCTTTTCTAGTTCCCTTGGCTTGTACTTTTCTAGTTTTATTTCTTACCACTGCACCAGTACTATCTGGTTAATAAACAGTTGCTGTTCTACCACACTGATGTATAAATGCCTGCCTGTTTACACTCTGAATGTAGTCTCACAGGGGGGTTGACTTTGTTCATGTGTACACACACAAAAATACTAAGAAAAAAAAGCCTAATTTAACTTGATTGTCTAAATACTATAGTAGTTTAATATTTTCCTTTAAAATGCTCCTAATAATTGTTTTACATTTCCCTAAAATGTCCCTAACTTCATCTTGTCATTTCAACAAGAAGTTATTGACAAATCAAACAAATCACACGAGGGTGCCCCCTCCCTGGGAGTGTCCCAGGCTGGACGGGGCTCTGAGCCACCTGGGCTAATGGAAAGTGTCCCTGGCCATGGCGAGGGGTGGGACTCGATGAGCTTTATGGTCTCCTCCATCTAGACCACTCTGTGATTCTATGAACGCACTAAAGCACAGTAAGAAGTTTTAAATGTCCATTACAAACCCAGGTGAGGTGATGAGCGCAGTCACTGTCCTGGACACACTGCGGGACAGCCAAGGCCAATGGTTTAATTAACGGCTGTAATTAATGGGCGTCGCTCCGGCCACCCCAGCGCGGACAGCGCGGAGCACGGCGCCCTCTGCCGGCAGCGATTCCCTCAGCACCCGCCAGGACGGGCTGTGTCGCGACAGGCGCGACAGTCACGACACAGCCTCCCACGCGCGATGGAAACCGACACTCCGAGGGACTCCTGTCCCAAGCGCCTGCTGCCCCTCCTGCATCCATCTAGGGCAGCCCCACAGGCATGCAGGGCTCCCAGCGACCCGGGGAATGCCCAATAATAATTCAATCCCAATGAGGAGCAATTCGTTATTTTATACACACGTATCCTAATTTTTGTAACTGGACACAGAAATCATTTGCCAAATTAATTCCTTCTCTCACAGTCAGAGCAGAGACCAGGCCCTGCCCTGACCTTACGTGTTTCTGTCAGAGCAGTTTGACTTGGAGGGCACAAACCTGTTTGTAGCAGCTCTGAAAGAAGGCACACATAGGAAAGCCTGAGAGCTCAGGAAAAGGCAGATAAATCCCAGATTTTGAGACAGGAGCTGCACAAGTGTGGGGCAGGAGAGACTTGCCTATGAAAGTGATACACACACTTGTTAAGTGATGTCAGAATAACACAGTGTTCAAACATCCCAGGACAAGGGGACATCAGACAACACAGTCCAAGCCAGCTAGGCAGCAAGGGACTGTGTAACTGGAGCTGGGTGTTTATAAAAGATTAAACTGTTAGAGGCCACAGCAGCTTGCTCACTTGAAAGCTCAAATGTTATCCTTGTTTGAGAGGAAATTACCTTGAACAACAAAGCCTAATAATTTGCTTTCCAAGCATTTTGTATGTAATCACAAATAATATTAAGATCTATCAACCACCATGCTGTGTAAAAACATCTTTTGTAGCCAAAAGCACAAGTAGTCCTTATTCAGTAGATGGCATCTAAAGTCTTCCTTATTCCAGGTTAAGTCACTAGCAGAGGGCATTGTTTTCCTCACAAATACTCATGAACATGGTTTCCAGACTAGCATAAAAGTAAAGCCTTTATTCCAAAAGGTTTATTAGGTAGAGCTTTTTATCTAATTCTCTAAAAATAAGACAAAATTAAAACTCCAATCTGTACCAAGTGAAGTTTAAAAGAAGCTTTGGAACCTTTGGTCTGCCATAATTTTTCCCAAATTCTAGACCAAGAACACTCAGTGAGTAGTGGAAAACCAAACAAGAAATGTTCACAAATTGCTTTGTGGAAAGAAACACTGAAGTGTTACCTATTGACCTGTACAGCTCAGCACCAGCATGGCTTCTTCCAGTTAAATCATTAAACCCTACACACGAGTGCAAGTGTGAGGTGTCATGCGTGCTCAGTGTTGCCCTGTTTCAAAAAGGAGGAATTCCACACTAATTCACAGTCATTGAACAGAAAGGTATTACTAGATGAAGAAGAGAAAGCTTTGAAAGCTTTTAATTATTTTGGTTAGAAACCTCAGAGAGTACAAATTAATGTGTCGGCTTTTGACTTGCTAGGAAAGTATTTTCAAAAACCTTCACAAGGTTATCACAGCTAAAGCCCCAAACAATCACAGAAATGTTCCAGTGCCCCCCGAGAGCTGGGACAAACAGCCCACTTTGTTAAGTACCTGCAGCACATCTGTTGAGGGTCTGCTGTAGGAGGCAGCTGGAAGTCACCAGTCCCATCCAGAATAAAAGCCAAAAATGTCTGCAGAGGAAAGAAAATCAGAAATAATTCAGCAGTTTCTCTTACCTTGGTGTCCCCAATTACTTGGGTATGTTGCTGCTAGTCACCCCTCCCCACACTAGGTTTAATTTATGGGAATATTTTGTGTGAGTAAGTTCAAATCAAAGATCTGATTACAATCTGGTAAATCTAACGATCACTCCTCTGAGCTGGCACTGACATTGTAAATAAAGACTAGTTTGTGGTAAATAGAAAATCAGCACAAGCCCTGAACTATAAAAGTTTAGGTGGGTCATCAGTACAGCCAACATATGCTGACAGGAATTTTCTACGCTTTCTTCTTGGAAGTATTCCATGAAACCACAGGAGGGCTGCCTGGAATACCAGCCCACTGAAACTGTGGGAAGTCTCGAGCTGCTAAAGAAGCATCAAGATAGAATCTCACTACACTCCACGGTGGACTTCAGTGATGGAATTTCTACACCAAAACAAACAAAGGAAAAAAAACAAGGCCTCCCAATAAACTTCCTCAACTGCTCAGAGATCAGGAAACCCAACCTGTCTTTCAACTTCACAGAAACTGAACGTGCCATGAATAGCTTGATCGGGTCTGAATCACAGGTTGTACAGAACTTGTGACTAAAATAGCTCCATGAACTTATGTTGCAGCTGGCACGAAGAGCCTGCCTCTCTCCCTACCTTTATCTGAAATCAAATTGTTTATCACATTCCTTCCTCATACGTCAGCTCCTTGTGATGAAAGCCAGGCAGTGATTAATACACTTTATTAGGTTGGTTCCAGTGACTTGAAGCGATTTTGCCCTGACTCCTTAGGCACGCTCCCACACCCACTGCATGGCACTCCAGCCACGCCAGGAATGCACAATAGAAAACAAATTATCTCAGGCAATACCTCATAAATCTATAGCAATAAAATCAACTGCACAGGGGCTCCCAGCAGAAAGCATCTTCAGGAGGTGCTTCCTTCCTCCCTTACTCCAAGAGGAAAGAAGCAAACCAGCAGCTTTAAAAAGCTAATGTTGCTGCTGTTCCCTTCTCACTCCCACTCTTCTCTGTGCTTCCTACAGCTCATTAAATAGAGCTGTAGAAGGCAGACACAGAAAGCAGTCCAAACTTCAATTTTATAATTACAACGTGGTAGAATAAGAGGTTTTACCCTAGTCTAGCTCACATAGCTGTAATCTGTTTTATGTTGCTCTAGGACCACAGATTTTGTCTAAATTTACAGGCTGAATTCTCTATGTATCCTTTTACAGTGTCAAACCAAAACATACTGGATAAAGGCTGTGAAGACTAGAATGAGCCTAGACACTGTCTGACAGCAAACTATACTTAACTATTAACAATATCCTCTGTGCTAATTACAGCTTGTCTTGGCTCGAGTGATAGCTGCAATTCCTTTGCCTTTGGCATGATGGGATTAAGATCAACTATACAAAAACCAGCACTGACTTAAGAGTGATTCAGCACTGGATGTTTTTTATTTAATTACTGATTACCAGCCGAGACTTGAGGACTGACTAGACACTCATGCCTTGCCTCAGCTGCAAGGATTTGTTTGAACTCCCTTTACAACAGTCCACACATCTACACAAGATACCTCACACGGAGCTCTCTCCTATCAGGTTTGTAGATTAGGGAGAGAACCTGTAATTCAAAGGTTAGTTGGCATAATTACATTAATCTACATGCTTTCTTCTTGCCAATCCACAAGTGAAAAGTCATTTTAATTCAGACAGTAAGGTGTTTGTGGTCTCTCCACTCACGGGTTTGGTCAGTAGCTCTCTCAGGGTAGCTAAACTGGCCTTCATATGAAAATACTTGGCCTATCTCAGAATTCATCCAGTGGAGGTTACCCAGACAAGCCCTCTGACATATTACCAGACCCTGCCATCTCATTTGTGGCTAAAACAAAAACAAACTAACACCTTTATGCCCAGGACAGACGCACAGCCACATCCCCAGAGGAAGAGCTGGAACCTTCAGGCCCCTCAGGCCTCCCCATAACATGTAAACATCAGCCAGCACTGGGGCACTTTGGGTGTCAAACATGTGGGATCAAACACTCTCAGGGCTGAGGGGCCCTCTGGAGATCAGCGGTCTGAGATGTGGGAGGGCTTTGATGCCTTCAGGGCCACCCGGAGCAGGGGCTGTGGGTGCTGAGGCCGAGGGGACCCACAGGGCTGTGAGGGGTGTGGGATGGGGGATCCTGAGGGCTCTGAGGGGAGCAGGGTGAGGGATGGGAGATCCTGAGGGCTGTGTGAGGGGTATGGGGCGTGGGGTGACAGATTCTGAGGGCTCTGAGGGGTGCGGGATGGATCTCCTGAGGGCTGTGGGCTGGGGCTCCTGAGGGCTCTGTGAGGGGCCCAGAGAGCGAGAGGCCCCTGAGGCGAAGGCGCGGACCGAGGCGCGCTCCAGCCCCGCGCAAAGGCTGCGGGGGCACATCCCGCACCTGCTCCGGGGAGCCGAGCAGAGCAGCAGCAGCAGCAGGAAGGGCAGCAGCAGCAGTAAGATGAGCAGTAAAACGAGCAGCAAGATGATCAGGACCACCGCGTCCCCGCCGCCNGGGGCTGTGGGAGCGGCCGGGCCGGGCCGAGCGGGGCCTGGGGCCGAGCGTGGGGCCGGGGCCGCTGACTCACCTGCCGGGCCCGGCCCGGGGACAGGAGCGGGGCTGGGGGGTCAGCGGGACACGGTGGGGCGAGCGGGGCCTGGGGACGGGAGCGGGGCTGGAAGGGTTAGAGGACACACTGGGGCGAACTGGGCTTGGGGACAGCAACGGGGTGGAAGGGTTAGAAGGACACACAGTGGGGCGAGCTGGGCCTGAGGACGGGAGAGGGGCTGGAAGGCTTAGAGGACACACTGGGGCGAACTGGGCCTGGGGACGGGTGAGGGTGGAAGGCTTAGAGGACACACGGTGGGGTGAGCGGGGCTCCTGGAAGGTTTAGAGGACACCCGGTGGGCCCGGAGCTCCTGCACGGGCTGAGCATTGTACGGATAAATAGGCGCTTGGGCAGAGTTTGGGATAAGTGGGCCAAAAGAGGTGTTTAGAGCCGTAATTCGTGAACTCCAGAACCCGCTCTCCGTCCGAATTACAATGAGGAGGTTTGTTTAATATTTGTTTGACTTGGTGACTGTTTCTGTGGTTCCCTCTTTTAGTTAGTGATCGTGCCTTTCTGGGCTTTTTGTGGGCAGAGCACGCTGTTCCAGCTCACACTGCAGGTACAGGACTTGTCCCAAAGCGAAGGTTTTGCCTCTTTTCAGAGGCTGCAGAGGATCCTGCACTGGAGTGTTCAAGCCAGGGCTTTGCACAAATCTGTGAATTCTCCCATGCGGGTATCCACATCCATTCTATTTTTAATTTTTTATTTGCTGGTTAGGCAAAGTTTTGCTGAGAAAGCTTTGATGTTCTGAAAGAAAATACTTTTTTTTTAATGTTCTGTTTTATATTTGAAATAATTTCTTGATGTGTCATTCTGCTGCTAACAATTGTAAAACTGCTGGATGTGGGGTGTCAAGCTGTTATTTAAATAAATGTTGAGTTATAGCCCCTTTCTCATTGTCCAGGGGAATTGTAAGCTCACCCACGTGAGAATGTGTTTTCCTTTGGTGGGAACGTGGATCTCTTGGTGTTTTTTGAGTGGTGACCAGACTGTGGTCTGTGTTCTGTCCCCTCCTTTCCTGCTAATCAAGTCTTGCAGCAGCAGGGGAGTGAAGCTTCAGGACTTGTGCAGTGTGGATTTGTAAGGATAACATTCCAGCGAGTGCTGAAACTTCAGGGAAATGTGTGCTTGGTCTCTCCAGCTTGAATGATGGTAACACTATTAAAAAGGTCACCTTTTCATGTGGACAAAACCAGAACGTACAGGAATATCTGGTAGCTGTGATTTCAAATACTAGTAAAGCACAACTGGTACTGTGGTTGGTGAAGTCTTTTATTTTATTTTTGCTCTTATGAGCTTCAAACCAATCAGTGTAATGTGCTTATAGAACCCAAACCCATCTTTCCTCAGCCTAAAATTAGGATTACCGTTTCCCCATTGTGTGTTTTCCTTGATTTAAAATAAATCAAAGGAATCACCCATGTGATGTTTTTTGTGTTTGTACTCTAATGAATAGGGACTGTCCTTTAAGTACATGTTTTGAAGCAGGTTTCAAGGCATTCCTAGAACCACTTGTCTCTAATGCATTATTTAACAGCACCTCCATTTAATATCGCAGAGGAGTCAGCTTCCTTCTATGAAAATAAGCAATTCTGAAGAGAAAGAAGAAAGGGCTGTGTGGGAGGGAGGTGGAGGGAGCTGCTCCTGTGCAGTGGCCTGGGCTTTGAAGGCTGCTCAGTGCTGTGCAGCTCTTTATTTAGCTGTTCCAAATCAATACTCGTGCCCAGCTGACCAGGCTGGGCCAGCACAGCCCAGCTGTGGCCGCATTGACACGAGCACAATCCTTCTGTGAGTCTCATTTAGTCACTTGGGGTAACTGCTCTGAACCTACCTTGGGGATTCCCCATAGTACTTAAATTTCAGTCAGCCCATTTCCCTGTCATGGAAAATAAAATGTTATACCCCAAACCAGAGTTCCTCGGGATGGTATGGCAGCCCAAAAATAAACTTCTAGCTCTCTAGATATACAATTTCAGGTTCCCCCCTCTTTTATGGCTTGGAATAATATTGTTTTTCAGAGATATTTAGTGGAGCTCCTGTTTTGACAGTGCTGGAGACTTGCAGTGTAGCAGCAGCTTTTTGCTGTGTAACGTAAGTGAGCCTGAGGTGAGGCTCTCGGGTGCTTTCCTGCGGTGCTGACACAGCTCTCTTGCCTTTTCCCAGGGGAAGGGCACATGTTGGAGAGCTCAGGTGGCAGGGAGTCTTCTCTGCTTAAGTTACTCTTCCAGTCCTTTATCTCCTCTAAAGTGTAAAGTGCAGGCCTGTTTAATGGGATGGAGTGCAGCGTCTGATATAACATGAAAACTTTTCAGGGGGTTTAAACGAGCTCGGGGACTGCACAGTTTTACTCTTGTCTTTCATCTGCTTTAAAATGGTATTGAGCATGTGGCAAACTGTGGGAACGAGTCATACTGAGAGTCTCTTGGTATTTACACCAACTCTGTATAAAATAACCCGGGGGGGTGGAACCACATTTGAAAATCTGGCTGTTTGCTTGCTGCGATAAGATTTAAATTTACTCCAGGATGAGGGTGAAGTTGTCGGCTTGTTAAACTTTTGTTAAACTGTGTTGTCTTTGGAAGCCGAGCAGTGTCCGCTGCTGCCAATCATGGACAGTTCCTGTGCCATTCACACTTCCCATGGCCAGGGCAGCATTTGAGACACAGGACAAAGTCTTTCACTGACATCATGAGCTGTGCAGCTTCTGACGTGAGGGGAGTTCCTCCCGTGGGCTGGGCTTGGGGTTTTGTTGCAGGCAGGTATGAATCATCCCTTCTGCCTTATTGTTAGTTAATGGTACTGTAATTGGAGTATTTCTAGAGGAGGAATGTTCCCAGATGCTTCTTTATTTGAAACTTTTGGAGGAAGGTGGGGTGGTGAAGGCGTAGCTTGTTTGGAGTTAGCATGGTGTGAACGTGCTAACAACGGGGTCCTTGTCTCCTTATTCCTTTCCTTTGTTTGCATGTGAGAACTCCAAAGCTATTATTCTCCAAAAGATTGTAATCAAATGTGAGGTAGAGGTTGGGCTGGAGCCTGGTGAGTGCACCTTCACATCTGCTGTGTGTAACACACACCCGAGGATGTGATACTGAGGCATTTTGTTCCATGTGTCCTGCTCTGCTCTGAACTAAGCTTGCTAAAGAAATTATTTAAAGTTTTTGTTTTCACTGTAGGTCGGCAGTATAATTCACCAAAGAAAAAGCCACTGAGTTTTTTTAATTAATAGCTTGTTATCAATATACATTAGCTTTTAACTCATATCCAGAAGCTGTTCTGCTTTTTGTAACCTGGCTGCTGCTATCTCTGCATTCCTTTTAACATCTTTGGTATGTTGTGTGTGCCTGATATGGAGGGTTTGGGTTCTGTTTGCTTTGGGTCTTGCCCTTGTTGGGCAGAACACTAAAATTTTATTAGTTATGTGTGCTGAAATTAAATTTGTCTAGTCTACATCAAATGCTTATTCTTTTATTGACACTCAGCTTAGTCTTATAGCTGCTTCCCCTGCATCGTTGGTAGCCTCGTGTTTGAAGGAATGTTTGTTTTTTAGATGATTTAGGAGACTGAGCTTGAGTGGCCTTGGGAGCTGGGTATTTATTGAGTGATTATATTGACTGAATGCAAATCCTACCCTTGAAAGTACAGTGTCAGGGATTAAACTTTTGTTCTATTTTCTGAATCTTGTCATATACCCCGGGTAGAACCACGATTTAAAGGACTGTGCAATCAAGCTTTGAGTCTTGCTCACACAAGTGAATCCTGTGGGTGCTTTTAGGGGTGGTGGCCTCTGTTACCTCTCTTCAGGGAAGAGCAGAACTGACCTGGGCTCAGCTGCACGTGGTTTGTTCTTGGCAGTCTCCACGTCAGGGGCATTGAGAGGAAGGAATTTTGATTTCTCAGCCAAACAACTGGGAGTGTGGAGCCTGTTCACCCTCGTGCAGGTGAACCACAGCCATGTAACAACCCATACACTCTGTTCTGAAGTGCACTCGTAGTTCCTGGAGAAGAATTCCAGGTATTCACATACCACGGGAGGTCAGTCAGGTCGGGCTGAGCCACGGGCAGTGCTGGCTGTGAGTCCTGGCCCTCCCCAAGAGGGCTGTGCCACTGCTGGGTGAGGGTCTGCACTGTCCCCACACTGGTTTGTCACCTCCCTGCTCACCAGCTCCCTGTGAACAGTGCAACAACCCTTGCCTGCTCAAAAGCACACGTTTTATCAAGCCCAAAAACCGTTATAACTTTGGGGAAAAAGCAAACAGTTGTTTTAACTGTTTTATGCAATTTCAAAATTAGTGGTTGTAGATTCTAGCACACTTTTAATTCCCAGACTTTTCAGGTGTAGCATTAAAATCGTTCTGTTGCATGAGGGTGTTGGATTTCCACGTTAATGATGTAAGGTGTTTTGTTGCAGTTTGGAGCCGAATTTCGACGGTTTTCTCTGGAGAGGTCCAAGCCTGGCAAGTTTGAGGAGTTCTATGGGTTGTTGCAGCACGTGCACAAGATCCCAAATGTGGATGTTCTGGTGGGATACACGGACATTCATGGGGACCTGCTGCCCATCAATAATGATGACAATTATCATAAAGCAGTTTCCATGGCCAATCCTCTACTCAGGATTTTCATTCAGAGAAAAGGTAAGTGCACTTGAAGTATGTGCATCATCTGTTGATCCAGTTATCCCACATTGCAGCAAACAGTGTGATGGATGGAGGAAGAAACCCTTCAGTCCTATTTCATCATGTTGAATTCCATAGTAATTATGGATCATGAAAGGTATTCACAACTTGTTTCTCTTGCAAGACCTTCCTCAGGCAACCTATTTATGCTTTGTGCTTTTTTGCTAGCTCAGTTAAAGTCAAATTAAATCTCTAGCAAATGAAAATAAGCTTTAAACCTCTAGGGGTTTCTGCTCTGTATGTCTGGATACTTTTCACTTAGAATTCCAATCTTGATCAGACAAGAAGAGAGACCATTACTGGATGGAAAGGAATATTGAAAGCCTTATTACATGAAATATTAAATTTAATATACAAGTATAAATTCAATACTCCCTTTGTAACATCCTACTCTTATCACACTGCCCTAATAAAACATTCTGAAGCTCTGAATTGAGAAGCCCCTTTCAGTTAGCAAACCTCAGCTGTCAGTACTGCTGGGTTTGTTGCTCTGCTGTAGAAGTAGCATGTCTGCTCTGGTGGTGTGTTCCTAATGTCTGCTTTTGTTCATGAAGGGAAGAAAGCCAGTGTGAAGTTGTATTTGTTCTTGGGATGTTCACTGTCTCTGGTTGTTGCTGAGACAGGCATCCTTTCCTTGGGCATCAGAACCTTTTGTCAAGGCCCCCCCTTTGTGTGCTGGCAAAACCTTTGGTTGGGGTTGGTAGGATGGTCTGGTTAGGGGCTGTGTTCAGTCCTGAAATGCCAAAGGCAGGAACCATTTGCTTTAACAGAACCTGGAGGTGGCCAAGGTCTATGATTGCATTTAATCCCCTCCAGTAGCCATATGACGAGAAAGGATAAGCCACTTTGTCAGGCTGGGATTATTGAGTTTATATTTTAACACCATATGTTTGCAGATTGTCACTAGTGCTACCTGGCTGATGTGGCCTGTTCCTAGTGTTACATTTTTAACACCTTATATCATCATTGTGCCTTCATTTAAAAGCTGATGGATTAGTTGTTACTACTCTGGTGCAAGGACTTGATAAAAGAATGGATACAATGCACAGAAGGAGAAATAAGATTAACCCACTTTAGTTTGTCAGAACCAGAATTGACTTGCAGGAAAAGCTGTGTAGAAAGTATCAGGTGTCATTGCCTTCCCTGGGACACCAGAGCCTTCTGGCTGTGCAGTTTGAGGGAATAAAGAACCCAGGCTGGAATGTGAGTCCAGCACTGCACTTTGTTGTGAGTTAATTGTGACCAGACTCATCAGGTCTGTTGATTAAATTGAGGCTTTGACTTCATTGGCCTCTTTGCCTTATGGAGCAGATATTTGTTTGATAGAAAATAAATAACTTGGTTTTGTGTTTTATTTGTGATGATTTGCCTGTAACCAAAGCTGAATTGCTGTAGTTGGAGATGAGTTGTACTCTATGCAGTGTGATTTAGGTGTGGTTAATTCATAGATTGCAGTGAACGTTACTGGCTGTATCTCTGAAATAGGAAATAAATGCACAAATACCTGCTGCTGGTGGGGCTGCTTTGAGCTGTGCTGGTTTGGAACTGTAATTTACTTTTCCGCTGTCAAGGCTGCTTGTGGCTTTCATGCATTCTCCTAAACCAGCTGAAAAATTTCTGTGGGTTTTGTAGTGGAACTTTCCCTTCTTTTGCATTTCCAGCTATAGTAGTTGGGAATTTAAGATCTTTGACAAAAAGCCCCTGGAGTGAGGAGAGGAAGTTTCTGCTGTCTTAAAGTACATGAAAATTTGATTACACTGTCTTACCTGATAAGAAAGTACATGTAATTTGTGCAGAACTAACATAAAGTATGAGCAGAATGTAATAAAATCCAGTGTAAATAAAAGCTACCTCATATTGCATCCAAAGGACACCTTTAGGGGCTGAAATGGGAGGAGAGATGTTTGTGCAGTTACCAGTAAGTGACAGTTGTGATAATGGGACTCCAGAGTTTTGGAAAGGTTTCTGTGCCAGAGGGAATACTCTCTCCTCTTCAACTGTGACTCCTCATTTCTGAAAGCTGTCAGTTTGTCCTGAGCATTGGGAAACCTAGGGATCCTGTGCAAAATCACATCATTCCCTTGGACTCCTCTAATGGTTTTTCACTAAATTCCTCTGAAATACTTTTGACTGCTCCAGTGCTAAATCTAAACTGGGGCTTGATGTAGCACAAGTGGAGATGGGCTGTCAGCTTGTGGAAAACAGTTCCTGGCTGGAATTTCATTCTGCAGTTTAACAGATTAACAGGTACTGTTGACATCTGGTATTTAAAGGTTAAACTGATGTATTGTGATTAAATCCAGATGTATGGGAGTCACTCTGTCTGTGAGAAAAACCCTGCTGGAGAGAAGAAAGGGGGAACACAGACTGCACAGGCTGAAGGACAGTTTGATGTGGAGAACTTTGCATTGTAAATACAACAACAAGAGAGATAACAGAGATACATTTCATTATAATATCCTTGAAAGTCACTTGCAGGATATTAAATTGAATATCCAACTCTTGCAAGTTCAGTGTGTGTGTGGCTGTATTTAGTAAAGAGTGGACTCTGGTTAATCTGTTTGTGCCTCTTTTCACTGAGAAGCTTTATTTGAGTGAGAAGCTGCCTTGCCAAACAGCTCTTTATGGACTACAATGGTAGGTTTAAGGCCCCTTCCTAAAAACACAGCTTAGTTTCCCAAACCCATGTTTTATATATCATGTGATTAAGAGATGATTTGTTGGGGCTAATTTAAAAAATGCTAAATTGCCTCTATATTGAAGGGTACTAACTACTTGAGGGCTTTGAAAATTGAATTCTTGAGGGGTAACTCTGTATTGCTTTGCAAATAGATCAGGAAAATATTTTAAAAATCTGTCTTGAACAACGTTAAATTGAAACCAGATTTGGCACTTGGGGCTTTTGTTTGCAGCTTCCCAGAGTGAGCCTGTCCAGATTGGTGCCACCTTGAGCTTGAAACTACTGGGGAAAAGTCATCCCTGCACTGCGTGGACATTCTCCTTAGCACTATCTGGAGTTTACACCTTGTCCTTTGGCTTGAGGCCAAAATATTTTCTGCCCCAGCTTTAAACTGATTAGTGAGGTGCCAGAACAAAGATGCCTTTGTACTTGAGAGTATTGCTTTAGCAAATTTGTTTAGCAGTGGAAGGGAGGTTAACCAGAGTGTGCTGTCTGGCTGAGATTTGGACAGATGAGTTTTTAGCAACCTTTTGGTGGTTTTTTCCCCACAAATTCTGCAACTTTACAAATTCTGTAACTGTATATCTGAAAGCTCATGCTAGTTTTGAATTATTAGACTGCTAAGAGCAGTTATAATGCAAAAAACTTACCCTCTGATGCTTCAGAGTTTCTTAAATGTTTTGACATCTGGCTTGTAATTTCGGGATGCTTTTATTTCAACAATGTGTCCTGTAACTTAAGAAGGCTTCTAAAAACAAAAGCACCAGCTCTGTTAAGCTGGTTGTATATTCATCTTCTGAAAGAGACTTAAAGTTTCTCTCTCTTCCAAGAAATGTTTTTCTGATCTTGGTTTTTGATTTTAAATGTTATTTCACATATTGACATAATATTTCTTTCAAAGCCAGTCCTTTTGCAACTGGTCTTTGTGTTCCTCTGCTAACTGTGGAAAATAGCCTTAGCACTCATTTATGTTCTTAAATCTAATATTCAAGTCACCACTGTCTATTGCTTGTCTAAAACTGCCTACATTATCACCTTCTTGCTGTTGTGTTGCTTTGTATTTAGCAGTAAAAGATACTTAAAACGACCTGTCTGGGATCTGATTGCACAATTGTCCTTCCCAAGTTGTTTTGTAAACAATTGTAGTTCTAAATTAGAAAGAAAAAAATAGAGACTATTGCAACTCATTGAATTGCAAAAATCCTTGCAGTGAAACACCAGATGCCTAAGTTGAAACTGGTTGGGTGGGTTGTCAGGAGAGATAAGGGCAAAACTTCACACACTTTCTTCTTTGATGATAAATTTTAAGCACACAACAAAAGAATTGCTGTGTGTTGTCTGAAAAGGCAGCACGCTGGAGTTCAGCAATGCACAGGGCTTCAAACAGCTCATCTTCAGTCAGTCAGGTGTCCCAAGGGGCATTTTACAGGGCAAATGGTAGGTTTGTGGTTCTGGAGGTGTTTTACACTTCATACTCCACTTGTCACATGCTTTGGTTTGGGGGGTTGGATGGCTTTTAATGAACCAACTCATAACTCACTTATGCTGAACACTCTTAGGCACCTGAAGAAAAGGTTTTAGGCTATTTCTAAAGCTGATGTTGAGATCTAATGTTGCTTTGTAATTTAAGGTTAAATTAACAAAACTGAGAGTGTCACAGAAGTAACTGCAGAGTTGAATCGGGTCCCTTCAGAAATAATTCCTGTTTGTCAGTTCAGTTGTTGAACAACTTTATCTGTGAAGGTCAATGCAATAGATGCTCTGTCTTCAGCAAACAGCAAAGCAGTAGCTTTACCTCCCTTGCTGTGGGATTGTTTCCTTAAAAAGAAAAGGTAAATGAGGCCATCAGGACACGTTTTTCTAAACCATGTCGGTGCACTATTGTGTACTCATGAGCTATGAGTTTATAATAAATCCCTCTGGGGCTTTTGTGGGCTAATTTAAATTTGTTTTCTTGTTGGGTTTTTTTGATCTTTTTCTTTTAGAATACCAAGTGCAAGGCTGCCTTAGCAGGGCAGTCAAAGGGCTGTCCTTGTTTTCAGGGAGGAGTTAGTGTTCCATGCTGGTGTAGTGGTAAACTGTTGCTCCAGAAATACTTCCTCACTTCTGTTCTGCCTAAGGCATCTGAAGAGTCCAAATATAACTGGTGCATGTCTGTGTGTCTCAGCCTTCCAAAGGGGTGTCTTTTGACTTGCTCAGCTCTCCCTGGGCACTTTCTCCCCAGCAGCTCCCCCAAAATGCCACCCTAGGGCAGCTTGCCATCGTCATTCCAATTCTCACATTGAAATGTATAGCCATTCTTTTGCTTTCTTGGCTCTGCCAATGGCCTCTTAATGTGGTGATACAAAGAAATCCCAACTTCTTGGAATCCCAGGCATAGTGCAAACCAGTTCTGCTTGTTTTTTTTTTAAATCCACTTGCAAAGGTACAAACGTAAATCCAAGGCAACTCAGATCTGAATGTGTTTAGGATCATTCTTTTTGGAGAGTTATAGCATATTAAAAAGAGCAATGGAGCCTTTGGTAACTGGGCATTGCAGAGATCAGAATTGCTCCCCAGAAGGTGTATTCTCTTCTCTCAGTAGCTGCATGGCTCACATGTTTTGTTTGCTGAAGTTCTGAGCCATTTGCATGTTTTGTATCCACTGGTGGCAGCTCCAGCATGGCCTGCACGAACAGCTTTGCCTCAAGGATTTGTGTGCAAGGTCTCTTTGTTTGTGCTCCACAGCCATTTTATCTGCATGGCATGGGGGCAGGGGAGAGTGCAGAGTGGAATAAGCTTTCTGGAGTTTGAATCCAGGTCACTTGGCTGGCACCCAGCAACTAGGCAATAATAGGCACACTGGCTGCTTTCCCTTTTTCATTCTTCCTTTTCCAATGATCTGAAACCTGAGCAGAGAAAACTAGCAAGTGGAATTACTCTGAATAAAATTAAAATGTTTCTAGGAATGTACTCACTCTTTCCATTCTACCCTTTCTCTCAAGCAGCTGTAGTTTTTTGTGTCTGCTGCTGCTAACTTGCTTTCATTTTGTTGTGTACCCTCTTTCCTTTGGCAGAAGGAACCCACAAGTATTACAAACCTCGAATCCCTTAACGTGAAAGCTTTTGTTTTGTGAGTAGAGAGGAATGTTTGTGGTGTGTTAAAGCCGTGGGTCAGGTGTTTGTTCTGCTCACCCAGACGCTGGCAGGGTGTGTTCCAGGCCCACCTGAAGCTCTAATGCCCGTGTGCTCTCTTGCAGAAGACGCCGACTACAGTGCCTTCGGTACGGACACCATGACGAGGAAGAAGAACGTCCTGTCCAACGTGCTGCGGCCAGACAACCACAAGAAGAAGCCCCACATTGTCATCAGCATGCCCCAGGACTTCAGGCCAGTGTCATCCATCATAGATGTGGATATTCTCCCCGAAACCCACCGCAGGGTGCGGCTGTACAAGTACGGGACAGACAAACCCCTGGGCTTCTACATCCGGGACGGCTCGAGCGTCAGGGTGACACCGCACGGCTTGGAGAAGGTGCCAGGGATTTTCATATCCAGGCTTGTCCCTGGAGGGCTGGCCCAGAGCACGGGGCTGCTGGCTGTCAACGATGAGGTGCTGGAGGTGAACGGAATTGAGGTGTCGGGCAAGAGCCTCGATCAAGTTACAGACATGATGATTGCCAACAGCCGCAACCTGATCATCACAGTCAGACCCGCCAACCAGAGGAACAATGTGGTGAGGAACAGTCGGACTTCGGGCAGCTCCGGCCAGTCCACCGGGTCCAGCCTTCCCAGCAGCACGCCAAATCTGCTGGGCAGCCTCTTGCAGGGAGAGGAGGAGAGCGACGAGGAGGACATTATTATTGAAGACAGTGGGGAGCCCCAGCAGATCCCAAAAGCTGCCCCTACCAGCGAAAGCATAGAGTCCTTGTCACAAATTGAACTCCTTCACGAGTCCACCCAGAATGGATTCCTCCCCTCCAGTGAGATGAACTCCAGTCACTCGGCAGGCAGCATTAGCATGGAGTATGAAGGACCAGACCCAGGGCAGAAGGCGTTGGAAGAAGATGGAACTATAATAACACTATGAAATTCCATTGGTGTACTTTGTATTAAGTAAGGATGCCATACGTGTTTTAATTGGGCTTAATATGTAATACATCTGATACCTCTCCATCTACCAAGCACTGCAGTCAGTTTAAAAGGAGGGAAAAAAGTATATACAAAAAATTCAGAGTTATGTAAGTTGATTATCTTCATTAATTCTGCACTTCAGTGTAAATAATTCACAAAGCTGGAAGATAACTGATAAATGGCTGAAATTGGATGAGGAAAATTTAAATTGAAAATGAAGGATAGCTAAGAGGTGAGCTTTTATAAGGTACTTGATTTTTTTATCTTTTTTTTTAATGCCGGATACTACTGGTCCTATAGAAGTAAACTTCTTTACATGTGAGGCTGACTGTGTAATGTCCTGTGGTTTCATGTTCATGTGAAGTGCTGCTTTAGCCCCTCACTCCTGCCCAGGGCTGCTGAGCTGTTCTCAGGGCTCTGGGCAGGAGGAGACTGAAGGTGAGCCAGAGGAAGTGGGGAGAGCTGGGGCTGGCTGGGCTGTTCCTGTGTAGTGAATGTGCAACCACAGGCTGGTTAGTCATGCACCTTTCCTGGTTCTAATGGCCAGGCAAGCTTACTTTTAATGACTCTGATTTTGAAATTCAAATGTGAAAGTCTTTAACACTGGTGCATCAAAGACCTGCTCTCATTTTAGTTTGCAATATTTTAAAAACATCATTGGCTTTAGTTGCTAATCCCAGTAAATTACAAAGAAATCAAATGTAAACTTAATGCTATGGAAGTGGCATAAATTGCAGTCCTAGTAGAAACTATAAGGGTTTCTACTGGCAAAGGTTNGCTTAATGCTATGGAAGTAGCATAACAATCTCTGTTAAAATTGCAGTCCTAGTAGAAACTGTAAGGGTTTCTACTGGCAAAGGTTTGTTGTAGTGAGCTTGGATGATATAAAAAGTGACTTTCTTCAAACCTGAACAAGTTAGAACAGTTTAAGTTAAATCCCTGGATTAAAAGAAGTCTTAAATCAGAACGAGGCTTTACTAGGACTTGTTTAAGCCATGTGCTATGAAGTTACCCATTATAATGAACTGAGCTGTAAATGCAGATCTTTGTGTGCCCCTGGCCAGGTGTTGTGGATATTGCAGTGTCACAACACTGGTGACAAGTCCTGATGCTGGGAGCACACAGTGTGTGTGTAACCAGCTGCACTCACTGGCACTGGTGCAGGGCAGGCTGCTGGCCTTGTTCTCCCTTTCCCCTCTCTGTATCTCCTGCTTTCCCACTTTGGCACTCGTTTCCCAGCCTGACCCCTCTCTGGGAACATAACTCGTGTCAAGGAAGTGAGGTGGGAGGTTCTAGGACTGGGGAGAAGGATGGCTGGAGCTTCTCCCAGGGATCCCATGGCCTCCAAGAAGTACCAGTTCTGTCCTGTGGGCCTGTGCTCACCAGAGCCAGCAGTCAGGTGTTTGGGAGCACATTCTACCCTCTGGGAGGACAGGATGAGCAGGAAGGGACACTAACCCCTTTCTTTTTTTTCCCCTCAGTCTATCTTGAGGAAACATCTACCTCTGGTAACTTTACTAACAGGACACTAACTGTAAGTTTAATGTTAAGGCGCCTGTAAAGGTCTTCATACTCTGAGGCTAAAGCTGTATTTGTTTAAGACTTTTGTGACAGTGCAAACACTGCTGCAGGAATCCCTGCTGTTTGGTGTTACAAAATGCACATCTGAGATGGGTATCCCAGGAGCAGTGGCATTCTCAAACCTCGTAGATGCTGAGAAAGGCATTCGTAGCTCTTAGGGTTTCTGGAGAGCAGGCACAGCAGGCAGTGGTGCTCTGCAAGCCCAGGTGAGGGTGCTCACCTGGTTCCTTCAGTGTGCATAAGGAGAGGCCCTGCAGCCTTTTACAAGAGCAAGAACTTTGAAGTGTTTCACTTATTTTGCTAATTATTACAAATGAAGTAACTACATCCACTTAGTGTGAATGAGGAAAAGAAATACTCATTCTGTGACATGTAGACTTTACCTGTACATGTTTTCTCTCAGTGCTGCTCTACACTTCCTTTCTTCAAGGAAGATTGTTTACTTCAAAATATCTTTTTTTTCCTTTATCAAAAGACTTTCCTTCCTGCATGAAATCACCAGTGGAGGGTGAGGCTCATTATTCTGCTCGTTTGCACTTCTGTGCCTTTGGTTTACTTGAATGTATTGTGACTAATCAAAGGAGTCAAGGCACTTGGATGGGAGGAGAAACGATGTCCACAGGTACAGAGAATGAACTGGTAGTGCACATAGTCATTCCATGGAACCCCTGCTGGAGCTGTCGTGGCCCAGGAGGGGTTTGGGGCTGGGGCTGGGGCTGCCCAGCTGGCAGGGGAAGTGCTCAGGTCCCAGCCGAGGCCGTGCTTGGAGCAGGGCAGGAGCTGGGATATCTATGCCAGTATTAAGGACTTGTAGAACTTTAACTGGGGTCCTACTCTAATCTGCATGAGAATCTCTTAGGACCTTTCCTGCAAACTGATTCATCTAAATGTGAGACAATATTCTTTCTGACATATATCATGTTCTGTTCTACAGACATTTGGTAACACGTAGTAAAACTAAGCATTTGGGACTTGATAAAAACATTAAGGAGTAAACCTAAAAATGTGTTTTTTAAAGTGTATATTTACAGTTACAGTGACAGACTGCACAGCATGTAATTGCTTAATGCTGCAGTTACCATAAAGTTCCTAAAGTTCTTCCATATCTTACTAATGCATACACTGTTAATTACAAAAGATTTTTAAATTGCTACTTCAGGATGATCAGCTGTTGATTACGAGTGGCTAAACTTAATTTTATATATAAATGATATTTGGGTTCACTATAAGGTTTTTTAAAATATACTGATATTGTTAGCCTTTCATTCACTACCTCCTAAATTTTTAACATCTTTACTGTTTTCTCCCTGGAAGACAAAGGCTTGACTGTTTTATAGAGATTTTATCTTTAGCAAAAAAAAAAGAGGAAGAAATCCAGAAGTAACAGTGAGAATGCTGCGCATGATTGACAATATTACGCTGCTATTGATGTAATCTTTGTGTCTCGAGTATCCTGTGTATGTAAATTGTATTTTCAATCCAGATTTTATAAATTAACTTATAAGTATCCAAATTCTTTCAGAGCGGAATGAAAAACTACAATTCCTTTGACTAGTGTTATATGTTGTACATGCACAGAGGGGGGCAGGTCATTCCTCCCTTGTGGCTGGGAGATCTAAGTGCACCTTAATAGGAAGAAGAACAAATTCTTAATAGAATTAAGATGCATTTACTTTGAAGTTCTGCTGTGGTACTGGAGAAGTCAAGCCTAACTGTGAATCATATTTTTTTTTTCCACACCTGAGTTAAATTTAGGACAATGTTCTCACGAGCTGTCTTTAACATGTGTATTTTTGTGAATATTATGTATTTTCTAATTAAATTTTACTTGCAATGTGATTTTTACATGAATGAACTTGTTTAAAATGTCAAATATCAGTATTTTTCTTACAACTTTAATGTATAATGTACATTGGTATCTCACTGAATGAAGATTGATTTTACAAAATCAAGCTAGATGTAGTTGTATATTAGTCTTATATTTTTACAGACTGGAATAATAAATGGATATAGAAATAAACTGTTTTTTTTCTCGATTACTTTGTCAGATAAATAAAAATGAGGACGAATGTATCCTCTGTTTCTGAACAGTGCAAGCAGATGGGCTTCATGTTTGTCCTGGGCAGCTCAGTGGGCTGTTTTCCTTCAGCTTTCCCTTCCCCTCTGTGTCAGCTCTGCTCGTGGGAGGTCACAGGGCTCCAACCCCTGCCCTTGGCCCTCCTGGCTAACTGTGCTGTGCTTGCTCCTGCAGTAGGTGCCAGCAGTGCCTCCTCTCCAAGCTCTGCTGCTCAGCCTGGCAGGAGGATCCTCACCCTCACACCCCCTCTCCTGTGCCAGCTGCTGCTGGGTGTGTGGGGCTGGCACTGCTGCTGTGAGTATTTGGTGAGCTGTCTGTATTGTGGTTTGAACTCACACCCATTTCACTTGCAAATGTTTTCTCCCATCTCTTTTGCCTTGGCAGCCCTTGGGAACGTGTACCCAGTGAGCAGAGACTCGAGCTGTGGTCAGCCCTTTGGGGTGGCCTTTGGTTCTGCTGCTTTGGGGCCAAGGACACGACTCCCCTCCGTGTCTGCAGGACTGTTTCACTTGTGTGGGTCAGTACTTGTCACCCCTGCTGAGGTAGCTGTGGGGAGGGCACAGCAGGGCTGGGAGCAGCATTGCAGTGTCTCTGTGTGCAGCTGACAGAGCCCAGCTGCTTCCCAGGCCACTTGGGCTAAGGTTTTGATGCCTTCCTGCAAGGTTCTGGGTGGGGGAGAACTTGTCCTGAGTAAAACCCCCTCGGATTGAAGGGGTGGGTTATGGCAGGAGCCCTGTCCTCAGGAATGGCTGTGTCTGTGAGGATAAAGGGAGCTTGGTAGGCCTGGCTCTGCAGAGGGGGCAGCAGTGCCTGTTGATTAATACCTACAGGAAGTTTTCTTAAACCAAGGAACTAATCTAAAGGAACACTGTGGCTTTCCCTGCTGCTGCCTCCTCGAGGAAGGAATGCAGCTGCTAACTGCAATAACATCCAACCTTTAAACACCAGCGGTATTGGACTTTTCTCAAGGTGATGAGTCTTAACAAGGTGTTATTTTATGAAATTGAATATTCCTGTATTAGTTACAGATACAAAAACTTACCAGGATTCTCATAAGTACCCAACTGAAAATGCTTCTCTCCTCAGTATAACAGCAGAAGAAAGATTTAGACTAGCAGTAAATACCCCCTGGAAGTTTCTTTGTTATCTTAAAAACTAGCAGTGACATTCTAGCATCAGACTTGCCAGAATTGCTTCTGATGAGCATACATTCTTTGCAATTCAAGTATCAATACTCAGACAGTGGGATGTCATTGTATGTGGTAATGCTAGAGAGGAATAATTAGCTTTAAGGTAGCTTCATAAATGGCTTCCAATACTAACATGAGGCCAACTGTGTTGGACAGTAATAATATTGTTCTTGGATGCTGTAGAAGTATGCAAGAAATGGTACAGCTGGTTCTTGGAGAGGCAAGGTTGCAGCCAAGATGTAAGAATTCAGACTCCTTGTGCAGCTATGATGGATCACTTGTGTACTTTGCCACTCAAATAGGAGATAAATTTGTCTCTGAGGACTTAATGTTGTGTGCTTGATTTTAAAAGGGCTTTAGAGCTATGAAGCACAAAGCAATTGAAGAAGTGCTGTGCTATTGAACCAGCAGTTCTTAGACAGTTCAGAAGTGTTGCTAATAAGATATCATATCCTGTCCTTCCAATTAACATTCTTTTCCACTTGAACTACTATTTAATTACCTGGTAGTATAAGGAAATAGTTCACATTTCATCAGTGTAAGAGACTTGTTTCAGGCTCTGTGATGTGTAATAAAGTCTGTAAGAACATATTTATTGCCCCCACACTGGGAGCACAAGGCTCTTGTGCTCTGTGGTGCAGTGACTTCTCCAGAACACTTTCATGTGAGCACCTGTAATACCCAGTTACTGAAAATGACTCTTTTTTGTAATCCCAGGCAATGGCAGTGCCAAGAACTGAGGGACAGATGAGAGCAGCAGATGATGGGAGCCAGAGAAGGGACCCAGGTAGGGACACCATCCAGTGCAGGGGCTCATGCTTGATTTAACAACACTTTATTGGTGTGGTTACAACAAACAAAGCTGATGGGTATCATATATTTAGTTTTGTTGCCAAGGTAAAAACAAGGGAAACTTGTTCAGTTTCACTAGTCAGAGAATTTTTTTCCCCATGGCTCTCTCTTGGCACCGTCTCTCCATCAGTTCCATCTCTGTATGTGGTTGTCAGTGATTTGCAGTAAGTCAGACCACTTACATCCAAATCTTGGGATCTTTGTTTTGGTTTTGTGTTCAGCATTTTCAAGGTGATGACACAGCTTAGTCCAGGATACCCACATCATATTCCTGTGGTTAAGCCACTGACAGCTCCTGTCTTGCTTGTGGGTTAGCATCTACTTTATTAGTCATGTACACCTCTAGAGTGGGCCAGACACAAGTCTTGTTAATGCTGTTAACATTTACAAAATTGAATTTTCAACCTTGATTAAGATGACATTGTGAAGGAACTACTATGTAGTAGTAGGGAGTAAGTTTCATTCAAGCATTAGCTCATGTCAGCTGGAGTCTATTGATTTATCAAGTGCCACTCGTGCTGGTGTTAAATGAGAAAGAAACGAGACATGAACAAGTTTCCTGTACAGCAATATACAGCAGTGCATTTTTAACTGGGTGCTTGGTAGTTCTGACCAGGAATACAGAAACAACTTGTGTTCTTTGCTCCTTGCAAGTCATTCTGTTCCCTTCAGGCCTCTCCAGCCAAAATAAAAAACATGTTTTAATACTGATCTCTTGGCCCTTGCACATACTGGTGGCCTGGTCAAAGCAGCCTTGTAATTTGGGTGCTTCCCTACCTGGGAATTGATCACAGCTTTCATGGCAGTGTTTTCTTGAGGGCCAGCTCAGCTCAGTCATGTATTTCAGCACCGTGGAAATCAGAGTGGGGCTTTTCATTCCTTTGCACAGAGAGTTGCCTTAATTTTACATTTTTAAATTTTCAGTTAAGGCAGCTTAATTTTCTCGGTGAAAGCCAAAGGCTTTTTGGAAAACTTTGTAGAGGAGATTTAGTGCTGGGTTTTCTTTTCTTCATGTTCCATCATAAAGTCTGATGTTAGAACACCACATTCGTATTGTGTGGGCCTGAACAGTTGATGATATAAAACACCTGACCCAAATATTTTTATCAAGGAGTGAGCTCGATATTAAAAAACTCCATGGGAAAAGCAGGTAAATTGTTATAAGGTTGAATGGGAACACAATGCTGAGGCAAATGAAAGGAGTGATGGTGGGGAGTTAAAAAGCTTCTCTTATTCCAGGTATGGAGTAAAGGGGGAGAAATAAGGGCATTTAAAGAGGAGAAAGAGCTACTACCACGGGCACGGTATGTAAACCAAAGTATGTGGGGAGAGCTGGCCTCAAAGCTGTGTGCTGTTCCCTTGCAAGTTATAGAGTGATGGGTTTGGTGTTGGTTTGTGTCCTGAAACAAACAGGGGCACCAGCTGTGGCTGTGTGGGTGTGGTGCTGGGGTACATTATGGCACGGTACCACAGTATTATGGCTCACAGCATGGTATTATGGCACAGCACGACGGCACTCTGGCACAGTACCACGGTATTATGGCACGGTACCACGGCTCACAGGGCCACAGGAGGCAGCAAAGGAACTAAAGGTGGGTTTTCACTGGGCCTGTGGGGTGTGAGGGCGTGAGGGCCTCCCCTCAGACACCAGCGCTGGGCCAGGCCCGTGTGGGGATGCAGGGAGAGCACTGCCATTGCCACCCAGCCTTAAAGTGCCTGTGAAGTGACACTTCAGGAGGTGACTGTCGGCCCCACAGACCCCATAGCCGAGCTGGGAGGGGGATCATGGGGCTGTGAGGGGGATCATCAGGCTGTCGGCCCCACAGCCCCATAACAGAGCTGTGAGGGGGATCACTGGGCTGTCGGCCCCACAGCCCCCATAACCGGGCTGTGTGAGGGGGATCACTGGTCTGTGAGGGGGGGATCATCGGTCTGTCGGCCCCACAGCCCCCATAGCCAGGCTGTGAGGGGGATCATCGGGCGGTGAGGGGGATTACCGGGCTGTCGGCCCCACAGCCCCATAACCCGGCTATGAGGGGGATCGCTGCCCGCCCTCAGGCCGCGCCGCCATCTTGGGGCGGGCAGCGCCGCGCGGGGCCGGCAGGTGGCGCTGAGGAGCGCGGTGAGCGCCGGGACTGGGAGATACTGGGAGTACTGGGGAGGTACGGGGGGACAGTGGTGGGAACCAGTGCCAATATTGCCCGCGAAGCACCTTTTCACTTTTCTGTTCGCGTATCCCAGCGCTGTTTGGGCAAAGGTGGGGCCTGCTCTCGAGGACAGAACTCCTAAGCCATGGGTGACCTGGTCTGGTGGGGGCTGCAAAAACCTGCTGAAAACTCCAGTTCACGTGATTGTTTATGCAAAATATCATCAGCTGACCAATTATTATCACTGTTTGGTTATGGGGCAGTTCCTCCTTGCACCTTGCTGTGAATTCTGCTCAGGAGAAGCAAGGCTGTTCTCCTGTAGACACATCAATCAGCAGTGTGGCTGGTTATTAATCTTTCTTTGACTCCCTCAGTCTCAGGTTGTGTCATGGCATGTCTTGCTCATGGAAAGGAGGCATCTTTGCTTCCAGAGGAAGTGACACGGAGTGGAAAGAGACACAAGTTTGGCTGCTCACGTCTCACATGGTTGGCAGGGGACTTAGAGGAGGAAGAGCTGCCTCGTAAGGTTGGTTCGGTATCAGTGGCTGTTGGAGCACTTCTCTTTCCATTCATCTCCTGACAAAAATAGCTGGAAAGGAGCACGTGAACCTCAGAGTCTATTTTTTGATATGTCTTGGCTTACATTTGTCAGCTTTGGATTCTCTAGTACAGCACATTTAGTCTGTGCAAAATGTGGAGCAGGAGAGATTGGTTTCTTCAGCCAAAAGTCCCTTGAGTTCCTTCCTGAGGGGTGGTGATTGCTTTGGTGATATGGCATCCCCTGCTCAAAGCCAGGACTCAGAATCAATAGCTCCTCACTGCTGATTGTGTTCTGTCTCTTTCACTGTTGAGTTTATTCACTCAGTTCTTCAGTCTGAGCGCTTATGCTGAGGGGTTTTTTATGTTCCTTGTGCATTTTCCCATTGGTCAGGCAGGCATTTCTGGCTGCGGTGTAGGGAAGGTGGTTGGCTTGTTCAGATGGATCCTGTGACCTTTTAAACCTCATATGAGACTTCTCTTGCCAGCCTTTCCTACCCCAGGCTCTTGTATATGCTGTTCTGCTATTGTTTCCATGCTGGTTACCTTTTGAGATAGGATTCTTTGTGTTTCAGTCACTGTTTCCATGTCTTTGGCTCCTGGTCCTTGAAGAGGATGTACAGATAGCTACAAAATCTGCACGTGTTGATACTCTTTGTTTTTAATGCCTGTGTTCATCCTCCAGCATACTCACCAGTTACACCACCACAAGGGAGTGGTTCTCAAGCCATTGAACTTTGGGCAGAACTTGCTCCAGGATATGTTTGTAAATCCTGCTTTATGATGGTTCCCCAGAGCAGCCGCTGATGGCTCATCTTTGTCTCGGTGCTTTCAGAACCTGCCCCTGAGGCCCGGGGTGTGAAACCTGGTGTCATCACTGTGCAAAGAGAGAAGAGCAGGTTTTGTTTGGGTCCCTGTGGCTGCGGATTGCTCACTTCTCTCGGGAGCAAACCAACCTCAGTTTTCTCTCCTCTCACCACTGAGCTGTTCAGTTTACAGTGGTCACTTTTACTTGTGAGCCTTTTATGTGCTCTCATCCATCATTCATACTCTGGGGGTGCTGCCTCCAGACTGACTGCTGTTGGTTTGACTCCTCCTTAGGCTTGGTCTTGCTGATTTGGGTTAGAAGGCCAAGCTCAGTCAAACCTTCCCTCCTCCAACTAGCACAGTAAAGTCTAGGAAGAGGAAGGCAATTTTTTTCCCGTGGACTGCTGTGCTCTGATGCTTTTGCTGAGCACTAGACTAAATCTTCAGTAAGATAAAATATATTGCACAAGGGGAAATAAATCTTGTTTTATAGTGTGGAGGTTCAGAGCAGTCCTGCTCTCTGTGGCTCATGAGAGATGTCTGTACCAAGAGAATCACTTCCCTTTGTCATGTGCTGACTCCTCTTGAACTGGCTGTCGCTGTGGTTCTGCAAACTGCTGCAGAACAGCTCCTCAGGAATCAGATTTGCATATCATTTCCCTGCAGCACAGCAGATCAGCTCTCTTGTCTTGGATTGGTCCTTTCCTTTCACCCTCGAAGGAAGATGGTTTAAATTTGTTCCCTGTCTGCCCTGACAGAACTGTGGTGATTTCTGTACTGGGTCCATGCACCATCTCGCTCTCTGGCTCTGCCCCAAGCCAGGTTTCCTTATCTCTGGAAATTGTAGGCTCAAATTCTAATCTGATTTGTTTACCTGAATGTGAACTTCAGCTCAGACAATCAATCTGTTCTTCACATGTGCTTTGTGATAGGGAAGGGTTTTTCTGCCCACCACTGTAAAATATTGAAGTACCTATTAGAGTTTATAAAGCATGGACCACGAATTAAATGGTCTATAGCAGTCATTTATGCTTTATTTGGCCTTCTAGATTGAATATCAAAATGCCCAGAAAATTCCCTGCACTGTGATCCTGGGGCCAGGTTCTCTCCATTCCCTGTTCTCAGTTTATCCATCCTTTTTGGCCTGTCCATGGCATGAGCTGCAGTGCTGTTTGGAGATGTGTCTTGCTGCCACTGAACAAAGCACTGGCAGGTGTTTATGTAGGAAATTGGGTAATTCTTGCTAATACAACACTTGGCAGGACTTCAGAGAAGGTTCAGGCTCTCCTGTGGGTGCCAGAAGCAGACTTGGTTGTAGTAGGTAGCAAAAGAAAATGTTTACTATGTTGGGCCCTTGGGATAACTTTCTGAATAGGTGTATTTTGAAATACTCCTATGAAAGAAACAGAGTACTGTTTATCTTCAAGCTTCATCCTCATGTGGCTTCCTTTTCTTGGTGCAGATCAGGAGTGATACCTCAGATCCTGGATGAGACCATTCCACTCATTAAAGACAAGGAGCTGGAGAGGAGCCTCATCTATGCCAAAGCTGAGAAACTAGAGGTTTGTTCACTGAAAAATTTACATCCTTCTTTTCCATGTGTTTATGGGTTAACTGTCCAGGGGTTTTATGGAGCACTCAGATGTTTATGGCTCTCTATTGTCTTCTGTTTGTTTTTACATCAGTGTGTCTACCCATGGTCCAGCACATATAAGGGTTTATGGTTTTGGAACATCACTGAGCAATTTATTGCTGTGGATTCTACAATTAAAAATGGCATACAAAAAGCATTCGTTGTGGTTTCAATGTTAATAATGATGCTAATTACATTAATTTGTTTTGTGACTTGAAGGAGTATGTGTGAAACCATTCATAACCAACAATTCAAGTCCCCCAAGCAGGGCAGACAGAGCCATTCTGAGGTGCTGGAGATGTTCTCCTGCAGCAGCAGAGCTCTCTGAGCTGCCCTGCTGTGGGTTGGGCTTTGTGGGGCCCCAGCTGAGTGTCTGCCTCCCCTGTGTGCCCTGCCCACGGTGAGGGAGCAGTGTGGGAACCCTTGTGCCAGCTGAGGGCTCACAAGTGTGCCTCTGGCAGGAGTGCAATGAGGACATGACCAGAGAAACTGGGTGATGTTTAAAACCAGTTGGAACTGTCTCAAAGTGAAACCAAGTGGTTGTGGCAAATCTGTGTGCAGCTGTTCATCCTTTCCCCCTGCTCTGTAGGACATCATTGCAGAGATGTCCCTCCAACATCTTTGGCCATTAGAAAAGTAAGACTGTCCTGACCATTTCTATAGGTCAGTTTCCCTTGTAATCAGTGTCCATCTTGTCTCCATAGCCTTAATCAGACTAGGTAAAAAGCTTTGAGTGCCTCTCTGAATAGAGTGTGTATATTTATTTCAGCTACATTTTTAGCTCTTCTAATTAAACAGGGGTGCCATTTTAACTGCAAGGGAAATCTCCCTCTCAGTGTTTTGCAATTGTATTTCAAAATCTTGTAATGTTTGTCTTATTCATCTTTCACTGTGGTTTTTTGGGTATTCAGAGATGTGTTTCAGAAACACTTCCAGTGCACAGTAACACTGGGAGAGGGATCTAATCTGTAGGAGAAAAGTGACTAATCAGGATTTACTCTTTGTGTTTGGAATATCCAGAGGTGGGCTGAGGAAAAAGGACCTTGTACTAAATATAAATTACAAACGTGCCTGGGTAAGTCTGAGGGGTTCTAAGAATATAAAACCTCCAGAGGGAACAGAAGAGAGGAAGGAACTTTCTCTTGTGAAGTTTGTGGCTCTGTGGGAGAAAAGCTTTTCTGCTGTAGAGCTTGAACTTTGTATGGGAGAAACTGTGATTTCAAATCTTTTTATTCAAAGATGTTATCTGTGCCCTGGCTGAATGGGGTGCAGCAATCTTAGAGAAAGGACAGGAAATCTATTTTAGAAAACTTCAGCCTGTGGAGTTTAAAGAAAACACCAGTATCTCCCAATGGAAGAAAGCTGAATGTTAGCAACTTTGGCTGTTTTGCAGCTTGTGATAGCTGGCATGTTCTTAAAGCTAGAAATTTTCTTTCAATGTCATTGGCTGAGAATCTTGTCAAATATTTATTTTTAGAGTAATTTTTCACCCTTGTATAATTGCAGGAAAAGGCTTGTAAAATCATAACCTCAAAAAAAATCTCATGCTGATGGTTTGAAGAAAAAGTGTTAGATAACTTTTCTGGAGGCTTTTTATTGTCCTTTTTCTTTCTATTGATGTTGCAATCTCCAGAACAGCAGCTGCTTATCTGAGGTGGGGTTTGCTGTCTTGTCTTGGCTGAGGTGCTGGCTGATGGTCCTTCCTGACACCTGGGGCAGGTTCTCAGAAACTGAAGTGGGAAATGGATAGGAAGATAGGAAGCATTCTGTGTTACTTTCTTGGTTCAACTGAGCTCAATAATGAGCAGAAATTATGGCTGAGTTAGACTGAGAGAGCTGTATTTACCAGCCCTTTCCAGAAAGGTGTGCAATCAGAGCTTTCTGGCTGCAGTCTCCATAGGAGGTTCATTCTGGGAGAGAAGAAAGCTCAGGAGGACTAAGGAGCTGTGGAGTTAAAGTTTTGCCCAATGCAGCAGACAGCAAATGGTGTCTTATCAAAAAT
The DNA here is from genome assembly GCA_013396655.1 of Campylorhamphus procurvoides. Classification (NCBI taxonomy): domain Eukaryota; kingdom Metazoa; phylum Chordata; class Aves; order Passeriformes; family Dendrocolaptidae; genus Campylorhamphus; species Campylorhamphus procurvoides. The sequence goes on from WBMV01004527.1 coordinate 313,712, forward strand.
AAATCAGAATAAGAAATATTTCCTATATTGAGACTTTGGATTTTTTAACTTTTGCAGCTCAGCCTTCAAATGTAACTTGATGGAGGTGTCAGCCCCACTCTTGGCTATGTATTAGCAGTTTCTCTTCTTGAGGACTCCAAAGCAGCACATATTGGAGTTTCTGTTACTGTCTTTGCCACTGACAATGTGTGATCACATATATGTCATGCTACTCTTTTGTGTCCTAATTTACCTCACAAGATAATGTTTGGTGTTTCCAAAGTGCTATGAAATTTTTCTGACAGCCTCAAAGAAAAATATTTGTTAAATTAATACTCAACCGTAGCAGATGGGAAAGATGAGAGGAGAGAAAATAGAGCAGAGTATTTAAAAACTGGGGGTGTACTATGTTCATATTTAAAACTCATTAATTTTCAAGTGCTGAATGCTACAAGCCATTTTTTAATAATGGGGAAAATGCAAAAATCTGGCACGTGCTTAAATATTTAATGTTAGGAACTTTGGGGGAATGTTCATGCTGGTTCTGTGTTGAGAAAGAGAACACCTGAAAAGGGGAACATTCAAGGGACAGGATACAGTAGATTTCAGTCGAGATTTCAGCTGCCAAAGGCTGTGGCAGTTTGCAGTTTTCAAGTGGGCACGAACAGAAGTCAAAATACAAAACAGTGCCTGTTCCCACATGAGTCCATTGTGTCTGACTGTACTTGGAGCAGGTGTGAAAGGCCTTTGCAGGAGGCGTTGTTAGACCTGTCCTTGTGAGACCGTGCAGAGCAGGACAGCACAGAGGCACCAACACCAGCAGGCTTTGTGCAGCTCGTGGTGTGGGTGAGACACAGCCCTGGGGAGACACTGCAGGCATTGCTGGGCCAAGGGGGCTCTGGTAGATACAGGTGCCACTTAGGAGGGAAATCAGCTTTTGATGGAGCCAGCATGGTGCAGTGGTAGCAGAGAAAAAACCCACATTTTCTCATTTTTGTGTAACAAAGAAGTTAAAATAATCCAGAATCCTTTTTTAAAATCAGTGCTAAGATTGGCTTTTGACTTCCTGTTCTCTAATGGGAGGGATTAGGCCCTTTATGTTTTGAAGGAGACTGAGCCAATTCCTATTGCAAAATTCCACAATGAATGAATAAAGACACTTAGGAAAAACTTGATGTGTCAGAAAAGCCCCTTCATTAGCGCTCTCATCACTTGTCTGCCAGAGGAATTGTCTTTAGGCTGTAATTGCTCTCACTGACAAAGGCTTCTGGCTACGTATGTAAAGGCTGGTAAAACGCTGCCTTTCTGTGAACTGGTGTGATGTGTGCCAGAAGCAGGAACCAGAGCTCCTCTTCCGTTCGGTGCCAGGGACTGTTGGTTAGCTCAGCCTGAAATGCTCTCTGCAGAGCTCGCTCACGGGGCTCTGGGAAGGCAGGAAAGCATCTTCTCCAGCAGTGTTTTACATAACCCTCCCCTGCACAGCTCAGGGGTTACTCACAGAGCACACACTGCCTGTCCTGAGCAGTGAGGTCTCCTCACACCCTGCTCGTGGTCCTGTGCTCCTGCTGGAGCAGCTTCTGTCTGCACTTGCCTTTCTGTGCCATATTTACCCCATCAGGCAGGGCTGGGGGTGCTCAGTGTCACAAAACAGCGCCTGAAATACCCTTCAGGGCTCCCCTTCCCAGCCCTGGGCTGTGCTGCTGTCAGGCCTGAAAAACCCCAAAGCAATGAAAGCAGAAAAGCTGAACTTTGGCTGCTGTGTCTGTGGCATGAACAGCCAGGGCCAGCAGGGCAGGTACTGGGAGAGGAGCTCCTGGGTTCCTCCTCAGCAGAATCACCTGTCTGGCTTTTCCTGGCAACATCTCAATTCCTTTGTATAGGGCTGCTGTTTGTCCACCTGGTGTCAAGAGGCATTAACCATGTTCTCCAAAATATTAGGATTGCCTTACTCTGTTCCCTGTTTCAGGGTTTCTTTGGTTGTACTGTTTTTCTCAGTTTATAATCTACCAACTACATGTTAAATTCTAGTTAAATGAGGTGAAGAAACTTCCTGCAGATTGGGTTAAACATCTCCAATGGATTTTAATACACTGAGAACTTATGTTCTTGCCAGCCAGAGTTGTGGTGACCCTGTTGAGAACTTTGGTTTACCATATTTCTGTGGCTTATTGTCTCCACAGCACGTTATGCTCCCCCACTTAGTGCTGCAACCATGTAATATATACTTTTGGAATGGTGTCCCATCAGAGGAATGTCTGTGGAAATTGTGGTCTCAATGTGACAAAAGCAAAAACTTCTGTGTTTATTTTGTTACTGTTTTTATTTCTGCACAGCAAAAAAAGTTAACTTTCAGAAACAAACATTTTTAAAAAAGTTTACAAACAGTTTGCTCTAAAAAAGGTTCATAATTTATACTTGGGGATCAACTGGGGTTGCAAATCAGTGCAGCTGTCTTCATGCAAGCTGTTCTGTCTTTGAGCTTCCAGCTTAATGTATGCAGTCTGCCACATTAATTCTTGAAGTAGCTCTTAAGTGGGAAGTTGTAAAAGGGGTGATCTTGGACCAACATACTTTTGAAAATAGGAACTTGAATGTTGCAGCAGGAGACACACGTTTGGTCCCTCGTGTCAAAACCATCTCAAGTAAATAAGCAATTTTATAGTAATTTCAACATTGTGAAAGGGGTTAATAAATTCTCTGCAGTTTTTTGTAGTACAGGAAAGTGAATTCAAGTGTCTGGAAAAGGGCAGTAAGGAAGGAATGGAGGGCAGTGATAACCATATGGGTTTCATTGATGTGGGAATGAGTCAAGTGTTGGAAATGCAAAGTGAACTCAAGAAACACCTGGGCTCCTTTGTGCAGAGCAAGGAGCTGGGCTGGAAGTCAGAACCACTTGAGTTTGGAGCATGAAGGATCTGGGACCACATGAGGGGGGTTTTGCTGTAAAGAATACCTTGTGTTCAAGTATTTGTGCCATGAATATGTCCTTCTAGTGTGATTTTTTCAGCTGTGTGGGACACAGGCTGCCATGTGTTTCCTTTGGTTACGACCACAGTGGGGGTTTGCTGTGCTTTTGACCCCCACTATTTCCAGCCCTGCCATCCCCCTGCCCTCACTGCTGCTGCAGGCTCTGCACACACTGGACTGAGCCTCGGTAGCCCAGGTGCTTTACTGGGCTCTGGGGCTGCGTGACATCATTGGCAGCCAATCAGAAAGTGCCTTAGGGCAGAGTTTAAAGCTGTTTCATAATATATTTATATTCAGGGCACATATTTTTGGGCTTCAGTGGCATTCATTCTGTCGCAGAGTCCATGTGTAAATGTGGCTTGGGAAAGAAAGGGTGTGAGAGTGGCACTTTGCCCTTGGTTCTGCAGCTCTGGGGGGAATGAGCTCACAATTCCACTGGGAGTGGTGGGAGTTCCTGCTGGGCTGTGAGGATTTCCCAGCCTGCCCTGGGTGCCAGGAACACAAACCAGGGCAGTCTGCAGAGAAGTGGGGGGGATGTGTGTGCCAACCAGAGCCCCTCAGCCAGGCCCACTCCAGCCGGGCTCCCCTGCCCCTTCCCCAGCCCCTCGTGGTGAGGGGCACCTTCTTGTCTCCGGGGACCACCAGGACTTCCTTTCTCGCCAGCTGTTAATTAGGTTGACTCTTTAACCACTGTTTGCCCTCACTAGGTCTGTGCTGACTCTTTCCAACCACCTGCCTTTCTCTGAAGTGCTGGAAACGGATTCCTCAAGGTTTTGCTCTGTATTTTCAGTGGTACTGAGGTTAGGCTGAACATCCTGTAGACACATCCCTGCATCCTCCTCCTCAGCCTCTGAAGTCAGGCATGACATTTGGCTTTTTTCCAGTCATCAAGAACCTGCTCTGATTGCCCTGACATTTAAGGTGACTGGCAGCAGCCTCACGGTGCTGGGAACCAGCAGCTTTAGCATCTCCAAATGCATCCCTCTGGTCTCACAGGCTTTGTTACAGGCTGGGGTATTTCTCTTGTTTTTACCAGCTGGCTGTAATAGTGCCTGTTTGGATCTCCCCTTGCCTTATGCACTTCCTCAGACTGTGCCACTAAACAGTGTCCTGGGAATTCTGGGAGCAGACCTGGCAGTGAAAACCAGGGCAGAGAGTGCATGGAGTTATCTCACAGGTGGAATGAGAGGGGCTGTGCTGGAAGGGTGCTGGGAAGGGTTCTGCCTCTGGTGTATTATTTGTCTTAGTTTGCCTCGTTCCTTCTTTCTCTCCTATTCCCTTCTGGCTTTCCTGAGGATTAACACGTGAAGAAACCAAGAGGCTGAGCCTGCCCAAGCCAGGCAATCTGCCGTAGGAAGCCTCACAGACACAGGCTGTCAGACCAACCACAAATGGCAACAAAACAGATCCAGACTTGCTTTTTAAAGGACGTGCTCCTTCTGGCAAGAGCATATTGGGAAAATGATTCTCTTAGGGAAAGCTAAATCCATCAGTGAAGAGCAGAAAAGCTGCTGGGGAACAGGCCTAAGCACAAAGCCCTGGCCTGTGCACTCTGGGCACATTTGGCAGTGAGGTTTGGAAAGCCATCACACCTCGTCTGCACCCCACACTGTGGTGGCCCCAGAAGAGCTGCTGCCTCCTTGTTTTCTGTCTCCTTACCAAGCAGCCAAGAAACTGCACTTCCCATGGCTTCAGCAAGGTTATTGATCTGTGCAGATCGTTATTGCAGCTGCTGAGCAGATCTTTGCTGAGGAGCCTGAAGGTGAAAAAGGGGATGTGGTTGTTCTTTTCTCCTCTGCTTTTCTAAAGTCTCTCCACTTTACATATCTTATTGTTATTTATGAAATAAAAATAGCTGTTTGGCAGTTTTTACATATTTCCATGGTATTTCTCTTCACAAAGGGGAGCCTGATTTATCCTTTCCTTGAGGAAATTATATGTCTTAAGTGAAAGGTTGTCGTGAATGACCAATTTCAGCCAAAGGGATCTATGTGATGCTTTCTGGAGCTTGCATGGAATGTTTAGAATAACACAAAGGAAAAAACTTTTGTATCTTCAGGAAGAAAGTTCTGCACCTTGTGCTCCTCATCCAGCCACATTCTGGGCTTACAATACTGATCAATAGTTGGAGGGATCTCAGTCTTCAGCCTGGTGTGAAGTGGCCGGTGAAATGGCGATTCCTTGATGCTGGTTAAGAAGCTTCTGAGAAGTTGGTTTAGTTGGCTGAGGATGAGCCCCAGCACTGGTTTCACACTGGTTTTACCTTGCTGGGTTCTTGCTGTGTGTGTGTGCTGTGCTGTGCTGGGTTCCACTCTCAGTGCCATGGTTGGTCACTCAGCACAGGCTCCCAGAACAGCTTTTTGGCTCTTGGGGGTTCAGACTGCCCTTCCCAGGGGTGCCTCTCGTGCGTCCCCCAGTGTGGCACACCATTTGTATCCCTGGATAACTTGGCTGCCTGTTGAAATGCAAGTGACTGAAGTCTCTACAGCTGCCACCAGAAGTTTTAGTCTTCCAGGCATGATTCTACATGCCAGTGCTTTTGTTTGCCTGCGAGTGCAAAATTGTGTGGACTTGATTTTTCAAAAGCTCTCGCAAATGTTTTAATCCTTTCATTATGACTATTTGATCAGGTGTCATCTGAACGTGCCTTACTGCCTTCCAAATGCTAAAATCCTCTGCAATTCCTTTAATCTTTATTTCCTCTGTTTATTCCCTCATTGTTGGATCTTTCAGGTAATAGAATCCAGGGCAGCTCAACAGAGATCTGATTCCAGCAGAGGGCTGTGGTCTGGCCTTTATTACATGGGGACACAGGAATCAGTGATCTAGAGGTGAAAAGCTATTTGCTTCTACTTAAACATTTCTCTTTCGATGGCTTCAAGAGGCTTTGGAATTTCAAGACATTTCCACTCTCTTCCCCCTCCAGCCTAGCAGGCAACGCCATCACCTTTCCTTTGAGTTTCCAGCAGCCTGACCACAAGGGAATGATTTCCTGTGCAGCCTCTGTGATGTGCACAGTGCAGAGGTCCCTCATGGATAAGGTATTATCCATCAAAGAATCAGATTTACTATTGATCTAAAATAGTGAACTCTCATTGCAATTGTGGCATCCTCTGTCAGGAGGACTTTTGGGTAGTAAGTGCTAATAGTTCTGAAGCCACTGGCTGCAAACCAGAGCGGGGCAGTGAATTCACGAGCTGGGGGAGAGCCGGAGGCTGCTTTTAACGCTGGTTGGAGGGGCTGTGTCCGTGGGGAAGGTGGGTTGCTCTGGGCAGGGCGTTCTGCGAACGGATTGGCGGCCAGCTCGTTAAACTTGATTACTGTAATTCACAGCACTGTTTCTGCCTTGTCTGCTCCCGGCAGGACCAGTGGCAGTATTGCCCTGGAAGTGGGGCACAGATTATTATACCTGGAATGTCGGAGTGACCTTTACCTTTTCCTTCTCCCTGCTTTTGTTTTGGGGAACATACAGACAGTGTTTGTATTCCCTCGTGAATTGTCGCAGCTGGCTGTTCCCACAGCTGCTCTGGTTCGGGTTCCTCCTGCAGGCAGGAGTGCGGGTCGGTGGGACCCCCGCCCATCCCAGCACAGCTCACAGCATGAATCAGGATCTACCACGGGGTGTGCAGAGCCAGGGGCTGTTCCCAGGAACTGGCAGGGGATGCTCAGGAAACGTTTGTAAGCAGACACACAGCTTGAAACACACGAGTGAGAATTAAATACTAATAAATGGATTACCTTTAAATAGCAAACTGCCCTCTGGAAAGAGGTGAAGTTTAGAGCCTGGAGGGCATCAGCCTCGTGGGAAAGACAGGCTGTTTATTCTCCATCGAGACTGGGAGTTTAGCTAGAGGTTTGGATTGCTGCACCACAGAAAAATGATTTATCTCCTCAATTCAGGATTAATCAATTATTTGAATTCTTCAAAACCCCAGGAGCAAAACCAAATCCCTTTCTGTATTCCTCCTGTAGTCAGTATTTTCCAGTGGTACTAATTCATTTGCATTTCTCTGTGCTTTAAAACTAATTTCCCCTGTGTTCTACTCTATTTTTATCTGTTCAATATTAACCCAGCAATAGTCTGTAGAATCAGGTGTTAGAGTAAACAGCTTCACATTTTCAGTGTTGGTTACAGAGTCAGTTATTGCTGTTGGAGAGCAGCTCCAGTTCTGCGGTGCTGATTCCTCCCCCCTATGTGTGTTACCAGTCAGTGCCCCCAGGTCTTTACCTCCTGTTCTTGAGCAATCAGCTGAATTTGTCCCTTCTTGTCCCACAGTCACCCTCTGAGCCTACACCCTGCCAGAACTCCACTGACCTGACGAGCTTCTCCAGGGAACTAGGTAGGTACCAAGTATCCAAATATTAAGTTTTGATAACCAAAAGGTTTCTAGGAAAGTGCCTGGATTATTGTTTGCACTTTGGGACATTGTGTTACCTCTCAGGTCTTTGGCTGGCAGCTCTAAGGGAAGGCAAAGCTTTCTGATCTTGTTGTAGTTCTGTGGAGGTGGAATGTTTAATTTGGTCACAGAGTTTGCACTGAGGTGATGAGCTCCCAAAATCAGTGAAGCCACTGCAGAGAAGCTCACTTTGGTTACTTCATGTTTTGATATTTCAAATGACCAGAGGCTTGAGGAGTGCTCTGGTGTGGCCTGCTAAACCTGCCAAGCCCTGTGCCAACACTGCCAGCCTCACGTGCTCAGATTGTACAGACCATGAAGTCAGTGGCAAAATTTTAAAATGCAATAAACTGTGTGTGGCTGAAGGTCCTGGCACACTCTTTACACTGGGAGTAGTGTTTTACAAGCTGGTGTGTAGTATAACTTGAATGCTGTGAATACTTTCTGTGCAGTTGTTAGGGCCCTTTGGATGTGCAGGTCTGTGATGCAGGTGGGATTCAGCCACGAGCAGAGGCACCACAGTTCAGCCCTGCACCATTTTTCATGTTTTTTACCTCAAAAGAGGCCCAGGGAAACAAAACCCTCCCAGTTCCCTGAATAAGGAACAGAGGAGGGATGTACCTTTCTGATGACTGGATTTGCACCCAGTACAATATGGAGAAATGGGAAAAAAATGCCTGTTTTAAAAATGCCTGTGGAAAAGCTCAAGATGGAGATCCCACTGCTAAGTCTGTAAAGGGAAAAAAAAGCCAAGCTTATGGTGAAAGTAAAGCTGCATGGCTGTAACCATGGAGACCAAAGCTCCTCTGATGCAGAAATAAATGAACACAACCTTTTCATATTTATTAGTGGGACTGATGATGGAAGATAAAGTCAAATTAAAATATAAAGCAATGGAGACAGAGCGAGTTGCTGCCTCTGCCCCTGCAATGCAGGTTATTGTAATGGATCATTACAGATGAGCTGGGGTTACAGGGAGGCAAATTAGTTATGAAAGGAATGAAATACTCATAGTTATACCAACCTGTTTTCCAAGTATCAGCTTCTTTATTAAAATAACTGGAGAGACAGTGAGACACAATGTATTCCTAAAATCTCTTGGTTTGGATAAAACCAGAAATAACACCACAGCTTTGGATGAGAGATGTGTACTACACAATGGGAAACTTCCCTGGAACTGTACTAGTGAATATTTGACACCTGCTAACTTCTAGGTGGCAAGAGTGACAGAATCTCCCTGCAAAAATACCGGGTGAATATTCAGGTTTGTCTTGAAAATACGTGTTCAAGGGTCAGGTATTAATTGGTGAGTTACTCCAGAACTGTCACTGCAGGACAGGGGACAGCAGCAGGGAACCTCCCAGGAGCTCTCAGGAAGACTTGGAGCCCGTGCAATAAACCCTCAATGCAGATCTTTGACGTGATGCTGCAGAAATGCTGGGACTGAGCAGAACTCCCAGAGCAGGGGAAGGGTTCAGCCACAGCCCCCGAGGCAGGCTCCTGCTTCAGGGGCTCCCACACACCTTTGTAATGCCTGTCAAATTGGGATAATTTCCAGCTCATAAAGTCATAATGGTGTGACATGTGAAATTACACAAATTGGGGTTAAGGTTCTCCCACTTTTATTGGGCTATTTACCTCTTCTGCTTTTTGACTTCCTCAAAAGTGTGGTTAGCCTCAAATCCGAGAGGAATCCGTCCCAGCCTCAAATCCACACTTGCAGAGTAACTGGTTTGAAATAGAAAGTTTATGCCAAAACTTAAAATAACCACCCTCCATCCTTGATATTCTGCTAAGAGACTGGCTTTGTGCAAGACCTTTAATTTAATCACTATGTAAAATGGTATTTCCTGGAATTTTCTGGTAAATGAAGCATTCCTGGAGTTCATATTTCAGTCTTAATATTCCCTGACTGCACCCAGGAGCTCAGAATATTTAACTTACAACTACAGAGCTTTACCTTGCCAGAAATTTGAGACAAATCTGATGCAGGCTGATAAAAGAATATTGAATTGCTTATGCCATTGCTCAACAGATGAAGGCTCTGCTGTACTTCAAATTTTTTGCAAATCCATTTGTAAAATCCCTTACAGCTGAGATGAAGGACACAGAATAAATTCTGCACTGTCTCAATTTCCAGCCAGCAGCTTCCTGCAACACAGTGGGAGGAAGGAACACAACCAGGGTTTCTTAGAAAGGACTCAGCTTTTCCAGGACTTCCTGCCTGGTGCTGCTGGATACACATCAGGCCACTGACAGCTCTCAGTGGTCCTGAACAAGCTCTCACCTGATTTACTGGTTATTCTCCACAAAATAGTTTGGAAAATGTGCTCACAACAGGAGTTGAGGCTCAAGTTTTCTTTTAAAGCAGAGAAACACAAGGAGCTCTTTTGGTGATGTAAATGCCAAAGTGTTTTCCTGTATTGTTCCTCAAACATCTTCTACCCCTGCAGTATGAACTGGGAGCTGGCCAGTCCAACCTGCACTGCTCTGAGGGAAAAAGGCACAACAAAGTTGTCTCCCTTCTGTGAGGGGGGAAAGAAGACAATATCCTTGAAGGACATCAGTCTATTCAGTAAGTACTGAACAGGCCCCAGCAGGGCTGTGGAATAAAAGAGAAAGAGAAGGAATGATTATAGCAAGGTGGGACTTACCAACCAGGAATGGAGCACTTGCAGGGAATAAAGCAAATATTTACATTAAGCACAATACAGCAATTTATTTAGATGCTTAAATGAAGAATACAAAGGGAAATAAAGATCACAAAATTATACATACTACAACAGTGTGTCATATATTAGATGGTATAAATGAATACAACACCTTGTTGGTGTTAACTAAAGATAAAACTAAATATCCAAACCCAGCACTTTGTCTCAGTGTGCTGCTTCAACACAATACACTTTTATACAGATCTAAAAGGTGTCAAAATTAGTAGCTGCAAACTTGTTTCTTGCATGTGATTTTTCTTTTTTAGCTTAAAAGATTTCAGAAAATGGCTCTGAAATACGTTTGTCATCAGTTGTCATGTCAAGGATATTCAGAACAAGAAAATTCTATAATACAACAGAGCCCAGATATATCTTTATGTTGCTGGCCTCTGGTTGGAGATTGTACAAGGTTATGTGCAAAAACTAAGTTTGTCAAAATTGATACTAGAGCAGTCTCAAGCTTGGCTAGGGAAACTAGATACAGCATTTATTACACAGCAGGGCAACACTAAAAAAGAGAAACAGATCTATGATGGGTACACAAGAACAGTTCCATAAGCTTCACTTGAATAGGTCTAAAAGACTGTACAAATATACATTGCATCTATTCAGAATGATACATGAAGAGTCCGTTTCCCCAGAGTCTGCTATACAGGGGCACCGGGGCGGGGCCTGTTGGAAAGACACAACTCAACATGGACAGGGGGAAGGGTCGGAGACGCAGATCCGAGAGACCTCTGCTTTTCTCTGTGCATTCTGGAGCCACCAGCGCAGTGTCCGTTTCACATGAAGTTCCTGTGCTCACCCAGCAGCAGTCCTGCAGCCGGAGCAGCCCAGAGCAGCCGGGGCACACCGGGAGGGCGGCCGTGCCCGTCCCGGCCGAGCGCCCGGCACAGTGGTGGGAGCGGCGCTGCCGCGGCACGGGNTGCCACGGCCCCTGCGGCCCCGCCAGCCCGCCCTCCACCTCCGCGCCGCCCTTCCACTGCGCCTGGTCCTTGGACCAAAACTCTTCCACCTTTCCATAGGAACGATTCTTCCACTTCGACTGCTCCTCATCGCTCTCAGAGCCACCCCCCTTGGCCTCCACAGCCGGTTTGCTGCTCGCGGCGTCTTCGCTTTGGGAGGATTCATCTGTCCACACTTCTGGTTTTACTTCCGATGTGTTATCCTCAAAATCCGAGACCTGCTGGGAACCAGGCCCGCTTTCCGACTGGGAAGCTCCATCTTTCCATTCCACAGCATCATCCTGATCACCTTCACTATCCGAAACATCCCCTACCAGCTTTCTTGGCTCTTCAGCAGCAATAATCTCATCGTATTTAGAGCTTTCCTCCTGTTTTTGATCGGACTTCTCTGGAGACTGTAATGCATTTTCTTCCATGATTTCCTTGGCTATGCTGTCCTCGGGGTTCTCCACTGTACCATCAGATGAGGGTTTCCCACCAATGTCAGAGACGCACTGGCCAAACGGGCTACGGCTTTCATTGTATTCCTCCTCTATATTTTCATAGCTGTCTGAGGAACTGTCATTGTCTTTTTCTAAGTTGATCTTTTTATCAACAGTCTTACTGGCATTGACTCTGGAGTTCTTTTCATCGTGGTTTTCAAACAGCCATTCAGCATCAAAATCCATTTCGTGTTTGACTTTGTTGAGCTCTTTCATGTTGAAGCCGAGCAGCACACCAGGCTTGTACTTCTCACAGTCCCGAACACATTTCTTCCTTTTGTTGCTGAAGTGAGACGCGATATCAGATTTCCAGAGCCACAAACTGGCCGCCAGCTTTTCGATCTCTCTCCTCGTGGGGTAGGGCTGCTTGTTGAAATATTTTGTAAGAAATGTTTTCCTGGCTTCATAGGAATCATCTTCGTGGCCCTTGGGGTCCAGTGCTAGAACTACGGGTTCTTCAGGCTTCTCCTCGAAGGCGGAGGGGGCGTCCTCGTCGTCCATCTTCCTCTTCTTCATCAGAGGGAACTCCATGTGCTCGTAGGCGCGTTTCACCGGCGCCACGGCCGGCGACTGGCCCAGCCGCGACGTGCCCTTGTCCTGCCCGTTCTGGGTCTTGCCCACCCCTCTGCAGTGCACCAGGTGCAGCGTTATGGTCGAGGCCGTCATGTTACTCGTGTACACCCCGAGGCAGTGGATGCACTTGTAGGTCAGCTTCTTCTCCACCGGGTGCACCGTCTGGATGACCTGATGCCTCTCCCGTAGGTGATGGGCAAGAGCATCGGAGATGGGTCCTTTGAGGATTGAAAAGCACAGAGGACACAGAGTTTTCCCCACATCTTTTTTGTAGGGCACTGCTGCTTGTGGAGAACTTTTGACGGGTACGTCAGACTTCTCCTGGATTTTGGGCTGCGGTTTGGGCGGGACGGGGGGAGTGTTCTGGGCATGGTAAGCTACGGATTCCGCGGGAGCATCTCGCAGGTTGTAGGTGGTTACAAGGAGATGTATGTTCGTGTGACTGCCCTGCTGCAACGTCAAATCAAAGGTCAGGGTGGAATCAGTCTTAGGTCCCATTTCCTCGTCCACGTGCACCATCCTCATGTGAGCAGCCATCTTCTCCACGTCGTTGAAGGTGGAGCGGCAGTAGGGGCAGGACAGGCCGTGGATCAGCATGTGGTTGAGCAGCGTGTCGGTGGGCAGGTAGCGGTTACAGTAGAGACATTTGCTAGTGAAGTTGTGGATCTTCATTATGTAGTTGGCCACTGCAGGCACCTTCTCAGCCTTGTGCTCCTTTTCAAAGTGGACACTGTACACGTTTTCAGGGAACAGCTCGTTGCAGATTGTACAGATTTTCCACTTCTGTGTGGATGATGTATTGACAGAGGAAGGACCTGTGGCAGCCACGGGAGATTTGGAGCCAGACTGGCCCAAAGCTCTGGTCGCTGCCTGTGACTGGGAGAGCGAGGTCTGTTTGAGCTGTGCCGAGGACAGCGAGGAGGAGTTGGCAGACTGCAGCGAGTACCTGGCTGAGGCCTGGGACCTCTGCTCCCCTCCAAGAGTGTAAGGCCTTCCATTCCCACTCGCTGAAAACTGTTTCATGGTTTGTGATTGCTGGGAAAGAGAAACGGGTGTGTTTCCACTGAGACTGAGCCTCCCCCCTGGCTGCCCAACGTAACTCGGGGGCACAGATTTGACCCCGTAATTGTTCTGTTGCAGGTGAACATTTGACATCATATTCACTCCTGCGGAATTTAACGTAGGCTTTGGTATAGTGAGTCTGTTCATCATCTGCTGTGAGGAGAGAGAGCGGACGCTTCCCGTGGAAAGGGCACCCATCCTCTGGGGGAGTCCCATGGGCTTTTTATCCTGGGGTTTTGGAGCTATGAGCATCAAGGGTTTCGACCGTGGAACCACGACGTTCGTGTGCCCTATCATTGCTGTGACCTGGTACCCGATGCGCTCGTGGTCTTCGATCACGTGCTGCACTAAAGCTTCGTAGGATTTCGGCATGAAAAGGCATCGCTTGCAGTGGATCCCCCCCTCCTCTCGGGCACCGGCACTCAACGGGACTGCACCATTGAGGGACTTTTCCCCTCCCTTCGCTATGTAAGGAGCAGCAACGTGCTGAAAATGTTCCCTGTAAATGTGCTTTCTAACGATCTCGTAGAGCGGGTCGCGGTAAGTGCACTTCTTACAGTAATAAACAGCTTGTTCCACACTGTCAGCCTGCTTGGGTTTAAGGCTCTCGTGTTTGTTTTTATCTTTGAAAGTGCTGATGCCTCCACTCGCTGTACTGGCATTGGGAGCATGGAATATTTTAATGTGCGTTTCCAAAGTCTTTTTATCCGCATTGAAGGTACAGTAGGGACAGTTGAGGAGAATCCTGTTCTCAAAGTCTTCGCTGTGAACATTCCGGAAGTGGCTTTTGTAGGCTGAAAAGAACTTCGAGGAGAATGGACATGCACTGCAGCAGAAGGGCTTTGTCCGGTAGTCCTTGAACAGAGAACAAAGCACAAACTCAATACTGAACACCAGTTTGCAGAAAAACAACAGCCACGATCTTCCCTAAAACATTTCTAAGGGATACTCACGAGACCCTCTGCAACCATCTCAAACCTTCCGATTCATTTCTTCCCTCCCATTTCTGGCCTCCTAAAAAGTTTATCATCTGAGCACACACGTGACATGGCAAGTGCCAAGGGGCCCCTCAAGAGTTTAACCATGACCTCAGCAGGCAAGGCTGACTCAGAAGCCTCCTTCCCACCAGTCACCAAAAAGCTCCTTCCCTGCAGCAGAGCTGCAAAAAAAGTCCCCCACAAGCTCCTTTCTGGGGCAAAAGGCAAACGGGATTGTTTGAGGAGAATGAGACTGTACCCAGATGAGATCCTTCCCACCTAAATCTGCCACACTTCTAGGGATATAAGATGGATCTATAATTTGAGCTATTTCAGTGTCTTTATCCATTACACACTTTAATATTAAAGATGGAATTCAAAACCTACTTTTGGTGAACAAAAGGATTTCAGCTTACCAAGACACAGACTAAGGCTACAAGAGCCCTTAAAGCCACCAACCCTTTTCCTTCTGATCAAAGCACAAACCTGGTTTTAAAACCAATCTTGACTCAGGAAAAAAAGGACTTTGAAAATCCCACCCTTGCAGTTTCCCTGCAGCCCTTCCCTTTGGGACATTTAATGTGGTGCCAATGCAGTCCTTGTCAACTGATGCAATACAAACCAAAGCTCCACTGGCCTCAGAGATGGCCACAAACAACCTGGCACTTCAGGGGAGGCAAGACATGGAATTCAAATAGCTCCAGACATTGCTCATGGGGGTCAGAACGAGTCCTGTGCACGGAGCTACCGGCAGGTCAGCGGAAGGAGCTGCAGAGCTGCCCTGCCCTGTGCACAAGGAGGCAGGAGGATCTGTCTCTGGGCCCTGCTGCAGCCTCAGACACCTGGGGGGCTGCAGAGAGGCCACAGCAAACCCACCAACCAACACCTGTCTCTTCTGTATCACAATTTCTATTCGGGACTAGCTGGGAAAAGGGACCTCAGGGTACTTTATGGAACACGGTACTAAAGGGACATTTTCAGACCAGCACTAGGAGTCCATCCCATGTCAGGTTCCCATTTCCTCTGAGAGCAATCCGTGCCACCTGAGGTGCCACAGGAGGGGTCCCTTTGTAGAGGTTCCTGCCCTGTCAGTGCTGGGTCACTCTGTGCTGCAGCAGCACGAGAGGCCCCTGTAGCACACACCACCTGCTCTAACTAACACCAGGCATCATCTCCTTCCTTCACTTCTGGCTCAATTCAAATTCCCTTTACTTCTGGCTCAGAAACACCAAACCAGCAAGACTTGCAGTGTTGCTGAGTTGCTGTACAGAGCTCGATACCCCCAAAGCACACAAGGGGCACAGCTTGTGGAGCCCTGGCCATGGCAGCCGGGCACTGACAGGGCACAGGGTCTGATGGGATGAGAACAGGCAATAAACCATCCAGGCAAGGTAAAAAACTCATCACCAGCTACAGAAAACTGTTATCTTTTGACAGGAAGGCTGGTGGAATTGTGCTAAGCATGGGCTCTTAGTGGGCAGTTTCTGGACCCATCAGTTCTCCAGCCCTGGCCATCCAGACTCCTGAGACAGGCCAGGATTAGAACTGAACACAAAACAGACAGGAGAAAGCAAGTAGCTGTTGCTGTCCCTTGAGCTGCTGACACACAAAGGGATGGGGGGAAAACTGCAGGAAAAGCTCCTGGCATGTCTGTGAAATGCCCTTCAGCACAACCCACCTCACAGTGCCCACTCAAACTTGTACCAACCTGGTTTTTCGTAAGCGATGGGTCCCACAGTCCTACATCCTCCCATGTAGTGTTTTTCAAATAAAAGTCATTAGGTTCAAACTGCTTAAAATCCTGGAGAGGGGGAGATGGGAAGAGAGGACAGAGAGTCAGAACCAAAGGCCAACAGCTCCCTTAAGCAATCCCTGAGCACTCCCTGGATCCTGCCAGGGGCTGCTGGCAAAGGGCACACACCATTAACCCTGGGCAGTGGGGGTCTTGCCCCTCCTCACAGGGGGAGCTGTGAACATTCCCTGGGTCATAAAACACCTGAAGAACCATGTTCAATTCTCGTCCTCCTGATTAACCCAAGACTGTAGTTAAATAGTCTTTTTAACAGCAATCCTGGAGGAAAGTATCCCCAGGGTCTGATGTTTGGGGTTTTTTGGTTGCTTGCTTGCTTTTTTGGGGGATAGTGGTGTGGTGTTTGTTTGATTGGTTTTGTTTGGTGTTAAATTAATGTCACACAGGAATTCAGTTAAAAGTTTTTAAAGCTGGACATGTGTAAAGTCTAAGATGCCCAATTTTTATTAAAAAATTAATCTTATCAAGTACTTTGGCATTTCAGCTTTGGCATGGAAGTCAGAAGCACAGAAGGGCTCCAAAATAACATTTCCACTGAAATGAACGTTGCCCCAGTTCAGAATTCTCCCTTTAACAAAGACTGGCCTGGCAGATTCTCCAAGCAGGAAGGGCTTCCATTATACCTCTCATTGCAAACTCTTTGGGGAGACCCAGGTAGAACAGCCAAAGCCATGGGTCATGTGCTGAGGGAGCAGCTGCCAGGGAACACTGCACTTTGGGACAGCACAGTGGGGTCTGCAGCACAAACACCCTTCCCCTGCAGGGACAGGCACGGGCACAAAGGGATTCTTCACCTTCTGCCCCTCAAGAGCACCCCACACCACTCCCAGTTCCCACAGCACTGCAGGGTGTTCAGTGCCACGTGCTGCTGAACAACCCAACAAAACCACAGACAACCTACCTTCAGTGTCACCAAGTGAGTGCCACAGAGCCTCAGCTGTGCCTTGGCTCCACTAAACTCCCCAGTAAGTGTTCAAAGATACATCTTCTCTCCAGTTTTTAATTAACTCCAGCTTTGTGTAGAACTTAAAAAGGTCTAAAAATAATGTCACACCCCCCCAAATCTCTCAGAGTGCCCCTAACTGTGGAGAACTTTGGCTCTAACACTTGGGAGATGCCATACTTACTTCTATATGTTCTTTACAGTATTCCAAACCAATGTCACTAAGGATTTTTTTCACAGTTTTCCGGGCCTTTCTTAAACTGCCAAGGTTGTTGACAGGAAGTTGGAACATAGTTTCTATTAAAAAAGAGAGTAAAAGAAAAGGTTTAAATCAAATGTGTTTTGTCTGATAGTGTTGCCCTTTTATTATCAGTAATTGTCTGTCTCATCTCCCCACAGGACTTGTATCAGAGCTGCACCTTTCCCTAACAAGCTACACATTCTGTCTGATTGTCCTTGGCTGAGGCTGCCCACAAGGCTGGAGAGAGCACCTAAAACAGGCAACAAAGGGATGGAACAACTATTGCAGGAGCTTCAGCTGCATCTGGAAATAACTGCTATTTCTTCAGTGTCTGCCTTCACAAACTGCCCCACTGAAGGACTCCAGAACCCAATTTCTCCCCTGTGCATGTGTTCTAGCTGCTCTGAAAACTGGTGAGTTGAGCTCCAAGGCCTGGGCCAGCCCTGCAGCAGATTCACCGGTGTCTCTTCGGTGACAAAGGTGCCACTTGTGTTCAGCTGCAGGTGGGATGAGAAATTCATGCTGCTTCCTGCCCTCCTGCACTTAGAGCTCCAACTGACTGAAGCTCCAAGCAAAGCTCCTTCACTGAGGAGGGCCCTGAGAGCTTGGCTGGAGCCCTTCAGAGGGAAACCACGGGGGAAGCACCAGAGGTGGCTGCAAGCTGTGCCTGCCCTGGGAACTGGGAGCTGCTCAAGAGAACTGCCCTCCCTGCTCCCCTCCCTCTCCTGCACAGTCAGGGTTCCCCCTGTAGCCCCAACCGGGGCACTGAGACTCTCCAAACAGCAAGAGGGACTCACTGGCCCAGAGAATTGTTGTAAACCCCCACAAAGGCCTGGGAAACAAGGTCTGACTGGTGGGAGTTTGTGACTCCTTGTTATTGTGAAAACTGACTCAGGCAAATCACTCAGTGAAACCTGTGTTCGAGGTTACAGCTCCTGTATCAGACTTTCCAGTCACATCCTGAATTTATCCACATGGCCACTGCCTCTGACCTACACTGAGAGCTGTTTCTAAAGGCACACATGGAAGAGAAGTTTGAAAACCCCTTTCAGCACAGGTAAGGTTTTCTAGCTGTGTACTGTGCATGAGGCTCTGAGTAAGTTACTCCAAAGTTACAAGCTCTGCCCTCTTTCCTCCCTGGCCTTGCCCACACAGGGTATCAGTTACTCTTTAAGCACCTCTGGGCAGAGGCTGCATCCTGGTATTTGTGCTATTGCTTAACATGCCTTTGGATCAAGTAAAATAAAAATAATACCATTTATGTCAAAGTACAAGCACACAAATGGTGGAAAATTTGAAACCAGTAATGGATATCTACCTTGCAAACAGGAATTTGTATTGGGAAATTGCTGTGTTAAAAAAATTAAGACCACAAAGAGAACATTTATGTGTTTCAGGGCAATTTTACAATTACTTTAGTTACATCAAGAAGTAGAACAAAAATCTCCTTGACTAAAAATAATTTTGCTTCAATTGTAAAAACAATGTCTAATGAAGCCTTAAGTGAGCCAGGTCCATTTTAAAGGCATGAAAAGCAACTGAAAATATTTAACAACAGGGCTGAGGGTCACCAATGCCAGTTCTATGAAACATGAGTAACAAATTAGTTCAAAAAGACTCAAACCAGATCTGACTTGTGTGATACGCCACCTTTATTAACAGAACTTTATTAACACAAAGTAGTCCACAGTGCACAGAGTTGTTCTATCCTCAG
Organism: Campylorhamphus procurvoides; assembly: GCA_013396655.1. Classification (NCBI taxonomy): domain Eukaryota; kingdom Metazoa; phylum Chordata; class Aves; order Passeriformes; family Dendrocolaptidae; genus Campylorhamphus; species Campylorhamphus procurvoides. Next base: position 332,533 of record WBMV01004527.1, read on the forward strand.
AGAAATCAGAAGGCAGATTAGAAAGGAAATGTTTCCTTAGCAGTCTATCTGACTCTTCCCTCACCAGAACTGGAGCTGTGGCTCTCAACTCTGAGCTACAACCCAGTCACACAAGTTTGCTTTCAAAGCAGAGCATGGCTATTTTTAAAACTCAAGAACAACCATTTATTAGAAGTTCTTGCTGCTGCAGGTCATAGAGCCAGAGTGAGAAATATCAGTGTAGCCAAGAAATGAGCTGTGGCTGCCCCAGCCCCTGCTCTCTGAAGGCAGAGGGAGAATGTGGCTCTCCCTGCACTGCTCTGGCTCAGGAACCCCTCCAGGCACCACCTGCAGGCTCCAGTTCCCTATAAAAATTCTGTGTAGCAGCACAGACAAGTACATTCAGGATTTGAATAATATTTTGAAAGTGAATTTCAAATCCAAGGAGCTAATGTCCTAGAAATTTTATTCCAGAAAACCCCAAGTGATTAATATGCACTGCAGAAACAGCTGTGCATGAACTCGTCATGGTAAAGCTCCTGGCAAGCCCTGCTGCTTTCTCCAAAAGCCAAGTCCCCACTTGAAGAACAAACTCATTCTGCCTGCAAGGAAACCATTTCTGGTCTCACACACAGGCACAGGCAGTGCAGAGCTTGGCTTTGGGCAGTGAGGACTGCAAACCTGAGTCAGCCACAAGTCTCAAATCAAACTTGCTATCAAATAGCTGATTCCAGTACCAAATGCCACTACACTTCTTCACCAAAGGAATCAAATGCTTCACCTTAACTGATGTTTCTAAACATGCCAAACACACCATGATATGTAGGAACTCAAAGACAAAGAAAGCAGATTATTTAAGACTGCCTGAAAACAAGATCTCTGGTCTGTGTGCACCCTCCTCTTGCCTCTGCTCTTTGCCTGCCTCGGTCAAGTCTTAACCACAAGAACCTGCAGGCCCCTCCTGTCCCCCCATCCATCAGAACAGGGGAGAGAATGAGATCTTCACATCTGACACCCAAACTTGTACAGAGCAGCTTTTAGAGCCAATCTTACTTTGCAAGTTCTGCTGGATGGCTGAATCCAGCTCAGCCAATCTTAACAAAAACCCTCGTCCTCAAGCAAATACTTTTCACTTGATTTGGGAAATTATTTAATCATAGTGAGAGGAGAGCCAGATACAGCCCAATATTATTGTGGTCTGTGACTACAAAAGCAGCTTTTAGCACCTCCATTCATTTCACTTTGCAGCAGTAACTCAAGCTGTAATTGCCATGTACACAGCTCTGTGCTGGCACCTCCCTGGGTGTGGGCACTGACCCTGCAGGGCTGGGCAGCACCTCAAACCACCATCCAGACACCAATGCTGTTCTGGAAACCAGAGCTCCTCTACCTGCCCGAGGTGCCTCCTGCCCCACAGCAAATGCTCCTGCTCTCCATCCACCCCTAATCTTGCCAGACACAGAGGGCAAAGGGAGGGGGAAAATTGTGTAACACCCTGAAATGCTCTCAGGAGCACTGGTGTGAACAGTGGCCAGGGGAAAAAACCACCACTTCTGCTTAGTTTTAGGAACTCTGCTTAGTTTTAGGAACTTAGCAGTGCAAATATCCCAAGAACAGGAAATCAGGACTTCTCATTTCTATGGCATGACAAAAAACGCAGAAAGGAAACAAGGTCTAGCCCCAAATTAACCACAAAGCAGTTTAAACAAACCCCAAATTCTTCCTTTTTTTTTTAAACAGATCTTACTATTTAGACAGACTTCCAGTGACTTGCAACTCCAAACTGCCTCTTCAGCACTTGCTACTCTTACTAGCACTTCAAATTGCAGATGGAAACAATTGCAGTCACTATTCTAAAAACAGTCAGAGTGTCTGACACATCCTCTTGTCACACTGCTGATCTTTAAATCCATTTTAACATTTAATAAAAGTGAACTATCCTCACTGTACCAGCTTCAACTGGCCACGCAGTTCAGCCCTTACACACCAAGGGTCAGGAACCCCCTCAGAGCTGAGTCAAAGGACGAATTAAAAAGTTACTGGATTTTATTTGGATAACAATTTTGCAATTCTTTGGAAAAACTAAGGTAAGATACAGTAACTCCATGCCTGCTTTAGTCTCGTGTGTTGCAACAGTGAATGTTGTGGTACATTTCTCAGTCAGTGCAAAGATGCCTGCCTTAGGAGGGCTGTCCTGATCTCACCCTGCCACATCCCAACAAGGTCCCACTCAGAGAGGGGAGGGAACACCAGAGGGGAAAACACCAAAACCCCACAGCCCTCAAATCAGCCAAGGGGATAAAAAACAAAGAGCTCCCACCTGTCTTGAGACCCCAGAAGATCTTTCTACTTTAGTGTAACTGAAACCTTAATTCTCCAGTGGGTCTCCTGGCCCTCCCAGAGGGGCTGCTTTGCAGCTGCTGCCCCCGGTGCCCCCAGGGCTCAGGTGTGGGGCTGCTCAAAGGATGCTCCTCCCAGGAGCAGCTGTCCTGCACCCACAGCCAGCTCTGCTCCCCAGGGGCTGCCAAAGGGGCACCAGTGGCACACCAAGACAGCCTTTATCTCTCTCTGAACTGAAATCTTCTGCCAGTAATCCCAACCTGCCCCACTTCTGGACACTATTCAGCCTTGGTTTATGTTTCAGCTTGGGGCCAGTACAAGCAGCAAGCACTGTATTTCTAAAGTCATGGTCTGCAGAGTAAAACAGTGGTTATCAAGCAGAAATAAAGACTAAAGAAATAATCTGGAGGAAGATCTTGCTGTGTAAAGGAACCATGACAGCACCAGTCTCGATTTTCTAGCAAACCTGCTCTAGGTTTCTTTCTCTTTGTGCTTAACTGGAAATGACACCATTTCCTGCCCACCCCAGGAAACCTGCCCTGAGCAGCCAGCCCAGACTGTGGGGGACCTGAACGTTCTCTGAGGGACACTCTGCACCCAGCCAGGTCTGGAGAGAACAGTGCTGTGCAATGGCAAGATAAAACCAGTCCTGGAATCCCCAAAGGCTGAAAACGACCCCCCAGACCCACAGGAGGACAGGGATCCCAAAGCTCTTCAGTGGCCACTGATTCCTCCCAAGTGCCTGTTCATCACTGGCACAACCAAGCCAGTGGAATTCTTGATCCTAATGATACTATTTCTTTCCTTCAGAAGTGTTATGAACATAGTTTTAACTTGATCTGAGTTCCCAGAGCAAAGAACAACTAGAAAAAGCAGTCAATCAAGAAAAGGAGAACAACAAAAATTAACCTTTCCTAGTGAGTACTGACAGAAAATTATGAATGAAAAAGAAAGTGGAAATTGTTTTTACATGCATGTAGCAATTTTTCTTGACATTCAGTTTCTTTTACCAGCTGATGATTCCCATGCCTACAATAAAAAGCTCACAGGAACACAGAGGTGGAAAGCTGGAAACTCATTTTGAGACCATTTTCCCTCACAATGAAATATATAAAGTTACTCATAATAAGCAACATCTAGCCCTCAGTCTACCCCTTACACTTTATATTTTCCCAGACTCATCACAGACTGGTTTGGGCTGGGAGAGACCTCAAAGCCCACCCAGTGCCACCCCCTGCCATGGGCAGGGACACCTCCCACCAGCCCAGGGTGCTCCAAGCCCATCCAACCTGGCCTTGGACACTCCCAGGGATGGGGCAGCCACAGCTTCTCTGGGCACCCTGTGCCAGGGCCTGCCCACCCTCACAGGGAAGGATTCCTTCCTAATGTCTTCCAATTTCTTCTTTTCATCTCTTGAGCTGCCTGGTTCTTAAAGGCATTCCAGGAGACTTCAACTGCCATACAGCTCATGCTAAATAACTGACCTCAGAATAAAACTGCCCATGCAACTGCAACTCTCTTAGGGACATTATTAAAAAGAATAACATAAAGATCAGTTTTACCTCCTCTTGTGAGCACATGAGGTTGACCCTTCCTTTCCTAATGCTCTTACTTACTCCTGTAATGGAGACTGAGACACCCAGTGTTACCCCGGTAGTGCTGGACAAAGCCTTAGGTGTGAGCATGTGTGCAAACAGACAGTTGGACAAGCAGTGTGTACACCCAGCCTCTCCTGCCCATTGTGAGGGGTAGTTCAATCTATCTCCACACATCATTCTTAGGACAATCAGCAATGGAAGAACTCGAGTTCATTCAGGCAACATTTCTGCACAAGCGTATAAACCAGAACTGCTCTCTCTTTTCCCCTCTCCCCCTCATCATCCTCTGCTGCCTCACAAGGTCCATCCTTTGGGTGTTCTTTCCCCCTCTCCTCCTTTCTTTGCTGGTTCTTGGCCTTCTTGGTCCTTACCTCGCTCATTCTCCCTCTTCTCCTCTTCCCTGTGCCAATTCATAGCGTCCACATTCTTTCGTCGTTCTCTCTCATCCTGTCTCCACCGCTTCTTGATATCTTTGTCCTTAACTTGCTCATTTTCTCTCCTCTTCTCCTCATCCCTGTGCCATGTTATTGTTTCAGTATTTTTCTGCGGCTCCACGCTTCTTTTGAGATAGTCTTGTCGCCTCCTCCTCTTTTTTAACATATCCCTCTCCCTGGCACGAGCCTGCTTTTCTTTCTGGGAAAGAAAAGCTTTACGGGGCATCATGAGCTGCTGCTGTACCTGCAATAATATCGTATCCATGGAATGATACACTGTACATGCACCCAGCCAGGCACCAACACCCCTCACTGGGAGCTCAGCACTTCCAATGCTGAGCCAAGACTTGTTCCTGTGCCTGCCCAGCCCTGGGCTGGCTCCGTGGGGGATGAGGACAGCATGGCCAGCTCCAGGCAGTGACCCCCGGCACCCTCGGGAGCCCCTGGGACTTCTGTGCCCTCCTGGCATCCCCTCCCAGAGCTCTGAGCAGCCCCTCAGCGTTGCTGCACCCAGCTGAGCCAACAGGCTGAGAGAGCAGGGAAGGGACCTCAGCAATGTCCAAGCCTCTCTTGAGAGGGAACTGCATTGAACCAAACTGATCTTTTCAGACCTCCAGCTCCTCCCAGCTTGGTCGAAAATGGCTCCCTCTTCTCTTGGCTGGGAGGAGGGATTAGGAGACAAGCCACAATTTGAAAAATTGTGTAAGCTTTGTTTCCTGGGGAAACCTGGCCAAAACATTTAAAGCTGCAGTTAATGAAATAAGTCCTGACTCATCTACTCAGACTTCCTCCAAGTATGTTATGTCTTGCTATTCACAAGAACAAAGGGAAAAAAGAGAGAGTATTTACTTGGAGTTTGTGCTGGCAGCATTCCCCAGGAGTGGGACTTCTTGGGTTTGGGGTTTGGAGTTTGGGTTTCTTGTTTTTAAAGAGATGTCAGTGGAGACTAGACTTATCAAATGGTTTTACACTTGGTCATTTCTCTGTATTCACCCAACACATTCCCATCTTCAAATGTAACAGTGTTCATACCTGCAATTTTGAAATCATGGAGAACAAAACAGACCCCAGGAAAAGGTTATACCATTACTAATAACATTTAAATACTTTTCTGCACATACTGAGCAATATTTCAGCAATGACAAACTGCAATTGTGGCCCAGGTTTGAGGTTTTTCAGGGTTTTTTTTGGTTGGGCTTTTTTGTTTAACTTTTGTTTAGAAGAGAGATTTTCAGAGGTCTAATCAAAATGAAAACTGCAGAAAGGACAAAATTACTAGATTAGAATACTTAAGCAAAGCCTAAAACAAAATGAAACAAATGTACTTTTAAAATTTAGCTACCTTATGGAAAGCACTTGTTCCCAGCATGCAATACTCCATCTTTCTCCTACAGAAAAAGCAATGTTTCAAACCCTTATTCTAAAAGCTGTTCCTCAGCCCTACATAACACCCCACCCCACACACTTCCACCCTCTCCTTGGTCCGTTGTCTTTGTTAGCTCTGTCTCACCATCCCATGGCTTTCACTCCAATAATTCAACCCCAAATTTCTTAATATCCATAATACACTAAACAGGAAGGGCTGCAGCAGAGTCAAACACCATAATCAAAAAACACATGCAGTTTGATAACACATTAGTGCAGAAAATTCAGAGTGTGCTCCAAATTACTTCATTAAAAGGTGTAGGTAGCTCTCTACCAAAGAGCCTGGGTTCAGGGATTAAGTATTTCTCACTAACTGTTGGCATTAAAATCAGAAAGCAAAACCAACCCAGGACCAACATCCTTAATGCAACCCAGACACTGCAAACCTTCACCAGGGTTTCACTTCTCTTGGGCTGGGTGCCAGGACAGTACTGGGGTTTACTTGAGCAAACCTAACTCATTCACTTTTTAAATGTACATTATCTTTACAATTTGATCAGTAACCTGATTCAATTCCAATAACAGCAGCATGAATGAAATTGGAAATAAAACACACACCATGCAAATTATTCTCCCCCCTCCCCCAGCCCGAGGCAAACACCAACTTTTAAATCTGTCATTTTTAAAAATTCTTCTGGGATAATTGTTATATTTTCTTTCATTTGTTTGTTTTGTTGTTGTTGGGGGGGTGCCCCGTTTTGGCTTTATCTTTTCACAACATTCTTCCCTCCCCTCCCTTTATAAAGCCCACTTTGACAGACCAATTTATAGACAAATGATAGAAAATATCTCCATAAAGAACATTTCAGTTGAATTTCCAAAATGAAACATTTGAGATTCAAATATGTCAGATTCTAAGGAATAACTTAAAGGAACATCCAACTTGAATGACTTATCTTTGAACTTGCCTACCCCAGTTGAGATGTTTCCCCCAGTCTAGCATGGCAGTACCTCAGGCAGGCTGCTCACTTGTCCTGCAGGCAGAACCAGCTTACACTTTTACCTCTCACAGTTTCAAACCAACAGAGGGGGAAAGTCTGAAGCCAGGAGAGTAATGAACCTGCAGTGAGGCTGCCAGACTGAGCCAAAACCCCCACCCCTCAATTTCTCTGGAGTTCAAGCTGGTGTTCCTTTAAGTTCAAACTGTCCAAACCTTGGAAGCAAACAGTCAAAACTATCCTTTCTTTGTCAAATGAACATCATAACCCTTCCCCATCTCTTCAGTACATGTTATGAGGCATTTACCTCCAAAATGAATGGTGCTTGGGCGTCTCAGACTCATTGGACAAGTTTGATGCCAACGCCTCCAGGAGCAACTGTGCAGCAGGAGCCACCTCAGGCTGTCACACCTAGTGGGGCTGGCCCCGGGCCGGGCACAGGGGGAGCACCATCTCCTGCTGGACACAACACAGGGCAGAGACAAGAGGTGAGATATGTGAGAAGGGCAACCTCCCATTGCTGACAAACAGCAGTGCCAGCCCCAGTGCTGTGCCTGGCACGGGGCTGCAGCACCTCTGTGGCTCAGCACCACCACACTCTGCTGGCTGAGGCACCTGAGCAGCACCTGGGGCTCACACTGCTCTTCAGTCACACAGTCCAGAAGGCCAGCAGTGAACAGAGCAGTTCTCCTATCCCCCTCCAGCCACCCTTTGGGCTGAGGGCCTTCAGAGCCCAGTGCAGCCTGCCCTGAGCTCTCAGCACCACAGCACAGCTGCACCCCGAGGGACACAGGGAGCATCCACAGCAACAGCACTGCCTTGGACACATCACCCTCCTGGGAAGGTTCCACACAAACAGGCCCCACCTTCAGGGACTAGATTATGGGACACCAAGCAGGTGACAAGGCTGGAGCCACAGCCCTGGGGACACACATTCCTTTGGGAAGGAACTGAATTCAGATTGAAACTGTCAGTTACACTGCTAGCAGGAGGATGGCATGTAAATGGTCACACTTCTGTTGGGAGACTGATGCCTCTTCAACTCCCATCACCCACAGACACAAACTCAGTCTGGGGCACACTGGAACACAAGACACAACAGCAGTACCACAGAATATGGAACAACCAAACCTGATGTTCATAAAAGCAAAACTTGTTGAGTCATTTATAATTACTTTGATGAGGAATAAGGCAAAATAAATTGTTAGATTTTAATCTCTTGATTGTTCAGACAGAACATCCACAGCTTAAGGTACAGATTGCTTTCTTTGGCAAGTACAGTTCCAACACAAGATACTAAAATGCTTTAAGAAATTGAAAATTAAAATGCTTCACACTGAGGCAAAATCAAATGTTGCATCTGCTTTACCAGGAGCATCAGCCATGCCTTCAGACAGGTCTGCATGGAAGATGGGTTACTGTTTCACACTAGAGCATTCTCTAACTGGAAGGTAACTTGGTGCCCCAGTGCCTCTAGCAAGTCCCACTTAGCTCTCTCCCACTGAATTCTCCCTGCACAAAGCACACTTCTGGGTGAGGACCATCAGCCTTGAGAGCAGATCAGTGACAATTAGTGCATCAGGCTGATGATGCTGAGCTCAGGGAAGCACTTCATCCCACGCTGGGTCTCCACAGACTGAGTACCATTGCCCTGCACTGTGTTGCTGACAAGGATCCCCAAGCATCTGGCACGTTTCTGACTTTATATAATCCACATTTCTTTTATTTTAGCCCTTATTTTGCCAGTACTTTAAGCAGCAGAAGTTATTGGTTTATATCTAGCAGCCCACCACAGGAGCCAACATCAGAGCTGGCAGCAGCTCTAAGATCCTGGGCGAGATGAAACAAGACTTGGTTCCTTGATACGGTGCTTTTTATCTCCCTATTCCAACTGCTTTTAAAATAAGGTAACTTTTAACAATTTGTCCAGCTAACTACATTCAATAACATGCTCTAAAAAGGCAGCCAGGAAACAGATTTGCAAAGAAGGCCAGTAGTGCAACACTGAGTGAAATCTCTTAAAATACAAGAGAAATATGCAAGAGAATGAACCTGTGGTTCCCACAGCAACAGAAAAGCTGCCTCTCTGTGTATGCAGCTTCAACGATGCTGTGTGGAAGGATGGTGTGGAACAGACTATACTACACTCACAGCAGGACAAGGATGGACTCTGGGACAGCCAGGAAGCAGAAAGGCATCTCAGGTCAGAAACACCAAGAGCAGAAATAGCAGGGAGAACAGAGAAGTTGGAAGAACTGAAACTACTGAAAACTTCCTTGAAAAGGTGAGAGTTGCAATGAAATCTCTCTCCTCCCTGCACAGACTGACTGAAGAGTCGACTCCCAACACATCTATTGCTGCCTGACTTTGAGCACTTTCACTTTCTTCCCTTGGACTCTTCCCTCTCCTCCTTATTTAAGCATTTCTGGCCTAGTTTTCTGAGGGCTGTGCACCCACACTCCTGTGAAGGTAATGAGATTTGCAGTTTAACAGCACATCTGAAATGCCAGACAACTGAGGGCTCGTTTTTCCAATCCACTCTAATCCTGGAGGGAGCATGTTTTGTAACAGCAGTATTTTAAACTGAGAGCCCCTCCCCAGCCCCTGCAGCTGGAGGTCCTGCCCAGGGAACAGGATGGTCCTGCAGCTTCTAACACAGCCCAGCCCAGTGGGGACTCTGGGGGGCAGAGCTCCAAGTCAGACCCAGCACTCCAGTTCAACCTTCAGCAAACAGGAGTCCCAGCCCTTCAGCTTTCAATACTTTAACTTGTGTCTATATCCAAAACAGGGCTTATTGAGAAGATATGAACAAAATACCCAAATCAAACTCTCTGAAATACCTGACATGTTTTAAAACTAAGACTATTGGAACTGAAGGCAATCAACAACTGCAATCTGGTTACAGCAGTGCCAAACCTGTGCAGCACTGGGTACATGACACCACTCCAGCTCCCCCTCACAGGCAAACAGCCTGTTTCTTAAGTCCCTTTCTCAAAATAAGAGAATTTAAACAAACACTTCAGAGATTAAATTGGCTACCTCAAAACAGAATTTCAAGTTGTGTGTCAAACCAAAAGGGCCATTTCACACCACTTCTCCTGACATCCCATGTAAACATGGCCTCAGGGGAGAGGATTAGTTCATTAAAATGTGGTACTGAAACACCCCCACCTTATCCTCTGGAGGAAATTCTGAGCTAAAATCTTTAATGTGCTGTTTCAGTGGTTATAGGCAATTTTCAGCAAGGGTTTATGAAACTCTGGTCTGTATCTCTTTTTCCTGGGCTTGCTGAATCACTTCAGCTCTTGCACTAAGAACTCCCAACTTCCCATCAGAGGAAGAACTTGTATGGAAGAGTGTTGGAGTGAAAGGAATCAGCAAGGCTGATGTGCCTCAGTCTCCATTCATTCTTCATTTAAAGGTTCAAATCCCACCTTCCGCAGTCCAGCAGACAGGGATCTCCTAAGTCATTCACACACTTCTCATTCTTGCTCAGTTTCTGGAATTTTCCACTGGAGCCCGAAGCTCCATCTGGTGGGTGTGGACACTCACTGCAAAACTGAGCGGGAATTAACTGTTTCCTCATCAACTTCTGTTCGGGAGGAGGAGTTCTGTGCCCTGTGACACCTCTGTGCCCCGGGGTGAAACCCAAACTGCTCAGGCTGATTGCTCTGGGAACCACAACTCCCCATTTCTGCTCCTGAGGAGCAACCTGCTCCCTCCACTGTGCTGGGAGCTCCCCTGGGGTGTTCTGATTTGGATGGCACAGGCTGAGGTGTGTTAAAGAATGTGCTCTTTTGGACACACATGACAAAGCCCAGATCAGCTCTGGCAATCTACTGCATTCTGAAAAGCAGTTGGAAATGGTGTCCATTCTCTAGGGCAGCAGCAATCTTGAATTAGAGGCACCTGCAGCTCAAGAATTGGGCTTGCACACCTACTGCCATCTTAAAGAATATCTTTTGTGCCTGTTCAAGATCTCCAAGGATAAATGTTTCTATTTGTATACACAAGTGCAGTGAAATCAAGATGCAACACACATACTCAACACGAGAGCCTGCCTTGTTTAGGGCTACTTCTAAAAGATTTGGGTGTGAAATGCAGCAAAGCCTGCACATCTTGCTGAAATTTGAAATCGAGACTGGAGATCATTGGAGCACAAAGGATATTATTTGCTTACACCATGAGATCCACACTTCAGCGATCAGGAAAAAAGGCTGCACCAATATGCTCTACAATTCCTAAATAATCCTCATCTAGATTGCAGCTAAGCATGAACCACCCCAGAATAAAAATTATTTTGGAAATAGAAGCATGTTTAATGAACAAGCAGTTACCATTTAAATTAAATCAAGAATCATGTCAAAATTTTCAATGCAAAGCTCACAAAAACATTTGTCTAATTAACCAAAGCAGCACAGAAGTCGCTGTAAAATGTGCAAGAACAAAGCAAATAATCAATATACACGTGATTTATGACTGGATTACACTGACTGAAACTGCAACCAGATTAGACTGCAAGGGAAAAGGGTCCCCAGCCTCGGGTCATGTTTCCTGACAGCACCTCCGTGTCAGCAGCCAGAGCAGAGCCCAATCAAGCTGCAAAGGAGCTCTGGGGCACAGCAGCTCCTTCCCTCCCCACACACAAGTGCTGGGCCTGGGCCAAGCCCCAGGGCAGCAGCAGCAGCAGCACAGACACACCCCCAGGTATCCAAACCAGCACCCAAGGGCAGCAAAATGCACGCCCTGTGTGGAGGGGCAGAGCAGCCCAGTGACACCAAAGAGCACACAAATGCTTCCACAGGCTCATCCAAAGCCTGCCAATCCCTGCTTTCTCCGACAGCAGATCCATCAGCCACCGAAGGGATCTCGCCAACTGGCTGCATTGGAGTATCTGAAGTGTAAAAATAGGCAGGGAAGGAGGCTGATGCTGACTGTTTTTCCTCTGCCTTACACTTCACACACGCTGCACAAACGCTGGCATTACAAGATTGGGCAAAGTCTGTAAACAAGAGCTTAAAATCAGTCTTACCACTTCACATTTCTTACCTCTCTGCCTTTCTGTCTAAGCATAGCTCCCAAGTGCTCCAGCCCCTGCCTACATTCCAGCGTTAATCCACCTCAGCTACTGCTGTCCTCCGGCTGACTCAGGAACCTTCCACGGGCAAGGCCTTCACAGCAGCAGCACCAGCAATGGGAAACAGAACACAACACAACATCACAAACTTGAGTTGGACTACAGAGGGAAAAAAGCATATTTAGACCATTGTCGTGCCCACTCAGATTCCAAGAGCCATTTTGCCCCCTCAGTGTTGCTGCCATGAACCTGCATGGCCAACAGCCCCCTTGGCCCAGCTGCAGCACAGAGTTCTGGAGCTACACCAGTGCAGAGCAGAGGTGAACCAGGGCCAGAGTGGGCATGGCTGGGGGCTGGCAGCGTGGAAAGGAGCCTGGGCAGGAGCAAACAGCACACAGAGAGGCCAGGGCAGGCCCCTTCCTCCACCTGAGGCTTCCTTCAGTAGACAGCTGCTCACACAGCTACTTAGTTCCTAGTTCTTGTGAACTGTTTTAGCTGCTCCTCCAGAAGTAGATATTAACTGAAACATTTGGCCACACGATCTGGATACACCTGCAGGTGTGGTGTGTACACCTGGTCAACTACACAGGTCTAGGACAAGAGCCACTGTCAGTTTTCACTGAAATAATCTTTAATGGCACCTTAAAAAAAGAAAAAGGATACAAATGGTGGCAACTGAAAGTGACTCACTGCAGAAAAAAATGGTATTTACTCCATTCTTGCTCAAAACCATCAACTGCCACACACATTCAAGAGCACTACTGTGAGATCACACACACTAAATTCAAGCCTCCTGTTTGCCTTTTGAGAGCTGCAGCACAGCTCTGAACAAAACAGCTCTTGCCTTGAGGCATATGGCCCTCAGGTAGGTAAAGGAGAGTTACACCCTCTCGAAAAATGCCTTTATTCAAATCTAGAACGTATATTTGATTTTTGAACCAGATCTAAGTTCTTCCTGAAAGCTCAAAAGGAACAGGTCAATTTGGCCATCCCACCTAGGACAGCCAGGGCATTCTTCCCAAAGGTGTCAGCTGAGGCAAAACACACCTTCCACATATACAGAAGGTACAGGATTTCTTCTGAACAAAACTAAATTGAACTGGTATCAGCAACAGTTCATTTCTTTCCAATGCACATACAGACTCAGACCAAGCACCTCTCATTCTCATCTCCAGCTCTTACACTATTGAGAAACACAGTTCTACCAACAGAGCTTCTTGTATCAGCAGGACTATCTCCGTATTAACAATTCTGTTCACAAAAAACATCCCCTCTATAGCGAAAACCTCCCGTGATGCTTGTTCAGATGCAGGGCAGCACAGTCAGCCACTGCCTCTTTACACAAGCATGTTACCTGCACCCTAGAAATCAGTCCCACCAAGTGTAGCATTAACAGACAAACTCAGCTGAACCATTGATTCAAAAAGATGCCCCATTTTTGCCCCTGCAGACAGAGCAGCTCCAGTGCCACCTGTGACACACTGAGCAGCTGCAGCCCTGTACCTGTTCCCTGCCACTCCTGTTGCCCAAGCCCCACACACTTACACAGACCTGGCACTGCTTTGTTCATTCCCAACATATTTTGCCACCTAAACCAACTTCAAGTAGTGGAGCAACGATAACTTTCCCTTTCTGAAAAGAAAACCCCACAAAACCCACCCCAATAATTTCCTATCAAGCTGCTAAATCTTATTTGCAGCCACCTCAAAACAAACACACTAACCCAGGAGCGCTGTCTGCTCTCACAAAACCATTTGTTTCAATTGCCTTCTTTGCATCAATCACATCAGCTGCCATCTTAATAACAAGCTATAAAGTGTACATTTGGACTGTATGACTTCTGACTGCTGATAAGATTCTGATATGTTTCTGTATTCCAGGAATGCTACCGTGAGCTTTAATATCTGGTTTCAGTATTTACTGTTATTATGGAGCAGTAAAGCTGGGTTGGGAATAATCATCCATTATTCACCCTGCAGCGTGTGAGCACAACTTCCCTTCCCCAGAGCACTTGAGCCAGTTCACCTGCCACTTCACTGCAGCTCAGTCACAGCACAGGGAGTTTGGGAAGCACCCAACAAAGGAGTTTTTATATTATTAAAGCTTAATTAAAACGCCATTGCAATATACCCCTGTCAGTGACACACACCAGCTCTGACAATGCTAATGGGCATCTTCTGACAACTGGGAACTTGCACCCTCTGCACACAGAAGCACCATGAAGTTCTTCACCTCTTCCTGAGGAGCGCACACGCCTTCCTAGGTGTGGTGTTTGTGCAGCTGATGGTTAATGCTGCAGGGCAGGAACTTTCCAAACCAGTCAAGAAGCTCCTGTCCTGTGAAGGCTTTTCCCTCCAAAGCACTTTGAGCAGCAGACACTTGTCTGTCTTATCCAAGGGAAACAAGCCACTTTTCACCCTTCTCATCTTCCACACATCCAAGAGCGACTCCCTCCTACAGCTTAACACAAGTGATCTTACAAGCTCTTCAGGACAACATACTCTGCAGCATAAGCAGTGGTAACCTAAGGAGATGCTTTCTACAGATCTGTCTGATGGACCATCCCTTGAAATTCAAACCAAAATTTTTAAATAACGGAGCACTAAAAACGTTATCAGTTCCCAATGATCTCAGAGCTGTCCCTAGACACTGGGAGCACCTAATTTCTATTGGATATCAAGAAGCAATTCTTAAAAGCTAATTAAAAATACTATTGATTTGAGTAAAGGGCAGCTTACTAGATAAAAGAAAAGTACAAAACCATGTAGTTTAGTATCACTGTTGGAAAACAAGTTATTTGTCATGTGCCAAAAAGGACACCTTTGTTTTGACTGAAGTATTTGCTGCAACAATCTTCAGAAAAGGTAACCATTATGTTACAACCCATCAGCATCTGGTGCAGTTCTTTAACACCAGGGTGTTCTGGGGTTTTCCCTTGTGAAGGTTTTCAGATTCCAGCACATATCACGGGAGATGTCCATCTGCTGATGGCAAAGGGCTGCCCAACATCTGCAAATGCACATCTGCAAAGGAACCAAGCTTGGCTTTGGTTTGTTATTAAAAGCAGAACTCCACCCCTTGCTTTTCAAGCAGGCTGGTCCATCTTTCTCACCCAGAAGGATGACAACTTGTGATTATGAGTTCCCAGAGTCCTCAAGTGAAAGTTTTCCCGAGTATGAGACCCTGCAGGAGGGAGCAGTGCTGGGGCACACACAGCTGAGCCACAGCAGCCACCTAAGCTTGGTCCATGCTGCCCTGACAGCCAGCAGTGCTGTGTCTCCATTACCTCACACCCTGCACCTCCAAACAGAAATAGAAAATAGGTATAAAAATAAACAGAAACACAGCAAGGAAAAAAAACCCAATCAACTTAAAAAACCGCTATTTCTCTTGCAGGACCAGAACCGTCTATCACAGCTACCAGACGCCACAAACACACCCAACGAACAACGAGCACCATCACTTGCAGGTACGGGGGCCGTGCCCACACAAAGCCCCTCGGGGCTGGCGGAACGGCGGGCTGGGGGCTGCGGGCGGGTGCCCGAGAGCTGACACGGCATGTCAGCAATGCCAGTGCCCCATCCAGCCCCCGTGCCCGGTCCATCCCCCGGTCCATGCCCGGTGCCCCCCGCCCCTC
>WBMV01004527.1:349041-359230 GCA_013396655.1 Campylorhamphus procurvoides
CAGGATGAGATGGGATGGCAGGGCATGGGCTTGGGATACCCACCGGGACCCGGGATACACACCGGGGACACCGCCCGGCCCTCACACCGCCCTTCCCACCGCTCCCGCCCTGCCCTCACACCTCCCTGCCCTCANCCCAGCCCTCACACCACCTCCCGGCCCTCACACCTCCCGGCCCTCACACCTCCCGGCCCTCACACAGCCCAGCCCTCACACCACCTCCCGGCCCTCACACCTCCCGGCCCTCACACCTCCCGGCCCTCACACAGCCCAGCCCTCACACCACCTCCCGGCCCTCACACCTCCCGGCCCTCACACCTCCCGGCCCTCACACAGCCCAGCCCTCACACCACCTCAAGGCCCTCACACCTCCCTGCCCTCACGCCTCCCTCCCCTCACACTGCCCAGCCCTCACACCTCCTTGCCCTCACACCGCCTCGAGGCCCAACATGGCTCCCTGGGCAGGGCAGGCCGGGCAGACAGGGCAGAGCACGGACCAGCACCGGAGGAGCGGGCAGGAACCAGTGGATACTTCAGGAGCAAGAGCAGCCCTTGCGGTGCCCCAGCGCTGGACAGAGACGAGGGAGATCACACCCCTGAGACCACGGAGCCTCCTCCCTGGGGCTGTCCCAGAACCGTGAGGACACAACCAGTGAGCCCCGGGGCCGCGCGAGGAAGGAGGTGCTGGGTGAGGAGATGGCCCAGTGGGAGCTGCCAGGTCTGCCATGGACTGTGACAGGTTCATTGGGCACTGTGAGAGGTGTCAGAGGATGTGTGTGAATGACACACTGCCACTCTCCCGAGGCCAAGCTGATCACATTCTGGGTGCATTTCCTGAAGCCAAAGGCACCCAAAGGCACATGTGTGATGTTTCTGTGAGCCCTGTGCATATGTTCACACACACTTAGGCAGCAACACTGCACTTTCTGGAGCAGGAACATCTGGATGAGGACAAGACCCCACATGCAATTCTTCCTTGTGGATTGGGTCACATCTGCTCAAGACTTCTTCAACAGTCAAGGCCAAATTCTATGTCATAGCAAAAACCCTTCAGAAGTGAAAGGGAATAATGGTTTTTGCTACTTCAGAGAGACATGAGAGACTTGAGGATGGAGTAAAGTGTAATTCCTCCCATCCTCAGCTTTCTAACCCTTTCTGGTCCAGTGACACACTTGAGTTCAGCCTTACAAGGGAAGTCCACATGTTTGAACCGTTGCCTGAAGGGTCGAAGCAGAGCAGAGTTGTCACCAATTACTGAGACTTCATATAACTCAAGGATCTGTCCTGGCAATGTGTACTTGCTGTTTATCACAGTTCACTCAAATAGCTTTTATGAAGAGTTTAGTGACATGTTATGGTGTCTGTGAGGCTGCTTTGACACCTCCTGGTTCAGTGGGAGGTAGAAATCCACTGCTTGTCACTGTCTGCAAGCCACACGGCGTGTTCCATGGCAGCTTCACATCAGTGGCCAGAGGAGTCAGTAAGTCACAGGAAGAGTCTTTGTTTTACGTGGAAATGTAAATAAAAAAGTGGAAATCCACAAAACTGACCTGCAAAACCAATGCTGGTGCCTTGGCATCAAAAGGGCTCCTAGAACTGAGGTACTTCCAAAGTTCCCCTGCACCACGTGTGAAATGTGTCTCATGGAAAGGCAAGCAAAGAAAGCTGGTTTGGTTTTTCTATAACAACATCGTTTTGCCTTCCAAGGACAGATATTTTTTCTTGGATTCCACAATTATTGAAAACATTTCTGAAACGTTGTTAAGTCAGGACCATGTTCAGAAACTCTTGATCAACTTCATGGCTGCTTGAGCCTGTTTGCTCCTGCCTAAAACACAAAACCCCAAACCTGAGCACTCATTTATTTATCTTTACCAGTGATCACTCTGGAGCCATCATTTAATACAAAGAAGATACAACAACTCCAGAAAAACAACCCACAGACCTTCTAATCTAAGGACTGAATCTAAGCAAACAGAAGTGCCTGAAGGTGGGAGGAGCTGAGAACACAATAATGCAGTTGGAAGTGGAAGTTCTGTTTGGCAGATGTTTCAGGGAATGAACACAACCTGAAGATCTGGGCAAAGGCTACAACAGCACAAGCACAAACAGTTGGAGCCCAGGCAGGAGAACTCTCCTGTGTGTACAATGAGGTGAGCAAAATGAAGCAAAAGTTGATGGTAATAGTCTTAATATAGTTTTTATATCACAGAAGTGGGTATTGCTTCTAGAAAAATCAGTAAAACCACAGCATTGTAGGAGACTAAACACTTCACACCAGAGGGGAGACAATTAGCACTGCAAGATGAATAGGTTTAATTGCACATGTGCTACTGATTCAGGTCAAGATTGTGCCCAGATTCATCACTGGTCTAGTTTAGGAGCAGTATTATGCTGCTTTTATTCCAATACAAAATAATTAATATAACTATTGATGGCTTTACACTTCATTAATTATATAAAAAATAAAGTTAATCAGCATTAAGATCACTGGTCTCGTAATCAGCTGTCAGCATTCTCCAACTTTCTTTCATGATCTTCCAAAAAGCTTGTCTTTTCCTTATCCCCTGCCCTGTACACTAAGAAATGCCATTATTTTGACAGGATCCACCCATCAGAAGTGCTGCCATGTGCCACCTTTGCAAGGCAGCAGAGTGGAACCTGGGCTGGCACTGGAGTTCTCCAAACCCACTGCAGGCATGACCCAAACTTCACAGGCAGTAAGTACATGTGCTTATTTCCTTCCTGGGGATCCCCAGCATCTGTACAGACATGGTGGGACAGAGGAGCCTAAAGCACTCTCTGCAGGAGCTGAGGAACATCTGTCCTGTCCTGGAGCAAAAGCACGAGTGTGCTTTGGTGCTCAGCTCTCCCCCTTGCTGAGAGCACAGTGTTTTAGGAGCTGTGTTAGAGAACCACCCCCAGCTTCCCAGGAAACAAGTTCCCAGCTCTGCTTTTGTCTGGGGTGGGACATGTTTGCAAAAAGTCAAAACAGGAAAGAAGTTTGGGAGCCAAACACAAGGTGGTTAAGGTGGTGTTGTGGTTTTTTTTATCAAATTTATATATTATGATGCACCATTGGTACCAGTTTCTGTTGAGCAGTCAGTGCAACTCCCCTTGCAGGGATAACCTCCCATTTTATGCTCTTTGCCCTCTGCTGCTTTGTTGAAATTCCTCTCTCGGGCTGAGTTTCAGATCTAATTTTGGTTTTCTCTCTCCGGTTCCGATATATGTCCCCCTGAACAGTAACAACCACAGTCTGTAAGGAGGTTATAAATTGCCACAATGTCTGAAGAAATAAGGTAAAATGTGGCAGGAGCAGAGGAGGAAGTGATGCTGGAAAAGCTGCTGTGCTTTGCAATAGTTACCTTTACTCATGCCTCCTGCAGCATGAAGTGGAGGGAATATGTCATAAACCATGAGAAGTTTGAGAGGGATTCCTCTCCTGTCCCCTGTCCCTGCTGCTCCCACTGTTTGCCTGCAGCTCTGCAGTGCCAGCCCCTGAAATCTGCTGCTGAAGTCACCCATGCACTGAACTCAGCAGGCAATCTGTCATTTCATTCCCCTGTGCCAAGATTGCAATCCATGCTGATACTTGGAATCCTGATAGACCCTTAAGTAAATATTATTGATTAGTCATCATTATTTTTTACTGTTGATATGCAGAAGGTTGTGGAACCTTGTGGTTGGAGTTCTACGCAGTCCATGGGAAAATATGTTTGATGATGGTGTTTGTATTGGCAACTGGGTACATCTTTATTGCAGGCTCAGATTAGAGCCTCATAAAGATTTCACAAAGAACCCAAACCAAAACTCCCTCCAGCCTCAGAGCAGACAAACCCTCACCCAGAGATAAGGCAGGGCTCCTGTTTTGGTCCCACATTCTGCTGGGCACATTAACCCAGCCTTGGCTGTCTCAGGTGGTTTTGTCCCAGCTTCAGAATGGTCTGGGACAGAGGGATTGAACTGCTTGGCCTTGGGAATCACAGCCCTAAAGCTGTTCAGGGGAAACTGAAATGTGAGTTACCTTCCTCCCCCCTTCCTTAAACATGCCCAACCAAATATACCCATGATTTGAGCCAGGAAGCAATTAAAGCTGCTGTTCTTGCCAAATGATTGAGTGCTTGCAGACACAGGTTCCTAAGTATAATAGAGAAAGTGCATTAGCAAAGTATTTGTGCCTTCGTAGGAAATGAATATGAATGTAATTAAGAAAAGCTGATTTATGTGGAACTGTAAAACCAGGGACATAAAATGAGAAATTCTCTGTAAATGTCAAGTCAGTGTCTCGTGGTGGCCAAAACAAGGCAAGCAGAGAATTGCAATGGTATCATGAAAGGAACTGGGAATTAAAATGCCACTTTAGAACATGAACCTTTAAGACACTGCATGGAGTTCTAAGCACCTGAACTCTAAAGCTTGTAGAACTGGTGTGCTGTAGTGTGCTGCTAACATGGGGAGAGTGGCAAGGGGAGTGTGGCCTCTCTGGGACATGAGCACAGGGAGAAATATCACCTGCTTATGTAAAACCTGACTGTCCCTTTTCAAACTTTCACACCCTGGAGCACACCAACTACACCACGTTTTATGGCCCTCCTGGGTATGTGAAATACCTTCCTCAAAGGGGACCTCATCAATAAATGAAGGAAATTTATCAGGTCATTTTCATAATTAAAAGGTAGCCATGGACATAAAAGCTAAACCTTAATTCATAGCAATTAGATGATAAATAATTAATATACTAGACTATAGTTATATATCCCTACATAAAGGGGAGGAGGAGATGAACTTGGTGAAGCTCAATTTGCATTCTAGCAAATGATCAGCATTATGTAAATTTAAGTAACATCTAAACCCTCACTATTTTGCAATTTAAAACTGTTTTCAGCTTAAAATGTTGGGTTTTGCCATGAAACTTCCAAATGAAACATAATTAGATGAAACCTCTTACTGGAGATTCAGTGGCCCTGTAGACCCAGAGACACATCTCTGTATATATTATTAGATCTGATTAGTCTGCACCAAATGAAATTACAGATAATATTCTGAAAAATTACAGGCAAATGTCACAAAATGTAGAGTTCAGTGATCCAGTTACATGTAGATTCAAAACTTACAGCTAAATTTTTTTATTATTTTAAAGCAAATTAAATATGAAACATTTGCTCTGAAAAGACTATCTGAAATATGAATTTTTCATTTATCTACAGACTAATTTTTTTCAAATATTAACAAGAGTCTGTGGTGTGCTAAAGGAATGCAGACAAACATGAGCCAAACAGGCAGCATTTTTAAAACACTTGTTGCTTCTCCTACCAATAATTTTCTGATACAGGTTTCCACAGAAATATCCTCCCCTCCTCCCCCCAAAAAAGATTAATTTTTTCATATATATATAAAAAAGTTGTTATAAGAATAATTCCACCCTCCTCCTCTGTGCACATTTGATTGCAAGGGCTTCATAATTTCTGCATTCTGGCTCTATCAAACCATGGAACAAAAACTAGTATTGCTCAGTTTGGGTTTCCTTCCCTGGGATCTGGAGCAAAAACAGACTTTTACATGGCAAATTGTTATTTGACATGAGAAAAAACTCTCAAATCCCTTCCCTGAGGTAAACTGGGTGTTCTGCTGCCCCACACTTGGTGAGGTGCCAGGCTCCCATTGCAGAGACTCCAGAGGTATTTGGTTTCTAAAGGAGGTAGGAAAAGGGACTCATCTGCTTCTGGACAAACACACAGAACACAACATTACTGCACACAAACAATGCTCTTTCTTATCCAAAGAATATTCCTTCTCTCCAGTCCCGGAACAAATCCCTGGACTCTGTATTTCCTCTTAAACTACACCAGGTATTAGCAGCTCTGTAGAAAGATGCAGCTGCTTTCAGCCACGTGCTAGGGAAAGAAAGGACACTTTTAAAGGCCAGTCATTTAAATCAGTGTCTACAAACCACAGAACAAAGATAGGAAATTCCAGCCTTTTTTTTTTCTGTCCTTGCTTGTCTTCATTTCAAAATCTTCTTTAGCTTCTGCTAAATAATGATTCATTTCCAAATGCAAAAGATCATTTAGCTTTGTGTTCTTTATTAAGACTTCAATGCTTTTACAAAAATAGAAAATCATTAGCCTTTATTAGTTTTTAGTTTAACATAGAACTCATTTATTTTGGAATAGCATTCTGGGATACAGAATATTTAGTTTATTGTTTCGTTTAATTATTTGGTTTGCTTAATTGGTAGTTTATAGCAGGTCTTCTGGTCACCACAGAGATTATCAAGCTTCTGCTGCTATGTATGAAAACCTACACAGATGTCATTTGTCTGAAAAGTGACTGTAGGGTAAACTATCACGTTGTGGCAAACAAGGTCAAGAGCCCCTTGAGGAAGGAGACTATTTCATTGCCTCCCAGTTTAGACTCTCCATAGACACGGTCCACAAATGAGATGGGAACCTGTTGAAAGAACCAAAACCATATTTAAGGTTCAAACCCTGAATAATCTGAGATTCTGCACACAAAAGAATGGCCTTTGAACAGCAGTGTGCTCAGACATGGGAACAGGGCAAGCACCAGAGTGGCCATGTCAGTCCTTCCCATGGCTGAGGAGCATGAAATTGTTGAGTTTATCACCTTTAAAGATGATCCAAAGACATTGCTCAGTGGCTGGAGGGTACACCAGTCAGCACAGCCTCACTGGACTCAGAGCCTGGGGGCTTCAAATGGACCTCCTGCACTTTCCTTGTTAAATTCAGTACCTCTGAGTCAGTGCCCCAGGAAGCACAAACCTCCCACCACGGAACAGCTCCCCCTGAGCCCTGGCTGGGAGATGAGTTCTGACTCTGGCAGTGCATACTGCCCTCCTTTGAACAACCTGGGAAAGTGTATGCAGCTAAAGCAGGGCCAAGAGGGAGGGATCTGAGGGGCTTATCAGCCAGGCAACTGCAACTCCAGACCTGGCATTCACCTGGCCAAGCTGGAAAAACAGAGTTCTACACAGGTCATTTCTTTATATTCATTTGAAAATCTTGGCTGCTTCTTGGGAGCACACAAAATTCAGGAATCTGTGTGTCCTTTGCCCAAAAGCACAAGCTCCTTCCCAACCCTGGCCTGTACCTCTCCAATGGTGTATCCCAACTGCCTGGCCCGGACAATCATCTCCATCTGGAACACGTAGCCCTTAGAAACACATTTCTCCATCAGTTTCTGTAGCACTTCTTTTCTGTACAACCTGGGAACAGTGACAAAGAAAATGAAACCTGAAGCACAGTTTCTGGAATCTGGAAATCAAGACAGTGTGTGGGAACCTGAACTGCAATCCCTCACCCATCTCATTACTGTTTACACACATCTCTAACAGAGTCAGAGGGGCAGCAGTTCTTGCTCTCTAGTCCACTATTCCTTCCACCCTTCCCAAACAGATTTCAGAGGCCTCAGTAAAGAAGGGCTGTTCCTACTCCCGCTCCTTGTCAGCAGTTCCTTAATTCCAATCAACTGTATGAACTGCAAGGCAGAGCCATACCTGAAGCTCCCTGTGAGGTCTGATGCTCCTGGTCTCAGCAACACCTGAGTTAGAAAATTGGCCCCACGGCTGGAAAAGGAAACATGAGAGTCAGAGTTGCCCAGCACACAATTCCCAAAGATCAAGCAGAATTTCTAGAAAATAAGGAAATATCAGTCCCCTCCCCCCAAAAAACAACAAAACTTTTATTGCTTAATAGGAAAAAATTAGGTTTTCTAGTGTGTTTTCATTGCTAGATTTGATTAATTAATTATAGGATCTTGAAATCAAACAAGGGATTGCAGTACCCAGTAGCTACAGCAGTTCTGCTGACTGAAGACTCAGTTCAGCTCACATGGAGGAGTGTTGGGAATTATTATTTACAAATAAGAGTTTTCTGTGTAAATATCTGAAAAATACTAACCTGATTAATTTTCTTTTCAAATCCCAGCCATATACTCCTCCATTTCCTTTATATCTTGTTCCAGATACAATATCAAAATTGCCTTCTTTCTGCTTTCTATAAACAATTGGTTTTATCAGAAAAACAGGAGAAATATTTCAAAGTAAGAACAATCACTCTTTTAGAACAAAATCTGTGTCTTACAAACTTTTGAACAATTAAGTAGAGAAGAGAGGAAAGCAACAGTTTGGGTGGCCACAAGCATTATTTAGACACTTGTTAATTGTTCTCTTAAAAAGAGCTACTTCAGGGAAACTTATGATTGTCTTTTACCCAATGTGGCACAGAATTTCACCCACTAATTCATAAATGATTTGTAAAGATCAACTTGCATTTTCCTACTACAATCAGCACCTACCTGATAAACTCTGGAATAAATTTTGGCTGAAATGGAAGAAAAATAGATCAGAAAAGAAAAGGAGGGGGTAAAACAAAACCAACCCATGAAAGTTTAATTCTAACAGACTAAACAGCCAGTCCATGAACCAGAGACTTACATGGTGAGAGAGGTCAGCATCCATGATGACAATGAAATTGCCCGTGGCATGCTTCATCCCATGGATGTAGGCAGTGCCTGATGGAAACAGCACAGGAGGCATTTCCCTCTCACTGCAACGTGCCATCTGCCAGCCACACTGTCCCTTCATTTCCTACAGTCTCCACTAGAAAACCATCAACTAACAACTAATGTCACATTAGTGGAGAAACAGTAAAATTATTATCCTTTTTCCCTATAATTTCAGCCCTGGGTATTATAAATGTAAACCTTGGCCAGGCCCACTGGATTAGAAATGCCCAAAGAAACCCCACTGCAGAAGTGGGTCCCTATCTGAGGTATCATTTACAAAAGCACCACAGGAAATTGGAAATAGGCTCCAGATATCACTGAAGTTCAAACCCTCAGTCAGTGCTCAGGGAGTGAGGGTGGGAGGGAAAGGAGCAGGTCTGAGCTCCTGGGGAACGTTTATAAACACTGGGATTTTGTGTGTGTGTTTTTAACCTTCTTTGCTTACAAACAACTTGATGCAAACGTAAGTTTCTACATTTAGGCTTTACTGTAATTTTTTCTGGACCTTTATGGACTAGATCAATCAAAGTATACAGCAGATTTATTTTGTTTGTATTCATCAGAGTTAATAAGGACTTACCCAGGCCCAGCTTTCTTGCTCTGGGTCTCAGAAGCTGCAGGATAGACGAAAGATAAATATATTACTTGAAGTACAGATTTTAATTGGTTTTAGTGACACCTTAAAAGTGCTGTTTTCAAGGTATAAAAATACTTTAAGACTTATTTTTCATTTTTAGAAAAAAAAATTACAGAACACACAACTCACTATTTTATCTGATCCATATAATTTTTCCAACTGCTTAGCGACTTCCTGTGTCCCATCTGGGCTTCCATCATCTATGATGATAATTTCAAAATCGATTCCACTGAAATGAGAATGATTTCTCAATGAGCAAATGGAAAACACTCTTTCCCTCCCTCAATCCCCGCGGAGGGCAGGGGCATGAGGAGCAGAGCAGTGACTGTGCAGTCAGAGCTGCTGTGGGGCCAGGCTCTGCTCTGGGGAACGGGGACAGGACAAGGGGAAACGGGCTCAGGCTGTGCCGGGGGGGCTCAGGCTGGACTTCAGCAGGGATTTCTCCCTGGAAAGGCTGTCAGGTTTGGAAGGGGCTGCCCCGGGAGGGTTGGAGTGCCCAGCCCTGGAGGTGCCCAAGGCAGGACTGGCCGTGGCACTCAGAGCTCTGGGCTGGGGACAGGGCATCGGGCACTGGGCAGACTCAGAGGGCTGGCAGGGCTGGCCAACCCAGATGATTCTGAGGTTTACTCGGGTTCGGGACACCCGCCCGCGCACGGATGATTTTCGTGTCTTCCCACCCTGTGCCGTTCTGTGCCAGCGTTACTGCCGAGGGTCCCCGTCCGTGCATCCCCCGCCGAGCACCCCCGTCTGTGCATCCCCCGCCGAACATCTCCCCCGAGCATCCCTGGTCCTGCATCCCCTGCCCTGCATCCCCTGCCGTCCCTCCCCGGCCCCGCCCCGAGCGCCCCCCCCGCTCCGCCGCTCCCCGCCGCCGCCGCCCGCGGTACCTGTCGCGGAAAGTGCGCACCAGCATCCACACGACGAGCGGCAGGTTGTCGCGCTCGTTGTATGTGGGCAGGAGCACGGAGAGGCGCGGCGGGGCCGTGCCCGGGGCCATCCCCGTGCCCGCCATGTCCGTGACGC
>WBMV01004527.1:359517-378762 GCA_013396655.1 Campylorhamphus procurvoides
CGCTGCGCAGGCTGAACTCGGCCGTGCAGTGCGTGCCCTACTGCGGGGCGCTCGGGCCGCGCTCCGCAATGCGCATCGTGCGCCAGTACGACGTCGTGGCCGACTGCTCCGACAACGCGCCCACGCGGTACCTGCTCAACGACGCCTGTGTGCTCGCCCGCAAGCCGCTCGTGTCCGGCAGCGCCCTGCGCCTCGAGGGCCAGCTCGTCGTGTACAACCACGGCGGCGGGCCCTGCTACAGGTGCCTCTTCCCCCGGCCGCCCCCGCCGGACACCGTCACCACCTGCGCCGACGGAGGGGTCCTGGGCGTCGTGCCCGGCATCATCGGCTGCATCCAGGCGCTGGAGGTGCTGAAGATCCTCTCGGGAATGGGCTGCTCCTTCAACCGCTTCATGCTCATGTTCGACGCCCTCGAGGGCAGGTTTCGCAACATCAAGCTGAGGCCGAGGAAGCCGGACTGTGCCGTGTGCGGGGACAACCCGTCCATCACCTGCCTGCAGGATTACGAGGCCTTCTGTGGTTCCTCTGCCACGGACGCGTGCAGGACTCTGCAGCTGCTGCCCAGCGAGGACAGGATCTCGGTGGAGCAGTACAAGGGGCTGCTGGACGAGCGGGTGCCCCACGTGCTGCTGGATGTGCGCCCGCAGGTGGAGGTGGAGATCTGCCGCCTGCAGCACGCCCTCCACATCCCTCTGAGCAAGCTGCAGGAGAGGGATGCCGAGCAGCTGCAGTGCTTAGGGAAAAGGATCCGTGAAGAAAGGCAGAGAACTAATGACCAAACATCTCTGCCTGTATATGTTGTCTGCAAATTAGGAAACGATTCCCAGAAGGCTGTGAAAGTCCTGCAGGAGTTGTCTGCTGAAGAGTTTGGTTCTGTGTTAGTGAAGGATATTAAAGGAGGGCTCATGGCTTGGGCTGCTAAAATTGACCCAACGTTTCCTCAGTACTAGAAATTTAAATGGTGAAAAAACCCCACAGTTTCATAGCAGGTGCCATAGGGTTTCATCTTCGTGTTATATCACGTGGGAAAACCGGAGAAATACCATGTTGCTTTTTTACGTTACTTTCTTCGCCAAAAACACGATGTATTTTTTAGATGTCTGATTATTTTTATAAAAACATGAATCTGTCCATGGAAATGGAAGGAAATGTGTCTCTTAGTTATGATGTAATAGTAAAAATTTGGCATAACTACTGAACTGTGCATGTAATGATTGAGAATGGCTCCTACTGAGTAATTGTAACCTGGAAAATGACAAAGCATAGGAATCATGTTTTTACTCAATCTCCAAACTCCACTGCAAATGGACACAGTGCATGAAGCAATTAAAGAAAAGCCTGTTCCTCTCTGGCTGATCTGTACACTCTGAATGTGTCACAGGGAACTGCCAGGGCAGCACTGATGGATCCATGGTGGTCAGTGTGTTGGAGTTCTCTGAGGAAACCTTGTGTGTTCAGGGAAGAGAACAGCACCTCCAGCAAGGGGTTCTGCTAAGAACTTCCAGAGCCCCCCATCCTCATTGCTGCCTGGCAGAAAAGTGGGTTCTCCAGCTTGAATGCAGAAACTGAAGGGAACTCTTATTAAGGCATAAGTTTGACCCCAGTAAGTTTGTAGAACAGATAGAAAACGTTTTTGCCAGTGCTTAGAAGATTTCAGAAGTAGAGAGAGAAGGGGCAGGGGTGGAGAGGGAAAACCAGACATCCTCCCTCCTGCGAGGGCAAAGCCCTGTGTCCTGAGTTGTCTCCCTGCTTGGCAGTTGCACCTCCCTGTTTGTACTGTTTTATTTGCTCACTGGCATGGAGAGCTCTGCACATCTGAGAAGCAGCAGTAGTTGAACTGAATGAAAGGAAAGAGAAAGAAGTGGCTTCTCAACAGAGCTGCCTGAGGCCTCATCACTTCAGCATAGTAATTATCTCCCTATATTAATTAAAGTATGGATTTCTTTGCTTCCTGAGGAGGAAAAAAACATCTGTCACGACTTAATCTTTGCATTGTACTAGGTAAAAAAAAAGACAAAGCATAGTGCCATTATAATTAGTAGTTGAAAAGGCGTATTTTAGTAAAACAAATTTGAGAACAGCCACACCTGCTTTATTTTAACATGTCATGGTTCTGGCAGTGACAGGCTCTGGTGAAGGAAGCAGTGATGTGAGTTTGTGAACAGTCATATCTCACAGGTTAGAGGACAATCAAAGCATGGAAGGCCATATCTTTAGGTATTTGTGCACAAGAATCATCAGTGAGGACCTTTTCAGACGGGCTGTGGAGGCTCAGCTCGATCAGAATGGCAGCGTCTGGTGAGCTCCTCTGGGGAACTGGAAACCAGAGGGACTGTCCAAGTTCTGGTGGGTGTTGACACTGATTGAAGAGAAGGTGCTTTGGCTAAGGAGCTCAGCAGTGGCTGCTCTGGGATGTGTTACCAGGAGGGAGAAGGTTGGGCAGCACAGGGTGTTTATATCTCTGTTCCTCGCTCGATGGCATGAGGTTGTTCTTTGCTTGGTTATTTTCTCTTGAAGAGCCTTCCTAGGACTTGGCACAGGAACTAAACAGGACCAGCATCCCCTCGAGGTCTGGGGGGGTCCCCAGTGGCCGCAGCATTCGGGCTGAGTCGCTGCCTTTCAGTGTCTCCCACGGGTCTCTCTCTGGGCTGGCTGCAGGCTGCAGTTACACATCTGGGCTTGTGTATTCCTGGGCCAGGGCTGGTGTTTTAAGGCAGAGCAAATCAAGTTGGTCAGGCTTCCATGCCAGTCTAAAACGTGTCTGCAGGCATTGTACTAATGTGCCTTGATAGCCTAAAATCCTTATTTTGGTGGCAGGAGTCTCTCTTACCTAAAAACTCCAGTAAATTCATCACTAACCTACTGTCAAAGTGTAGGATTTCACAAAAATTCCCCAATAATTAATGGAATTATTTGTAGACAACTGTATAAGGGATGCAAGTAAAAGTAATCCTCAAAGTCCACACACCAGAATTTTAGGTATCTAAGCATCTTGATTATTATCCTATTTAAAAGCATAATTTCTAATAAAAATTTAACTGTTCAAAACAAAACTTTGCATTAGATACTTAAAATACTGCAAGCACAAGGTTATCTTTAACATGAAAACTTTGAGCCTTGTGAAGCTACAGAAAAAACAATGTGAAGGCCATGTGCTAGGTGGCACTGCAAGTTAATAAACCACAGCATTCCCCAGGCTGGGAGAGGCAATTCAGGCTTTGAGAGAGCTGAGGTTCCCTGTAAAAACGTGGTGGTGTACAATTCTTTTGAAAGAAGACCAGGGAAATAGAGTATAAAGGAGATTAGTATGAACATCTCTTAGGGCAGCAAATTTTGGAGCACAGTCAGCAGTGTGAATGGCAGGACAGCACACACATTAATTGGCTTGTGGTGTTAACCTTCTGTGGTTTGTGTGACTTGGTCCAATAAACCAACCCCACTCCTTTCCTCACCCTGCAGCTTCAGCATCGTGGTGGGGAAATAAATGCAGTGCAGGAAAAGCAGGACTTGATTAGAGCCCCTGGTTAGGAAGGAGACCTATTTCCCAGAGCTTTCTTCTCCAATAACTCAGTTGTCCAGAAGAGCGATGGGTTCATGAATAAGGCAAAAGATAGAGAAGAAATGCAGTTTCTGCTAAGCTTTGGCTGCCCTCCTAAGTCACTCTTTCCCCAGCCTGCTGTGTCCCCAGTGACCAGATTCCAAGGAAGCAATTTAAAGAGCCTGTTGTTCTAGAACAGTTCTAATAGCTCAAATTCATGGGTTATGTGACTTGGACAAGGCAGGGGGGTATTGCAATGACAAAGGCTTGGTCACTTAGAGCACAAGTCCATTCCAATCTGTCCTGTGCCATACAGCTGCATGCTCTGTACTTTCCATACAGCAGCAAAGGGAAAGGAAAATAGCCTCTCTTTCCTGTTCTTTAGTCTTTTATCATTGAACACATTCATTTGATCTTGTCTTCACAATGTATTTCAGATGATTGATTCAGCTGACTGTCAAAGCCAACTGCAATATATCCATGTGACAGTGCTGCTCTGACCTCTTGTTCTTTTTATTGTGGAGTACTTGCAATGCTAATATTTCATGCTCGTGCTAAGAACAAAAAATAGCTTCCCTCTGAAATGATAGCTGTCATCTGAATCTTATCAGAAAAGGGCAAAAATTGATAACAATTCAGTGCAGTCCTGCTGCAGTACAAGTTTTCCAGCCAGAGAAGAAGCTATTCCTGGTGTCTGTTGAAAGCCAGGGCCAGGCTGCAGCTTTAGCCAGAACCAACATCTGGGAAACACGGCTTGGGCAGAGCAGCCCAGGCTGGAACACACTGTCCATGCTCCAGCTGCCATCCTCCACCAGGCCCTGGGGTGGGGGTTCCCTGCAGGGTTTGCTGCCCTGACCTTTGGCCACCAGTCCCCAAAGGAAGGAACCAGCAGCTGGATGTTCTTTGCCTTCTCCATGCCCGTGGCACGGGGCCCTGCTGTGCAAGGAAGCCGTGGTTTGGTTCACAAGGTGTTCGTGCTGTTGCTAAGAGACCAAATCCCTGCTTGCAAAGAAAGGTTATTTCCAAATTTAAAATGGCTCTGGAGATATTTGACTGGGAAATGAAGGCTCTCAGACAAAGGGACATTCACCTGTAGTGAAAGGAGTTGTGGAGTCACGGGATGGTTTGGGTGGGAAGGGACCTTGAAAGATCCTGTGCTCCAACCCCCTGCCATGGGCAGGGACACCTTCCACTAGAACAGGTTCCTCCAAGTTTATCCTGGCCTTGGACACTTCTGGGAATGAGGCAACCTGTGCAGGGCCTGCCCACCCTCACTGTAATAAAAGTCTTCCTCACAGTTAGTCTGAATCTGCCCCCTTGTAGTTTAACTCCATTATCCCTCTTCCTGTGGCTGCAGGCCCTGCTGAAAGTTCTTATTTTGGGCAGCAGATTTCTAACTTCACAATGTAAGGGTTTGAAATTCTCTAAAAAAAATGAACTGTTTGACCTTGTCTTTATATATATATGTTTATATGCACCGGTGTATATGCACACACCAGAGCACGGGTGTGTTCCAGCTGCTGTGACAGACCCCTGGTAGGCAGAACCTACAGAAGGCATTTCCAGGACTTGCATATTGTCCATTTCAAGCATGTTTTTTAAACTCTGCTCTCAGGTTCATTTTATTACCGTAGTAGTGGGAGGTAACAGGTGTGACAATGATTGGAGCTCATTAAAACACTCTGTAGGTGCCTTTTCATCCTCAATTAGACGATTTTTTTCCCCTTTAGATTCTGTAATTTCTTTTCCAAACAGGATCTTGCCTGTTTCCTTAGCAGGCTGCTCCTGTACAAGCGATGCAGCTGTTTACATGGCCTCCTGTGACCTGGAAGTTTGTTAATTTTAGTCCCACAAAGTTGCATGATCCTTTTGAAAAATGTCACTTGCCAATATTCCAGCCAAAGAAATGCTGCATAAATATTTTTATGGGTTTCTCTGTAGTGCCAATATGTGGTTCTCCCTTCCCAGCAGTGGGGACATCCTCACCCTCGTGCCCTGGCAGATCCAGCAGCCTGCTCTGGAAATGCGGGGCCGCGTGTGCAGTGCATTGAATATTTTCCTGTGCACGTCAAAAAGAATTTCCCCAGATATTTCACAGCTCCCTTTGAGGTCGCTGGGGCCGGTGGGAGCTGCAGGGCCGGGGATCAGCGGGAGCTGCCGGCAGCGGCCCGTAGATGGCAATGTAGGATCCTGCGATGGGGCA
This sequence comes from Campylorhamphus procurvoides, assembly GCA_013396655.1. Lineage (NCBI taxonomy): Eukaryota > Metazoa > Chordata > Aves > Passeriformes > Dendrocolaptidae > Campylorhamphus > Campylorhamphus procurvoides. The sequence continues at coordinate 365,259 of WBMV01004527.1, forward strand.
CATGCGGGGGAACCCCGCTGCCTTCCCCAGACAGACTCACACCTTGCATTGTCGGTGCTCTCGGGGATCTGGGGCTCTTCCAGCACTGACCAGCCTCGGGGCCAGGCCTGCCTTTGGAGTGCTGCCCCTTTCCTGCTTAGAAATACACTCGTACACAAGTACAGCAAATAACTCGAGTTGCTTTTACAGGGAGCACTCGCCCTGTGGCTTTCCCTGTCAGTAAAATGCAAAATTTTAGCTGTATCTCATCGGAGAATCCCAGAATCATCTGGGTTGGACAGCCCTGCCAGCCCAGGGAACCCACCCTGTGCCCGATGCCCACCTTGTCCCCAGCCCAGAGCTCTGAGTGCCACGGCCAGTCCTGCCTTGGGCACCTCCAGGCCTGGGCACTCCAACCCTCCCTGGGCAGCCCCTGCCAAGGCCTGACCACCCTTTCCAGGGAGAAATCCCCCCTGGATTCTCCTGGCAGCACTTTAGCTGTGGACCAGAGCTCCTGCTGTCAGCCGAGAGGAGGAGTCAGCAGGGAAAATGCACCTGCAGGTTTCCACAGGTCCCACCAAAAGGAGTGTTATTGACACAATTTCAGGGCTTCTAGATGGTGGCATGAGGGTGCCAGCCTTCCCTCATGCTGCTCTTGCTGATGCTGCTTTCCTGTTCCTATCAAATTATGTTCCTTTTCATCCTGTGACCCCCTGTTGAATTTGTGCTCTGTGCTCTCACCTGAGATAAGGTCACCCAGCGTGCCATGTGGTGCTTTGCAGCCTTAGCCCTCCCCACTCAGGTTGTCCTCAGAACTGTTCCTCTCCAAAGTTAAAGGCACTTGAAATTCCACAGGGTTGGATCTGGTTTGCTTGAAGATGGTATTTATTGATTTCCCAAAATGTTCTTTTATTTATAAGTGAAACTGAGTCATCTTTCCCTTGGCTGACCTGCGAACTGCCATCCCTGTAAAAGTTACAGATGATATTGCTCAGGTTCTTTGTGACATGAGGTGCATCACTAATGGGAATGAGAGTATTACTTCAATTTATCATTCAGCAATTCCGTGTCAAAACTTCATTTCTTTATATAATTAACTAGAGAAAGTTATGCCAGTCCCCAGCACTTTGTTCCTGAGGTGGACATTGTCATTTTTAACAGAAAGATCACATTATTATCTTGCTGACCACTTCATTTGCATGGCTGAGAGCTGAAAAATGAGGTGTCTGGCTTTGGAAACAAATGGCTGTGTTTTTTTTAAAATTCCCATCTCCAGATGATGGCTGGGAAGCACTTGCATTCCAGGTCAGTCCCTCGAGCAGGGTTATTGCTGTAGTTCCCAGCCCTGTTTCTCTGGACCCACAGTGGATGTAGGAATCAGACCATGGCCATAATGAGCAATGGGCACCAATGGCCATCCTTAGCCAGGGCACCTGACAAAGCAGAGCTCAGCCCTCTCCCTGGCACAGTTACACGTGTTTGTGTGCTCTGCCTGACTCGGGAGCTGCACAAGGCTCTACAACTCCTCTGCAACTCCTGTCACAGGGGCTACAGGGATAAAGAATGAATATTTATGAAGTGTAGCAAATATGCTCTAATTACCCTAATTGGCCTGCTGCGGTTGCAGTTACGGCAGAACTTCATTTCTGCTCAAGTGACATTTGCTTCTGGATTAGTTCCCGCAGGCAAAGGGGAACTGAAAGCCCCGCTGAAGAGAGCAGAAGATCCCCTGATATTCTGATCCTGCAGTTCCCTCCCCGTGCTTCTGGCAGGCTGAGAGCTAATAACCTTCTTCATCTCATTAGCCATTTCTAGGGAGTATTTCAGAAGATGTGAGATGCTGGAAAATGACAAGCAATGAGCAAAAAGGGGGAAAGGACTAGTTTTATTGGTAGTACTTAATCGCCCAAACTTCTGGCAGCACAGGTAAAGCTCTCCTTTATATATGGTGTAGAAATTTATCTTTATTTGCTGGGTATGATTTTCCACAGTGACTGCCAGCCACCAACCAAGGGACCCTGTCCTAAGGACTCCCACTCTGTGTTACAGGACAGAACACACACAGAGTTAGCAGAAGTGTCTGTCCCTTTCCTCGTGTTTTAACTTACTTTTTTCTTACCAAACTGTTCAGCAATGGGATTGAGCAGAACTGGTTTGCAGTCAGGCTGCTCAGGGCTGCTGTATTTGCTGCTGTTCCTGTTTCACACTGACCCTGAACAAGAACAGGTTGACCTCTCTGCATCAATTATTCCCACTCCTTGATCCCCACACACAGTGAATGAGATGTGGAAAGGACAAACCACGTGGAGCTACTGGTGGTTCTGTGCAATTTATCTGTGCTAAGATTGGTGTTTTAATGTAACGCCTGAATTAGGGATCTGGTTCATTCTGGGCTCTCTCTATTAAAAAGCAAAAGGGAGACAATACATCTCCGAGTGGGGGTTTACATCTTCTGAGGAGGAGGTCGACACTCTGCTCCCCCTGCAAATGCTGTTCTTTAATGTCCCATTAGGGAGCCAGTGTGGTCTGCCTTTGCCTACCAGTGTTGCCCCCACCAAGGGGTTTGTGCTGGGTTTGAGGAAGAGGAAAGGCTTTGGAGAAAGTCATTTAATGTACCACCTTACCTGGAAGTTCTGGTTTCATCAGGGATTTTTCTTTCTCAGTCTTAGCAGATCCTTGGTGCCTCGATTTTTCTACAGTGAGATGATTTTCTTTCCTAGGAAATACTTTCTGTCACAGCCAGAAACGCTCAGAGCTCCAGCTCCCCCTCATCTCCACCCCTGTCACAGTGACCCCACAGTCACACCCCTGCAGCAGGTGTGGCAGGCATTGTGTCCCCAAAGAAGCACATGGGAATGCAGGAGAGCCTAACACTTTATTGGTCACCACGAATACAGCTCCTGCTGTGGGCTCAGTCTGTGCAGGTGCTGAGGCAGTGCTGTCACTGTCACACACGTCACCACTGTCGGGGCACCCAAACACCCTCCTGCTTCAGGCAAGCACAGCGTGGCTCTGTTGCAGCTCTCTTGTTGGCTGCACATGCTGTTAAAGTGCCCAAAAGGAGGGAGAGCTGACTGGGGAGCTCTCAGAACAGGCAGCTTTTGAGGCAAGCCATCATTTTCATGAATTTGACTAAGAATTCGGGTAATATACTGTAAAGAAGCATAATCATCTGAGACCCTCAGCCTTCACAGTAAAGCATGTGGGTTTCATACTAATGTTGTGCTCTTATGGCTGGATTTATTTAGCATAAGGACTCCAGTCTGTATTGCCTCCTGTGAAACACAGCCGGGTTTGTTACAGTGATTCAGAGGAAAACATGGCCATATCCTTACAAGGAGCTGTTGCCAAGTACAAAATTACACGGGGTAGGTACATCCTCACAGCTTATTTGTCCCTGCCTTAGGCAGAACTTGCAACAGGCAAGACGCTTTCACAGTTTTGCTCAACCAACACCCAACTCCAGGGTGATATTTTTGATTTTTTTTCCGGACAAGGGTTTTAGGATAAAGGTTTGGGGATAAAAAAATAAAGTGATACATGAAATAAATGAGCATTAATGTAAAGACATTGGGAAAAATGGATGGCCCTACAGCATTTATTAACTAGCAGAACATGGAAATGAGCTTAGGTTTTATTTGGTAAGTCTTGATTTCTCCTTATATTCACTTACAGCTTCTTATTTATGGCTCAGCCTGTCAAACACATTCTTAGATAAGCAACTGTTGCTCACAGGCCCAATCTAATTACCAGTTCTTTTTATAACAAACGCTGACACCAAGGTAGAAGATGTATAGCACTTGTGCTGCAGCCAATGCTACAGACGATCCAACAGTTCTGAAATTGAAAAAAATGGGGAGAAAATGGAAAACGTGGCCCTTTCTTGTCACGATGTTCCTGTTTTTTGTCCAACTCTAATTAAAGCTGAAGAAGGAGAGTGAAAAGCTGCTTCGTTTGTAGCTTTGGCACAGAATTAATTGCCAAGAGTTTAGGCTGGATATTTTAGCACTCTGCAGTAACGTCCCACAGGCACAGGGCCCTGCCACAGGCAGGAGAATGCTGCAGCCCTCATTATTTGTTAAGTGCATTTTAAAAACTTCTGGAGTTATCCTCAGGAACAAGCCTATCAGAACACCTTCAAATTGTATTTTAAAGTCATTTGGAAAAAGCAAATGAGCATACTGTGGGCTTGGCCAAACAGCACAGACTGAGAAACTAATTTTAGTTTTTCTGAAAGGACAATGTTTGTGTCCTTGGCATTAATTTAAATCATAAACCCATCTTGCATTCTGGCGTTTCTAGAACGAGAAAAGAAATAGTATTTCTGAAAGTCAAGACAGAGAAGCACTGATCGATGTGATGGGAACTTCTACATTCCCCAAGTTCTTAACTGCTAATAAGTAAATTTAATAAAAAGGAGAGGGGGGGAAGTGAAATTCTTCAGATTAGCTTTTCTTTACTTCTAAACACACATGGAATCAAAGCAGTGGATTTAATTATGTTTTTTTAAGTTCTGGAGTTCTTCTCCAGAGCTGTTACCAAGCCAGTATCATTCCCTCTAAAATATATGGGGGTCTGTCATTGCCCTGCAGAGGAACCTGTGCCAAACCTGAGCATCTCGTGGCCCATGTGCTTCCCCCCAGCTTCAGCAGAGCCTGGACCAGACAGCCCTGGGGCTGAGCAACACCTGCCTGTGCTTCAGGACCCTCACTGCTTTCTCACAGCCCATTTCAAACTGTCTCCATCACTGCCACGTGTGTAAGGATGGCAAAGGCAGAGTTAATTCAGCCCTGAGTCCCTCCTGATGGAGGACAGGATAAAGCTGTCAGTGCCCCCCCACTCCGTGACTCAAATGATATTTCGTTTTTTCTCCCCTGGCAACTTCCCACGATCACATATTTTCTGCTCCTTTTCCAGAACCGAGTGCTCGGTGGGAAGGGGAGCCCAGAGTGGATTTGCCCAGCACTGAGAGGGGGGGTCCCCTGGAAACTGCCCCCTCCCAGTTCCCTCCCAGAGCCGGGGCCCAGTGAAACTGGGGACAGATGGTGGGAAGGCTGGCGTCTCCTCATGCATATTGCATTGCATTTGCAGCTACTCACCCCTTGGTAATAATATTAAGTGCTACAAAACTCCAAGGCTTTGTTCCTGGGAATGCTGCATTCAATGGCAAAGGATCAATGCTGTAATGCCAATTACATTTTGAAGCTGGGGAGCTCCAAGTATTTACATCTTAGCAAGGTTATGCTATAAACAGCTCGATCCCTCTTTGCTGCTGTGTTTAGGGCTGACTTGCAAAGAAATAGGTGATTCTGGTGTGAGTGACAAATCTTGCTTGACGCCTTTTTAAAAGCACAATGGGACAAACATCTGTGGTTATTTCCATTACGCTCCAAGGCGTGTTACTGAGAGAGAATTTGGCCATTCATTTTGTTGTATTTACATTATTTATATACAAGAACAAAGAAATGGCTGCCTGTTTAATGATTATATACATTGTGATTCGGTTGGAAAAAATGCGTGTTACAAATGGCAAAACAGCCTGTCAAGTACATAATTATATGTTGTTCTTCTTTTTTTTTCTTGTTAGGGAACTCTGAATTCCTTAAATCCCACTGCATGATTTCAGTGCAAGATCCATCCTATGCATTATACTGGGGGGGAGGAAGGAACAGCATAACAACAGACTTCTTAAACCACATCAGTTCCCGGCTATGGCTCCTTTTCTTCATTTTAGTATGAGGGTTACCCTTGTAAAATGCTTCCAAAGCAAATTAAAAGATGGAATCTGATACAACAGAACTACTTGACAGCAGGAGAAATAGTATCTTAAATTTCATTCATTGTCCCTGGTCTCGGAAGAGAGAGTGGTGAATAAAACCTCACTGCCCTGTGACTCATTGCTCATCTGAGACTTGGCTTTCAGCAAGAACTGTGCTCTCCTGTACATTATTCTTTCCTGTTCCTGCTTCAGCTCCAGGTAGGAGCGCGAGAAGGTGTGGAAGATGGAGGTGACGGGGAAGGCCATGAGGAGGATGCCGCTCAGGATGCTGCTCAGCGCCACCACCTGCCCGGGGATGCTCCTGGGCACCATGTCCCCGTAGCCCACGGTGGTCATGGTGATGACGGCCCACCAGTAGCAGGCGGGGATGCTGGTGAACTCCTGGGAATCGGCCATCTCGTTCTCCACGACGTAGAGCAGGGGCGCGAAGAGCGCGATGGCCACGCAGAGGAAGAGCAGCAGGAGGCCGAACTCGCGCGTGCAGCGGCGGGCGGTGAGGCCGAGCGTCTGCAGCCCCAGCGAGTGCCGCGCCAGCCGCATCACGTACAGGATGCGCAGCGCCCGCAGGATCCGCAGCACCAGCCCCACCTTGTCCAGGTAGATGTTCCCGGAGCTGGGCTTCTTGGAGCCCACCGACGTGGTGTCCACCAGCAGCGTGATGTAGTAGGGCAGGATGGCGATGATGTCGATCAGCGTCAGCGGCCGCCGCAGGAACGCGAACTTGCGCTTCGCCTGGATGAACCTCAGCAGGAACTCCAGGGAAAACCACGCCACGCACACAGACTCCACAATGAAAATATTGTAGCACATCTGGGAACACTCGCCCTGCAGGAAAGAGGAGGAGTTTGTAACCGGCGCTGGGTAATCACTATTTTAGTTGGTGCGGTGACAGGAAGAGAGGTTTCTGTGTGGGTTTTCTTCAACCCAAAATATTAAAGGAATCGGAGCTGTTGCTATGGGGAAACACACTGACAATTTGGAACAACTTAAATGCAAAACTCAGGAAGGGACTGCTTATTCCACAGAAGGTACTGCTTGGGAATTTCAGGCTTTCTAAACAGCAAACACAAAGAGCCTAACAGGGCAATGTTCAGTTGTATGCTAACGAAATTTTCTTGGGATGTAAAACTGCATATGATTAGTTCTCTCACAAGTATCTGAACAGTCATGTAAGATTTCAAATATTCTTTGTGATATTTTTTCCCCTCTAAGGACAGCTGCAAGATCCCTGTTGAAATCAATATCCTCAGACCTTGGACTTGCTCTGCTCTTCCCAGCACATACCATTTTCCATCCTGAAAAGCCAACTTACCTTTTCCTCCTCCTCCCTCAGGTCAGGCATGGTGCTGATGGATAAGTTCACTGCTGTAATAGTTACAAACAAAACAGACAAACACGCAAACACCTTTCCAGGAAGGCCAGACTGGGGCCTTTCCACCATGTCTTGCAACTTTTTCATGCACAAACCGATTTTTGTCTCCTCTACCGTTTCACCTGTTGTTTCATTTTCTAGGAGGTCATCCTCCCGCTCATTTATCTCTGTGAGCTCCTCCATTTTTTGCAGATATCTCCTTTTACAACACCAGTCCAAGTTGTCTTCCCCAATGCCCCAGTAGAGCAGCTCCTCTTGGAAGGACAGCGCACACATCTCGCGCAGGAGCCGCAGTTTCCCGACCCGCAGGAAGGTCAGGATTGTCCTGAACGCGCCCGGGTTGCGGTCGAAGAAGAACTCGTTGCACGTCACGTCGTAATCGTCACAGATGTTGAGAATGTCGTCAAAGTTATTACAGAACTTGAGCTGTCCCAGGCGTGTCAGCGGGAACTCATCGAGCGTGGTCCAGGGGAGCAGGTACTTGATGCCCCCCACGTTGATGATGATGTGGCGCTTCCTGTCGTCGGGGTGGAAGCGTTTGAGGAGATCCTCCTGAGGGGGAATCAGCCTGGCTCTTTGGTAGAAGACTCCCTTGAGGGTTTCGGACTCGGGGAAGAAGGTGTGGTTGAAGGAAGTATCTGAAGTACAGCTCAGGGCACTATAGTCATAGTCGGAATTTTCTCCAGGCATCAGAGTCATCTTGGAAGGCAACTTTGCATCCCTTCGCTGCTGCTGCAAGTGTCTCCTGGAACAGAAAACACACAGGGTGAGTAAATGAGAGAGCTGGGGTTTGATTTTTCAACAAGTGCAGTGATTTGAGCTCAAAAACATTTCTGGATGATAAAAACAACTGGGAAGAAAACAGCAGTGGCTGGGTGTGATCAGGAGACCTTTTTGGGGGCTGGGTTTGTCCAGCTGGTTTGTCTATCAAGGGCTGCTCCAGGAGCTCTGCTTGGCAGATTTGTCCCACTGAGAGCCTTCTCCTGTCTCACATAGGGAGGTCTCAGTTCCCAGCAGATAGAGAGGGAAACCAGGAATAATTCCTCTATATGGCAGGATATTTCTGGTTCAGAATGGAGGTATAAAAATTATGACAGTATCACATAAAAACACAATTCGAGAGGGGTTTGTAGGAAAGGAAATTGTGTATTTTTATTTAAGTATTACACATAAAAATCTTGAGTGTTTTAGTACCCACGGAGTATACTGAAAGAATCAGAAGTCAATTACATTGTAATTGAGTAAATACACACTTATAAAAAATGCTTAGGACAAAGTTAATTTCTAAAAGGCCAGATGGAAACAGTTTGGGGGAAAGAAGCCCACTTGTACTGGTGATCACATAAATGTTTGCATGGAGTTTATATACATTTAATGACATGGCAACTCCCTTTCCATGGCCTCATTTAGAAGATTGCAAAGAAATCCGTGATTTCTTCCCAAACTTTGGGTATTATTTCAGTTGTAGCCAAATATGCAGTAAGAGGGCTCTGTCCTTACAGGAGGTTGAGCAGCACCTGAGAGCCAAAGTGCCTTCACCTCTGACTGCAAGAAACCAAAAACTTCTAACAACTTGGAAAATCCCATTCAAATTCTGCTCACACAACACTGGCGTAGAGTCTGTGGAGTGAAGGGAACAGAGTTCAAGTGGGTGTAAAAAGCAGGAGCTGGGGATGTTGGACTTTTGGCCTCCCTGACTCTCTGTGTTTTCAGAGGCAGCCCAAAGCCTGCCCTTGCACTGGAGGGTTGGGCAGCACCACCCCAAGGCCTTCATCTGCACACTCAGCTCCAGCTTCGGGCACGGAGTCGCTGGGCTTCACCTGGGGAGTATTTATTTATCAAGGAGACTGTACAATAAAGAGGTATTCATTATACACCACTGTTCTGACTTTCTAACCTCCAATTCACAGGAAAGGAAAAAATATTACACCTGATTGGCTTCAGTAGCAGTTCAGTTTTGTTCTTTGCCTGGCTGCACTTACCTCCCCTTGGCTGCACACCCCAGGGATACACCCCCTGCCAGGGCCACCTCCTCAACCACAGAACCTTCCTTTTCAGAAGCTGTGGGATGTACCTACTGGAGAAGAAAAAACCATGAACACACAGCAGCAAAGGGCTCCAACCACCACTGCACTTCAGTTTAAGAGCAACAGGCTCTCCTTGCTGCATGGGGACTTACAATGCTGCTTTCAATGAAATGTTCCCTCAGTCCTGCCCCTAAACTTCCCAGAGGGATTGCACTGAGCAAACCAGCTCCTCACACACTGACACACAACTGGGCCCAGGTCAGCTTTGGATGGAGTGGTATTTCCTGATTCCTCACCTGGATAGAATCATGGAATGGTTTGGGTTGGAAGGGACCTTAAAGATCATCTCACTCCACCCCGTGCCACGGGCAGGGACACCTCCCACTGTCCCAGGTTGCTCCAAGCCCTGTCCAGCCTGGCCTTAGGCACTTCCAGGGCTGGGGCAGCCACAGCTTCTCTGCCCAACCTGTGCCAGGGCCTGCCCACCCTCACAGGGCAGTATTTTTTCTTGCTATCTGATCCAAAACTGCTCTCTGTCAGTTTGAAGCCATTCCTCCTTGTCCTGTCACTACAGTTCCTGATGAGATGTAATCCTATTTCTAAAAGGGAATCATTCATTTACTTACCTTTAGGGCACATGGACAAGAAAGCCTACAGGAATACACAAGAATGGACAAGGCATGACTTGGATCTTCCAAGAGCACTGGTACCATTTTCTGGCCTGAGGTAAGCAAAGAGCTGAGCTTTGTCATCGTGCCTGTGTCACAAAGTGGGGTCTCTGTAACTGTAGTGGCTTGAGCACAGTTATTTGGGCAGTAACCTGTTCTCATGCCAAAATCTCAGCTGTGCTGAGCTCTCAGTGCCTTATCACTGGCTCGTATGGCTGAGTGGCTCTGTCTTTGCTACAGAGTTAAGACTCTGAAAGTCCCCTCCACCAGGGATGGAGATCCTGAAACTCCTCTGAAAGTAACAGTGGGTGCAAACAGTGACAAAATCCTGCAGGTCTGCACTCAAATCAACCTTCCCATGGATTTCAGTGTCTCTCTTGCCTCAAGAAAGACTTGAGTGAAGGCCTGCTGACCTGAAAGTCTGCTTTTCAGAAAGAATGTTAATATGAAACATAATTGTATTAAAAAGCCCCATTCTAGGAAATTCTAGCCAATACTGGGATTATCAGTGGAGTCCATGACAGCTGATGGCACTGTGGCATTGTCCACTGGACAAGCTGCAGGACTTGGGTAAATGAAGGGATCTGAGGAGAGGGAAAGCTGGCACAGACAGTGCTAACTCAAGAACAGTTCAGCAGGTCCACACAGACCATCCCTGAAGCATTCCTACTGACCTCAGAGCTGCTCTCCTGTGAAGGCATTCCCAAGGTATGAGCAGCAGTAATGCCATCTGAGTTCAGGTTTGATGTGGGAAAACAGGGCTACCTGATGTCTGTTTATGTCGGGCTCCTCCTCTCAGAGCAACTGTTGTTTTATTTGGAGACAAGTGTTTTTCCCTCTGCCTCAACCACGTCTAAGGCAGGGCTGGCCCAAGGAGAAAAAAGACTGATAGAAGGCTATGGATAAATGGGAGCTGTTAACCATCTTCCCTTCTGCAATACCAGATGATGTTGGTTAGCAACAACTTATCCTTTGAATCTCAGCCAGGAAAAACGAGGAGGCAGCTCATCTCTGTCACTGGTTTGATCTCCCACCGCATCCACTGCTGACACAATGGGAAGAAATGGGGAGAGGGGACTGTAGATGTTCTGCACGTGCCAAACACACATTGTAACCTGAGGCAGCGACTGGGAAACAACAGAGCAAATTAAAAAGAATTTCTGTCTTTGCTCCCACCTTCTGGACCTGTGCACGACAATAAATTGGACAAATTGATCCCCTGTGTGACACACTGAGTGACTGCAGTGATAAAAGGTGGCTCCTTCCTTTCCCATAACTGGAGCTGGTGAGCCTGCAGAGCCATGTAGGAGCTGATGCCCTGCATGGTTATTTACATGTTCTGTGCCTCAGATACACATAGGATCAGATCTATGGGGGAAGAGTGGGAGGAAAGAAAGGACAATAAAAAGGGTGGCCTGACAGGAAGGAGAAAAATAAACCCATACATTTCTGTGTCTGTTTGTTGTTTTCATTTGGAAGAAACCTCTACAGAATGATGGACAGTACTGCTTTAAGGTGGGAGAGATCTAATTCATGGAAGGATTTTTTTGCTATTGAGCTTAAAACCCAAGCAAACTGATTTCTTCCTAAGTTGCAGCCTGGTGACACTGGGGACAGCTGATAGGAAATGTGTTAAGGATTAAAGACAACACAGTGGAATAGGAGGGCACACAAACACATCGGCCTACAGCAACAATTTTCCCAGCAATTAAACAAGATTAATTTTAAGGATATGCTGTAACAGTAAAATCCCCTGCTCTGCTCTGGTTAAGGCCCAGGGGTAAAATCCCTCCTTGTCTGAGGCAAAACTCTGCCCTTGGAATGCTTGGGTGTTACTGAAGCCCAGTTCAGCTTTCAGGCTCTCCTGCTGGGAACGTGTTCTCATCTTGGGCAAATCACTTCTCTCCGAGCACCTTTTCCTATTTTGTCTGTAATCTTCCTGGGGCAGTAACTGTTTCTCACTACATCATCCAGCCCTGGTCACTGTGGGGCCTCTGGAACCCATGGTGACAGCAGAACTGGCCTGGAGCAGGGGCTCTTGGTGACTCTGAGTGGGGTGTTGTGCATAGCAGGCAAGACACAACGTATTTTCAGAAGTCTGTCCTGCACAAGATGATATCCATTATGTCTGGTGAAGAAATCAAATTAGAAATCTGTACTGCCCTTACTCGCAGCTGAAATTCAGGAAGGATGCCAGACTCCCAGGCAATGGGAAAAGAATTATTAAAGATGCCCTTCTGAGGGAAAGAAATAGAACTCATGAGTAACATGCTAAAATTCCACTGCAAGTGTTGTTCCCCCCCACAGTGTCCTCTGCAGTATTTTGAATTCTGCAGTGCATCTCTGATGTAATCAGAGCTCCTGCAAGGAGTCCTGCTCTGCTCTGTGGTGCAGACAATTCAAAGTTGTACCTGGATGAACACAATTGTGCAAGGAAGATGCAGAACTCCCCTCTAGACTCTTCTATCAATTCCAGTGCCTGGAACTCATCACTGCTGCTTTTTAACGTTTGTAAATTAAGTTTTAGGAAAAAAACCCAAAATCCAAACCACCAAAAGTTTCAGATTTTGGTGCAGGTTGAATATGAAGATAGTGAATTTTTGGCAACAATTCCATAAGAAACTGCTCTGCAGTTCAGTGATCCTTCCTCCCATGGTCTGTCCTGGGCTAAGCAGGCAGCATTCCCAGCAGTGTCACATCCAGCTCTCTCCCAGCACAGGATTTCTGCTGTACCACCACCAGGTACCTCCTGCCATGCCCCAAGCCATACCCATGCAGCTCTTTACAGCCTGAGATCTCAAACTACAACTCTGCTTGCAAAGTGCACCTCAGCCAAATCAAAGTAAAACTTATAAAGGTCAATGTATAATAGGAAACAAAACTCTCTTGAAAAGCAGATAAGCTGAAAATACATGCTGCTATCTCTATATTGCTCATTTTGAGCTGGACAGTTATGGCATCTTCTGACAACCTACAAACTGAATTATGTCAAATACGTTACTGTTTGGTTTTATGGAGCTGAGCCTTATTCGACTGATAATAATCAGAAGTGAAATAACTGCAGATAACTTCTATCCCCAGGAGAATGTTCTGAAATACATTAGGACTAATAACTGTATTTACTCTTCTGCCATGAAACATATTTATGTCAACAAATTTTAGCAAGGCACATTCAAGACAATTCCTCAAACATATTTTTTAAAAGTAAAGGATTTGATAATTATTATACAGGTAAATATTTTGTCACTGAAATGAAGATACGTAGTCATGGAAGAGTTATTTCATGCCTGTCCTGTCCTTCCCCCCTCCCCAAGTCTTTTCCAATGAAAAAAAAGTCTGCTAGAACATTGCCTATCAAGAATAGTTCACTCGATGTGCCAGTCGCCAACGAGAAGTCACTAAAGACATCAACGTAAAAGACATCTCTTAATTATTTTAAAATTAAAGTTAGAAAGGACCTTCACATTAGGCAAAGCAGAAGAAATTGGAAACACAAGCCTCCATCCTGCGCTGTGCGGACACAGGAGCGGTGGAGCGGGAGCGCCGGGGAGGGGAAGCCCGAGCAGCACGAACCGAGCCCGACGGGAGATGCTGGAGCTTCGTCAGCCTCGGCGGCGGCGGGGCCGGGGCTGGGGCAGGGCAGGAGCGAGCCGGGCGGTCCCGGGGAGCAGCAGCAGCC
>WBMV01004527.1:378939-551956 GCA_013396655.1 Campylorhamphus procurvoides
CGGGCACCGCAGCAGCCCCGACCCGCCGCATGGCGCGGACCGGCCGCGGCACCCGCGCGGCTCTGCGGGACCGGGGGAGGAGGAGGAGGAGCTGCCGGCGCCGAGGAGGGGCCCCGGGACGGGCCGGGCCGGGAGGAGCCCCCGCAGAGCCCCGGCCGAGCACAGCGGGCGTCCCGGGCCGCGCCAGCCTCGGGAGAGCTTGGGCTGCCTCGGCCGCCCCGGGGAACTGCGGTGGTTGTTGTTGGGCAGGGGGAGCACCGGTGTCCTTTGAAGCAAGAACCGAGTCCCGGCTCTGCCCCCCGAGCCAGAGCAGCGGCTCCGGGAGAGCCAAACCTGGGCTTTATTCCCGGGGCACCCTTGCAGCGTCCAGCGGTAATTAACACACTCATTTGTTGTCAGAGGTTTGGGGAGTATTCCAAACCTCTACTTTTTGATGAAATTTGTTTGACGCCCGGGTGGAAGTTACTCTGTGCGGGTTTAATCTCCGTTTTAAAGCAGTGAATCAAATCTTGGTGGTAGGGTTAAGGACTCACCAGCGGCTCAAGTTCTGTCACAGACTATAAAGTGGGAATCGCTCCCATCCCGTGTGCTGTTGTCCCCCGTGGGTGCAGAGACCACGATCCTTCTGGGCTCTTCCTCTGCCCTGGCGGATCTGCTCCTGGAGGGGATCTCCTGCCGTGCTCTGCACCTCTGTGCAGGCTGGTGGCATCACCTCTGAGCTCCGTGGGACAGGGGGTGCCTCACTCTGGGCACTGTGCCCTTCACCCGGAGCACTGCGGGGTCTCGTTTCAGGAAAGGTCCTTTGTTGCTATGGCAATACATATGAAAAATCTATACTATGGTAATTTTAGCAAAATACCTCCTTTTTTTTCTAAGCTAAATTGGACGGTGGTTCAGACTCGTGTGGGCACATAGAAACAGTCGTGCTGATATTCCGGTTCCGTAGCTGTTGAACAGCAGTTGTGTAGAGGGCTGTCAGCTCGGGCTGCTTCTCCCCGATACTGCATATGATTTGGACTTGACTTTGGAAAGGTTTCTTAGCAGCCTCTCCGTCTTTATTTGCAGCAGGGAGGGGACTGGTTTTACTGACCACAGTGCCATGAACGAGAGTTTTGACTTTTCTGTCATAGTCTGTGATAACCTTGGCGATGAGAGCCTGTATTTAAAAGTCCTTGCTGTCAAAGAGAAAGGACATCTTGAGTAAGGTCTCCCAGGGAATAATCTGGGAACAGTTTTGGTCAGTGTTTCCTGTAATAACTGGAGTGATAGAATGGAGGGCACTTTTCCATTTGCTGTGATTCCAGCAATCACTGGAAGTGCACTGGGGTGCGAGGCTGAGATTTAACATAGCCCTGGTGCTCTGCAGAGCCAGTCTTCACTCCACACATTGAACTTAGAGGAGACAAATGCCTGTAGTGTGCCACAAGGACGGCTGTCCCGTGTCCAGCGGGGACAGGGCAGGGCAGGGCAGAGCCTGGCTGTCTCTCACAGCCCCAGCAGTGCTGCAGAGCAGCCGGGCTGCTCCCGGCTCGGAGACATCAGAGGGCGTTATTTCTGTTCCATTTAGCACCAGCCAGCCTTGGCTCGAGCACTCTTGCCAGCTTCAGTCATTACACGCGCTCTTAAAGGAAGGTGTAGGCAAACCAGAGAGAAGAATAGCAGCCGAAAGTGTAAGATCCTTAGAAACGTAAGCTGTGAGGGAAGCTGGAGTTTATTATTCGATCTAGAAAGGAAAACACACTGTAAGGACATGGCAACTGTCTTCAAATGTATAAACACGTTTATAAAGATGACAGCAAACAGTTATTCTGTGACCACAAATGATGGGATAAAAAGCAATTTACTAAAGTGCAATTAGAGAGGTTACTTTAGATATCAGGGAAAAAACAAACAAACCAGACAAAACTATTACGGTGCAAGTAGCTGGAATCTCAGGGGGTTGTAAATCTGTTCAGTGAAGATTTAAAGAAAAGATTAGATAAGCAGCTCTCAGGACTGGCTGTAGCAGGCACGGCCATGCCTGGGGCAGGGGTGACTCTTCATTTACCAGCCCACATTTCTGTGATTTCTGGTTGCCCACCAAGCTACACAGATCCTTCCAGGAAGAGACACAGAAGGAGAACTCATTACCACCCCTTATGATTAATGCAGAGGCTTTTTTACTATTGACTAAATCACCCCTATTTGGACCAGGATCTCATTACCATCTGGAGACCAAGAGCAGCTCAGGAGACAGACAGGGAGCAGAACTATCCATTGCAAGGAAGCAGTTTTCAAATCCAGTTTGGAGCAATAATGATTATTACTCGATGGTCAGTGCAAATACAAATGTCCTGCAACTTGCTTGGGACTCACTGTAGAACTCACCCCCTTTTTGGACTCTTGCCTGGCACATTCAGGTGAGGTCAAGGACATGGACATGAGTCAGGTGTGAGATCACTGCCTGAGGCCAGTATTAAATCTGTCCTGGCAAATGGAGCTCATCCACCTTCTGGCCTGTCTGCCTCCATCCTTCATGAGCACAGAGCTCCTGTGGGCAGCAGGAGGGATTGGAACCCCTGAGGGTACCAAGGAATGCACTGTCAGCTTTCCTGCAGGGATAACCTGACTGCACAGCACACTGGCTGAGGATTCCCAGGGTACATTTACTTCTCTGTGCCCCTTGAGGAACTGGCACTGCCACGGAGAAAAAGTTTAGTCCCGCTTTCATTACTCTTAGAGCCTGTGGCTGCTTTTCCTTCTGTTCCTTTGATTGTTGACATTGAAATCCTGCCCTGTCGGTTTCTGGGGGGTTTGCCGATAATTCCAGCATCATTCTGCAGTCAGGGGCAGTTCTGCCAGCAAAACAAGGTCTTTCAGCTTCCCAGCACCTTTCACCTCTCACTTCCCAAGCAAAGCAGGAGGCTAAATTCCTCTCTTAGAAACAGAACTTCAATATCTGCGTGGCTGAAAGGTGAGAATTTTCAAAACCAAGCTATGATGAAGGATTACTCACAGAACTTATTCATCAGAAAATTTCACCTAGTGAATGCATTATAAAAATGCCATCTACTTGAGAAGAACCCTGCAAACAGAGACAGAAGAAAAATTCTTTGAAGAAATTGGGGATGGCAAATCATTCACCTGGGCTTAGAAAACTTAATGCTGTTGCCTTTTAAGGATGCCATGTAATGTGTATGCAAAGTGTCAGGCTGCAAGTGTAAAGCACAGACACTGCTGCAAAGAGGGGCAAAAAGGTCTCGAAAAACAAGATGACAAAACCCAAGGTACCTCCTGGCAGCCAGAAGGGATGGGCTGAAAGCCTCAGAATTGGTGTGCCAAGCTGTCTCAGAGCTCTTGGTGCACCTCCCCTCCAGCACATGGAGCAGGTCATGGGGTTTTTGGGTTTGGTGCCTTTTCCCAGGGAATGCTAAAGATTTCCTCACCTGTCTTGCTTGAGGAAAATGTGTCAATTTAATCACTTTACACTCCCTTTATTGCGAATTGAGATGCATTTGATCAAACGTGGGTACTCCCCTTAAGGCACACAATAAACCGTGTCTGTCTCCATGGGTGAGTCGTGGCCCAGTTCAGTGCAAAGGGAATCCTGGGCAATTCTGCTGCTCCCGTCTGGTCAGGAGAGTCCCACCTGGAACTGCCAGCATTAGATCACAGAAGGTCTGCAGCAGAGAGGGGGTTAAACTCACACATCTTACTCTCGACTTTAATCATCAAACAAATCCTCAAACATTTGTGTGTGGAGAAAAGCTTTCCTTTAGTTTCTTTCCTGGTGCATTTTTCTGTGAGTCTGTGCCAGTGGCTGGGCAGAACGAGGCTCTTCTGCTCTGCCTCTCTCTGTCCTTGCTGAGGATCCCCCAGGGGAGCTCCTGCACGAGCTCCTGCACGTCTGTGGCACTGAAGGAGTGAAGAGTAACACATCCCTCCTCCATCTGCAGCTCTGGAGATGTGCTGTTTATGTTTGCAAGGTGGCCGATGTGACTAAAATTAATTTACAAACTCCTGAGATTTTAGTCGAGTACCTCGTGCTGCCAACCTCCCCCATGCTCCCTCTGCAGATCCTGCCTTGGCTGGGGAGTGTGTGCTGGGACCTGTGGGCACTGGGAAGTGCCTGAGTGGGCTCCGTTGGTGGGCAGGGCACCAGAACCAACAGAACCTCTACAAAGCAACTGGGAAATGAACAGGGCATGAAGAGAAAGGAGTCAGGAGAACAGATGGGCAGGAAACTTTGTAATTTAAAAAAGTACAGAGGAGTGGATGTGCTTGAACAGCCTGGCAGGGGTTGGTTTGACCTGTACAGCTTTTCCTCCTCAACACTACATCTCCAGGGCTTGGCTGGGCCATCCTCTGCCCCCGTCCAGATGGCAGCCAAGCCTGGAAAATCCTGTAAGGGCAGCAGCGAGGAGAGGAACCTCTGCATGCATATGTTTTGCATATTTTGCATAACTCCTGCCTAATCTGAATGTGTGATTAACTCCCTAGCAAAGGGTAAAGAGGAGAATTGCCTCCTGCAGGTGACTCTTGTCTCCTTGGATTCCTTTGCAGCTGAGACTTGCAACTGTGACTATGTTCCAAACAAGAGAGCAGGCTTAAAAATACTGATATTCCAAAATGTTTGGTAAAATCAGACCTTCAGCTGTGTTTAAATAATTAATTTCTATCATGTACCAACAAGAGCAGTGGGAGTGTTTACAGGAGAGGAAGGTTTTGGGCTGAAATGAGTTTCAGGGAACTGCTCTATTGAAACTATCAGGGACAGTGGATTATTTATCATGGCTCTGGCAGACTTCCAGAAACATTGCATGTTTGTTTTTTTTCAGGTTACTGAACTGAAGGAGCCTCCAAGGATCAGAGATGCCTTCCCAAGCACGTGCTTCAGCAGCAGGACTGTTCAGCCTTGGGAGTAAGAATGGGTAATGCTCCTAAATACTTCATTCCTGCATCTGCCTCAGATTAGTCACAGGAAATCATTGTTCCTCTCCTGTGTTCAGCACTGGAGAGTTGTGGGGGTGTTCCTGGGGTGTTCATGTGGGTCTAGAGCTGTGGGTTTGGACAGGCTGAGGACTCCAAGCCCTCTGCAAGGAACTGGACAAATGCAGGCCCAGCCATTCCCTTCTCCTACTGCCTTTCAATTTGAATGGGAGGCTCTCAAATTAACAACCTCTTACTGTCAGCCATTTGAATTTATGTCTGTCATGGACAGGAAAAAGAAATAGAGAGGCCAAATGGCCCTGGTTCAGAACAGAACCTGTGCTATGAAACACTTCAAGGGTGAGAAGGTCCTGAGTTCCAAACTAAATTTACCAGTTCCCTGATGATAGATTACTCAAGCTGCCAAAATGTCACCAGGCACACAATTTTCAGGCATTTATTTCTGTTCAAGAATATAGGTAAGAAGAGATGAACTTCCATTACACTTCTTTTTCTAGCTCAGTCAATTTTTAATACTCATGATACATTCATTGGATGTGAAATAATTATCTTAGTCATAATACTTTCGATTCATACAATAATATATTTTGTGTTGCAGCTTTTAAAATGATTTTGACAATACATGAGAAAAACTCTTTTAGGCCAAAGTCATCATGCATGACTCCTGTAATTGCTGCTACTAAAAGCTGGGGGAATACAGTAGAATTGAAACGATTTACATTTCATTATTTCTGCAAATAAACACAATAAAGGCTTAATCCTGACGTTTCTCATCCACAGCAACCTCATCCTTTGCAATTTTACCCAGTAAATGAGGCCCTGGGGAATTGGTGCTGTTTAAGTGAGCAGGTAACTGGTATGGAGAATACACCTTTTCCTCCTGATGTGTGACCTGAACCTCCCTGGCACAGCCTGAGGCCGTTTCCTCCTGTCCTGCCCTGGCTGCAGTGGCACCAGGAGGCAGTGGAAGGGACACTGGGAGATGGGCAGAGAGGTCTGAGTTCCTGAGTGACACCAGTGACATTCCTGCACAGCCTGTGCTTGTTTCCCCTCTGCACTTTCTTGTGTCTGCAAAGCAAAACATTGTCAACAACAAAACCTGCACGTGTTCAGTGCTGGAAACCTTCCCTTTGGAAAGGGAATCAGCTGGAGAATAAATGGCAAAACAGGCCCTGAGAGAGCTGCCAGGCTCAGTGAGACAGGCAGAGAATTCTCTGTGGCAGAGCAGAGTCGTTACTATCATTACAGTCCCAAATCCCCCTGGAAGTCTCTGAGTGGCCATTTCCCAGGAATTGCCATCCCTGCTGCATGAGGGGGAGCTGTGGCAGAGGAGACTGGCACTACTGGGGCACTGCAGGTGCTGAGGGTGGCAGGGAGCTGTCAGGGTGACATTCCTGCTGCAGTCCTGCTGTCCCCAGGTGACATGCCTGGCAGCTCCATCGGTGCCTGACGGTGCTGGATGGTGGGCTTGGAGTTGTGCTGGGCACTTTGGAGCTAAAAGACTTTATGAGTGGTTGAAGCTCTGCAGGCAAAGGCAAAAAGGAGGAATATTTGGCAGTGGTGACCCAGGAGCCTGGGGGGGAAGTGCAGTCTGGCTGTAGGGATGGGGCTTTTCACCATCCACCCTGCTCCACTTCCCGGGGCTCACTGCAATCCCACATCGTTCTACAGGAGCCTCAAGTGACAGGACAGGGGGGAACAGCTTCAAACTGACAGAGAGGAGGCTTAGATTGGATCTTGGGAAGGAATCCTTCCCTGGCACAGGGTGCCCAGAGAAGCTGTGGCTGCTCCAGCCCTGGAAGTGTCCAAGGCCAAGTTGGACGGGCTTGGAGCACCCTGGGCTGGTGGGAGGTGTCCCTGCCCATGGCAGGGGATGGCACTGGATGTACTTTAAGGTCCCTTCCAACCCAGCCCATTCCAGGATTCCATGATCTCTACTGAAAATGTAAAGCTGTCCCTTTGACCTGGAGACTGGGAGGGTTTTGTTCCTGTGGAGCCTCCAGGGTGGTTTTGTGTCCAGTGGAAGGAATGCCCTTGGGGTGGGTGAGCTCTGCCCACTCGAAATAATAAAGGAATGAGTTAATTTTTAGCTGTGTGTAGCTCTGTAGCTTTTGATCCTGCTTCTAAAACTTCCCTGGGGTTACTCTATTTTTTTTGAAAAGTATATAGCACCAAAATACTGTTTTCTTTCTAAATTGATAAATATACCTCCCATATGCTTTCATGGCTGCATGGTGAACCTTAACATCTCTTTTTCTGAATTCAGATTATTAATTTAATCTCATTATGATTCAATAGCTGCTGAAATTATTAACAGTTAATAAAAGAAAAAGGAGGGGAGTCCAGGTAAGGTATCTCATGGACAGGTTTAGTTTTCCTAGTATGTGAAAAAAATCAATATAGATAAATTCAAAGTTAAACCAATGTGTGATTCTTCTAATTCAGAAATGGAACCTCATATACAAGAAGCAAGACATGCATAATACAGTTATTATACCTAATTATTGTTCAGCTCTATGTCTTGCTTAGAGCAAAATTGCCAGAAAATGTAGACCAGCTTTCTGCTTAATAAGATTCTTTTCCTTCTTATTAAGTTTATGAAATATTACTCTAAACATAATTCTTGTAGAAATTGTAAGAGCAAAATCAGGTTCTTCACTGGTGGGTTACTGTGCATTAGTCATTCATATTTACTGAACTTCTGAAGCTCATGGATTTATCTAAAAATAAATATTGTTTTTGACATTTCCTGTTTGGTTCTAACTGTGCCTGGCTCAGGTTCCTGCCAGGAGCCCTTCCCTGCTCCCCTCTGGAGCCTGGGATTTGGGGGGTGTGGACAGCTGAGTTCTCTGCTGGATCTCATGGCTGTTGGGAACTGAAGAACAATGTTAGCATTTGTTACTCCTCTCATAAAATACTGAAACCAGCTCCCTCTTGAATTTGTTGAAACAACTCACAAATGGATAGTTCCTCTGGAGGAACAAATACAGTTTAAGGTCACCCTGCTCTCCTGTATCTGCAGGAGTTCTAGGACTACAGAAGGTAAAGATTTATTTTATTTTATTCAAATATAAGAAAAATCTCCATATTTTCAGTCTCTGTATAATCTGTGCAATGGGATGTCATTATTATGCCAAGGTCTGATTGCATTGCTGATCAAATCTTAGTTTAGCAGTTGGTGGACTGATAAAAAGATATTAATGAGTTCTTGGCCATTACTCTTTTTCTGTCAGACAGCCAAATAAACTGCAGTGGAGCAATTTAATTGGAAAATGGGCACTGGAGGATCAGCTCAGTGTGTGGTGGAGAGAGACCATCTCCTGTATTTGGGTAAGTGGCTTACTGTCCTCCTGTGGAAAGTGTCTCATGTGCAGGGCATGTGGAACAGGAGGTGACTGCAGTGGGGCATTTTCACAAGTGCTTTGCTGGGGATAGTTTGGAGTCACTTTGGTAGTCCTGCAATTTGTAGTGTAGAGTGGATAAAATTGCTTTAATAATTAATCCAGTCAGTTGGTTTTATGGATGTACTTCTGGGTGGTTTGGGCTGAATTCTGGTGCCATGTGTTTTGCAGTCTCATTCCTCTTGGTTTGTGGCTTTACAGTCATCAGAACCTGAGGAAATTGGACTGGTCATGTCAGCATTGTCCAATCTCTCTGCACCACTATAGACACAACCAAGAAGGAAAAGGAATAAATTAGCTCAGGCTGCACTGGTATTTCTGTAAAAATCTCACAGGCTGACATAGTTATAGCAAGACAAGCAGCATGTGAAGAGTCAGTTTCTAGAGCTACTTTCTTTTGAACTGCAGTGGAGGTGAGACCCTGAAGGTGATTATCTCCAGCAAAGGGAAGCTTAGGGTTGTTTTTTCTCATCCTGGCATTTTGTTAAACTCATCTGCCAAAGCAAACACAAGCAGAATGTTACAGGGTGTCCATGGCTCTGAACCCCACAAGCTGATGGGCTGCTTGGGTCCAGCTCTCTTCAGGGGTCTGGTATAAATCCTGTTTGCCATGTTTACATGAAGACAGGCCCTTCTAAGGCAGCACTCAGGTTATACTTGGCTATATTATATATACCCATGTATGGAGTTCAGCTGTACTCTGAGGGCAGAAGGAGCAGGTTGTGTTTGCAGCTGTGGAGCTCAGGATGCTCCAGGGGGCTCACTGGGACCCCTCTCTGCCTAATGGGGTCTGTTTAATTAATACGCCAGCAGTTTTTAATTGCTGTCTGCAGTGGGCTGTCCTGACACCCTGGCACTTTCCTTTACTGAACAAAGAGAAGTCCCCCTGCCCTCCCCTCCTGCAGGATTGTCCCTCTGTCCCTCTGGGGCAGAGCAGGGTTTGGTTGCTCCAGGTCCAGCTTGGGGAGGCTTTCACTGACCCTCCCTGGCAGGTTGGATGGACAGTGTTGTCTCCCCTGGGAGCTCAGTGAACATGAGTGCTCTGCTTCCAGGGCTCAGCCAAGCTCATCTGAGACACTGAGACACTGAGGCCCTGCCAGGAGATGGGTTTGCAGATCAGATTTCACTGGTGGAATTGTACAGTTGACAAATGCTTGTCATTATGGCCTTGTGGTTAAAAGCAGCCTGAGTACACAGAGATTTTATGTTTAATTACAGGAATTACAGTCGGTCTTTTCCTCTCTAGCTGGAAGTAACACCACTTAGTGAGTGACCTGGAGACACATCCAATTAGCTCTTCTCTGAAAGCCACCACATAATGACTTGTTAAAAACTTCCCTAACAAACTTCCCTATCTGATGCTGTATTGTGGGCAGGAATAATTGTTTGCTGCAGTCAGAGTAGAACTTCGTTCTGAGTATATGGATAACTTCTAAGTCCTGGAAAATACTTCTGGGTCCTGCTGTGAGCAACAGTTACTCCTTAGGAGCTGATGCAAAGGTTTTATCTGCATGTACAGTTGCAGCCCAAATGCACCATGAGGGACTGGGGCCTGTCCAGGGCTCTCTGAGGAGCAGAATTGCTCCCTCATTCATCCCACAGCCCATTCCCACCTGCTCTGTTGCCCCCAGGCTTTGAGACTCACCTTCCAGTGATGCTGAAATCTCAGAGCATTCTGCCACAAATGCCAATTCCTGCTACTTGGGGCAGGAAAAACCTTCAGTTTTTTTTCATGCTGTCTGGTTAATTCCAGCTCCTGATGATATTCCAGAGGAGGCTGTGTTGTATTCCCTGTGAGTGCTTCTATGGCAGACTTCTTACCACTCTCCTCTGGAACATCTTCTTAGTGTGCTGCCATGGGCACACTTCACTGCATTTTCAACCAATTCCTAATGCCTCTGAAAATCCCCTCCAGGAAATAACTCTTATTCCAAGAGACCCATCACATCACTCCCAGAGTTACCTGCCCCCCTCCTGAACATAGAATTTTCTTATTGTCTGCATTATTTGCATACTAAAACGAGGACATCAGGACTGAGTCTTGAGTTGTGGCACATTTGAAGTTTCCAGCAGGAGTAATTTGTTTGTACCCACCACTTGCAGTCCTTTCTCAGTGTGGTGTATGCCTGGAGTTTGGCAGGTATAAATGAAACCTCCAGGATGATGCAGTTACTCCCCTCGGTGACTCAGAACAAGGTTTTCATCAAGCTGAAATTGTAATCAGTTATGACAAAGGTGGCAGGAAGCCAGAGGCTAATCCAGTGAGGAAGGAGGAGCCATGAAACACCCCAAACACGGGGTTTGGAGCAGAGCTGAGCAGCTCTGGGGGTGTCTGAGCAGGCACAGCCTCCACTGCCCCAGGTACTGAGGGCTTGGGCTTCCTGGGGCATTCCTTGGGTCCTCTCCTGAGCTCCTGTGTCTCTGGGGCAGGTTTGGAATGCACAGGATGCTGATGCCAATCCCAGTCACTGGCTGGGCTCACAAGGGCTGCTCTGGACAGGGATTCCTGGGGGCAGGAAAAGCTTGGGCTGTGCCACACAGTGTCCTAAAGCCCAAAGTGGGCCAGGTGTCACCTGCCAGCCTGGGCCTCAGAGAGGCACATTACACACTTGGACCACATTGTCCCCAAGGTCAGAACGTCTGGGCTTGATTCTGGGCTTACTGGGCCATAGATTTTGGGTTTCTTATGCCTGTAGCACTTTCATTTAAGCAGAATGATGATAACAGAATTAGGTTCACTTGAAATTTACTTAATACAGTATTTTCCTGACTACACCTCTTGTAAGACGAGGTTCACTCTGGGCTGAATTTGGCCCACATGACAATCAGTGTCTGGCATGACTGTTGCTATCTAAAGAGGAAAAGGTAAATTTACCTACAGAGGGAAGGGAAACAAAGGCAATATTTATCCACAGCGGTGCTGCTGTAGAGGCCAGGGACATTTCAAGCAGCAGTAATAAAAAGAGATGTGTGCTAAATTATCTCTGCTTGGTTCTGTCATTGTTGGGCTCATTACCATCACTACCTGCTGCACTGGTTCTGAACAACAGCTCCACCACTATTTCTTTAGAGATTTATACTTACAAAAAACTCTAAATTTGTGGAACTGGATGATTTCATTTTCCTTTAACAATGAGGTTCCAGCCTTTAGAAAATAGCTTTTCAGTCTCCTTCCCAGACTCCAAATTAAAAGAATAATTTATCATGGAAAAGTACAAAAATGGGCTTAAGGAGAATGAAAGTTACATTTCTTTTTCTCTGCATAGAAATGTCCCTCAGAAGTTGAAGGTAAAACATGCAAATGAAGGGGCTGATGTGCAAATGAAGGCACCTTCTGGGCAATCGTTGTTTATTTAGTGCTGGAGAAGGGAAACTGAAGTCAAACAAACACGGGTTGGATTCTCAAGCAGCTTTCCAGCAATCTTTCAGTGAATTCAGGTTTATCCTCTTTAGAGGTTCTCAGCAGCACTGGGTCTTGGCCAGCAGTGCTGCCAAAGGGCATGGCCAGGGGGTGCCTGCTGTGCCCATCTCACCCCAGGGCACAGTGACAGGGGCTCTTTCTGGGGCACAGCAGAGCCCCTGCTTTCAGACATCTCTGCTGAACACGAATCATGTGTCAGAAGCAAATTTTGCCTCCTTTCTCTTTGCTTTTTGCTTGAGATCACTTGTCTAAAAATGGAAGAGCCAGGTGACTGTCACTAATTCCTTTGTGTGGGAAATGGATGTGTCCAGGACTCCTCCTGCACTCTTGGTAGGTGCTGAGGGCATGTGTAATTGGGGAGCTATTAGCTTGAGAAATGATCTGGAAAGGATTAACAATGACTATAAGGCTGGAATATTGAAAGGTATCAAGTGTTCCCCAGGGAAGAGAATATGCTCAACATTGTAGTTCTGTGATTCTGGAGGCAGTGAGGTATTTCCACTTTAGGAATTAGGGGAGAGTGTTACCCCCTGGGGTGGTTTGCCTCTCTGAAACTGATAAATATAACCTGAAACATTTTTATAGACACCTGTAACTTATTAACTGGGCTGATACTGTCATCACTGAGTAGAATTGTTTAGTTTAGTGTGAGTTCAAAAGCTGTGGTCTGTTCTCAGGGGTGACCCTGGGTAGTCTGAGGGACAGTCCAGCTCTCCCTGAGCCTCCCTCTCAGCACAGCTCAGGGCTGGGGATCTCAAGATCTTCTCTGCTCATCACAGTGGTTTCTCCAGCTTTTCCTGAGATGTATCTGTGCTACTGCACTGGCTTTAATAACGATGAACAAGTCAGGAGTAAATTATGTGCCACAGTTTTTGGCCAGCATCAAAAGTAAGGATAGTTTAACAGCCATTTGGAAAGCCAGATTTGGAGGATAGAACACCAGTAGCTCCAGTCAGCTTTCCTCTTGGCATTAGGGTAATTACTTGAATGTCATTTTGTGTATAGTGTAATTAGTAGAGACCTTAGAACATTCTAGTGTGTGCCTGTCTGCATCTTTCAGGGCCTAAATACCTCAAAATTACTGACTGTATGTAATGAAGTCACTTTGGAAATGGAATTTATACCTCTGCATTAATTAGGTTTATTAGAAATCTTTGCCTTGTGGTGACTGCAGATTTACATTGGGAATATTAATGAAAATACAGGATGTTCTTCATTTCTGAGCTCTTTTACTTCACTGAGGTGTGATGTCATAGCAGTGTTGGGCAATCCAGATAAAACTCAACCTGCTCTTTGTGTGTATGGGTAGTGCACATTTACCTGCCTGCATCACTTGTAGCATCAGGTAAAAAATGTGCTCAAAAAAAGATGATCACCCAGTGCAATCAGAAGCAGTATCAGTATAAATCTTTGTAGTTCCTTGAGCTCAGGGAAAGGCCTTGCTCTGGAATAACAAACAGACCCAGAATATTTTACCATAACCCTATTCCCTGTCACCTCAGAGTGGGGGGTCCATCCAGGGGGAGTTTTCCTTCCCCTCCTTCCACAGCCCTCAGGCTGCACTGCTGGGCTCTCAGTGCCAGGCCAGTCCCTGTGCCCAGGCTGCCCCTCAGCTCCTCCCTGCTGGTCATTCCCTGTGCCCGTGCCTTTTAATACTTCAGGCTGCTTTCTATAAACGTTTCTTGTCTTTTGACCTGTGACAGAGAGAGCCAAGTTAAGTGCAGGGTAATTTCTTACTCCCATAAATGGGCACACATGGAAAATTTGGGATGCTTTATTATCTAGTTGCAGCTTGTGCTTTCTTTGGTTTACTCTGGGTTCTTGGCATGTTTTATAGCAGTGTCTGGAAAATCAATTTTTCTTTTCCCAGCTACAAAGCAGTACATGTGTTCTTAAACAAAATCCTGTCATTCTGACCAACATCTTTAATTTTTCTTCCCTAGTGTTGTCGTGAAACCTACTTCAGCCCCATAAATTTGCTCTTTAATTTCAGTGTTGCTTTTAGGGATCACACTTAGTTTAAGAATGCTGTCAAGTACAAAAGGACTGCATGTGTGTTTAGAGTTTTTCCAAAAGGGGTTGTTGTAGTTTAATTGTGCTTTCTAAACTGTAGAACTTCACTGGGTTCTTTCTTCTATCCTCCTTGTTTATGATATATCTTCTTGTTTAAGGAAGCTGGATGGGTTAGTGATGAGAGTCACAGTTTAAATGCTTCTCAGAGGAGGATTTATGGGAGAAAAAAGACCAAAAATGTTGTATTCCTGCTTCCTTGGGGTGCCATCCAGGGCACAGGGATCCAGATGTGCAGCTCTCTGTCCCCCTGGCCGCTGGATGTTGCTGTGCATCTGGGGGAGGATCCAGGGAAGCCCAGCCATGGATGTCCCAGCAGTGGATGCTGATGTGGCTTGTCTGGGAGAGTGGAGGGCTGTGCCCAAATGGGCTGTTACTGGCACAGGCCTGGATTCCTCTGAAGTTCACACTGCCCTGGGTTCAGAAAGCACAGGAGCAGCTCAGGCTCAGGGAGCTGGGCTGTGTCTGTGCCTCCTGGGCCCAGGGCAGCAGTGAGTGATGCCCCCCATGCCAGGCTGCAGCTCCATCCATCCCCTGGACAGGGGTGCAGAGCAGAGCCCCGAGCCTCATCCTGTGCTTGTCATCACCCCTTGTGGCTCAGGGAAGGGGGGAGACCCTCCTGCTGGCACCGGGGACCTGCAGGGGCTCAGCAGGGCACCAGGGAGCAGGTTCTCCTTCCCCACAGCCAGACACGCCTTCTCCAGCCCCTTAACGCCTCTGATGGCTCGTTGGTGTCCCCAGGACAGCTCGGTCCCCACTGCTGCGGGATGATGTCATCTCAGGGTCAGTTAATCAGTCCTTGTGTAGGCAGAGCATAGCTTGGCTGTATCTGGTGGAACAGAATTTAATTACTGCGTGAAGAGCGGGTTTAACACTGGAATTACCAGCACCATTCTCATTTCAGATCAACGAATTAATTTCTTGTTTACAGTATTTGTCTTGCAAATGAAGTTTTGATCTTTATGGGATGAGCTGATGCTCCACAAAGCCTCGAAGAAGGAGAATGAAAGGTGCTGTCAAATGGCAGCATCAGTGGTTCAGGTTAAAGGGAGCTCCTGGGAAAAGCTTGGGATGAAAACGGTCCTCACCTGAAGGAACAAACCCCAATCCAAAGCATAATCAGCTGATTTAAAAGTGGCAATTTGGAAACATGGTTTGGTCATAGGAGTGTCTTGGGTTTTTTTTAGACCTTTCAGACAACCTTACAAAACAAATTGTGGAGGAGAGCAGGACATTGGTGAATATCCCAGCAGTGCTATGGGCTGTCTCAACAATCCTCAGGTTATTTTGGGGGATCGTTAATTACCTTCTTGTTAATAAGGACTTCAAGTTCTCTTGCTCTTCAGACCACATTGATTTCTCGTTAGAAATCAGCATTTACACCTGTGTTTATTGGGAACACCTGTGGGTGGGCAGGGCTATTTAACCCCAAATTGGGAGCAGCTGGGGGCAATATCGAGTGTGAGGGCTGAGGGCTCTTCCTGTCTCCCTGCTCGGCACTCCTTTTACTTTTGGGGATTATGTTCCCCAAAATCGAGGTACTACTTTCTTCTTCCATACTATGTGTTGGTCTCACTTTGCTGGGGGAGGTTTTTAGGTTGTTGTTTTGTGTTGGTTTGGTTTGGTTTTAATTTCAGTAACTTAAAATTCAGGTCCAACCTCGGTGCTCTGAAACACCTGGGATGGAGCACATTCAGCCATCGATTTTCAGTGCCTGGAATGAGAGGAGACTGAATAGACCAGACTTGGCCATAAACTGCTTGTTGATGTGGAGTTGAGCTGGGAGATTAAATGAGAAGGGCCCCACAGTGCAGGTAAGAGAGTTTAACATTCAAGTCTGAGCTGCTGTGTTTTCTTGTGCTGCCAAATTCTCTTCTTTTGCATAACTTCAGTCCCAGAGATGGGAGGACAGAGAAAGACTTTGCAGGTTTGTTGCTCCTCCAAAGGAAGGACTAACCTGGTCCAGGAATACGTGTGGGGTGTCTGTAACGTGTGAGGGGGGTTCCTGCTGCAGGAAGGGGGGACTCTGAGGGCAGGAGGTTCCTCACCAGCCCATGCTGTGGGGAGGTCAAAGGGCAGCTCTGCTGCAGCTGCACCTGGTTCAGGGGAGTTAATGTTGTTATTGGCTGCAGCTGAGTCAGAAACTCCCTGAGTCCCTCTGCTCCCCAACCAGACAGGAGAACAAAGCCAGTGCTGCTGATAACAGAGCTTTTAACTCCCTTTGTCTGGGCAGACCTTAGTCCTGCAGATAAATGCTGTCAATGAGGGTGGTATTAGTGCATAATACAATTTATTGCTGCTTGTCTCTCTTTATAAGAGCTCTTCATCTTGTTACCAGGCATTCAGTGCTCTTAGAACCAAACATGTAAGCCCAGAGCAGCTGATCTTTTCTGGCCAAGCTTATTTGAAATTATACTGACATGAGAGATTTTGTGATTTGAGATTTATTTACAGTTCTTGTGGTGTACTTGAACCTTGATCGTGACTTTGAGAAACACCTGTCAGTCACTCAGCTGCAGAGACTGAGCTAAAACTGGGTGACCTGTCCTGGGCAGTTGGTGGCAACATTCCTGCTGCCAAACCAGCTCCCTGGGCAATGTTGGGTGGCCTGGACCAGCTTTTCTTCTTCTTTCTTTGTAAGAGAGTAAAACTGTCTTTCATTAGCACATTCCTTTGTTTTCCCCTGTTTGTTGCATCCTGAATATAAACCATCACCAAAGGTAATGTGTCTCCAGGGGCAGAATTCCCATGGAAAAAGGCAGCAGCAGAGCTTGGGATAACCCATTTTCCTTGGGCAAAACCTGAGCAGGGCATACACATGGTCAGGTACCTGCAGGTTTGGAGGGTGCATTGATCTGGATATCTAAGTGACCTCTGATCATTGGGACTATCCCGGGGCACTGGAACAATGTGATTTTTACTGGAATTCAAAAAGGAATTGAAAAAGAAAGAGGGGAAGGGAAGTGTGTGGAGCAACCTGAGAGGCCCAGCTCTGACTGAACACTTCAGATTTGGATTCTGAGTCTAGTGACAGAAGAGATCAGTCCAATTTCAGTAATTAACCTCATTCTGTGAGACTTCATACAAGCAGTAGGATAGTTTACAGAGAGGGCTTTGCATTCAGGTCTCACAGGATCAGACCAAAAAGTCTTTAAACCTCCTTCTACCAAGAAAGTCCTGTCTAGTCAAATATTTAAGAAGCAATCAGGGCTTAACAGGCATCCAATTTATTCACTCCCTTATCAAAACAGGTTTGATATTTCTTTACTAGTTTGTTTCTCAAGAGTTGCAAAACTAACCAGTGGAGACTTCTAATAGGAAATGTCACTTGCTTTGGTATTTGTTTGTGGGATTGGACTTCGGGGTAAACTTTTCATCCATATTAAGACTGTAACTATTTTTCCAGCCTGCATGCTTGAAGTTTTCCTAATAAGAAAAATCGCTTCCAGGATGTTTTGTTGGTGTCTGAGCCTGGGAATATGTCACGGTTTGCCACCTTCTGGTTTTGCCATTTGGAAAAGCTAATTTTGTTACAGGATTTGCTTCTAGCAACTTGTAAGCAGCAGCTGCAGGGAAGGGGCCCCTTCTGAAGGACTTCAGTGCCTTGAGAGGGTGATTATTCTTTTCCTGGTTCCTTATTGCTTTGGGAAATTGCCTTTCCCCCGCACCAAACTCCACTCTTGTCCTCAGGGCATCTCCCGTGCTTTTCGAGGAGTTTCTGTAAGCCCTGATTGTTGCCTGGTTAAGGAGCAGAGCTCTAATCAGCCCATCTCATTTCCCTGATTTAATGAGCAGCGCAAACCAGCGATAGCTCAGCCAGTGAAGGCTGAACCCGAACGCCAAGCCCTGCCCCTGGACTTGCTGTGACACCCCAGGGCTGGCAGTGGGACCTGGTGCCTGCGAGGAGGGGGCTGAGTGGGGACAGAGGGAGTTGGATGTGTCTGCTGGGCACGGATTGGGAACTTTATTTTTCCCCCAGGGAGAACAAAGGGGTTGTATCCAGGGCAGGTGTTTGCCTTCCAACCCAAACCAGACTGTGTGTGTGGGGCAGAACGTTTGGTATCACGGATGGCAACACACCCACCCACCCAAGGAGGGGCGAGGCATAGATGGAACTTGCTTGGAGCTTAGGAAGAATTTTGGAATTTTTCTTGGACTTTGTTGAGTAAATTGATCTAAAAACAGGCTCAGGCTGTCCTCAGGTGAGGGTTAGGGTCTAACACCTACACCTGTGACAAGCAAAGGTTGGAGGAGCTGCAATCTCTGAATGAGATGTTGCATCTCCAGGCACTGAATGCAGATTTTAACACTGACTGAGCTGCATTAGGGAGGTAAACCCAGAGAGACTCCTGTGAACGGGCAGCCTTTGGTATTGCTGTAGTTTGACAGTAAAACTGGCCATTAGGGATTGTGCTGCAACAGCCCCTGATCTCAGCTGGGAGATGCTCCAGCACATCAGAATATTTGCACATTCAAACTCACCCCCCAATCCTGTGGCTCTCCTCTGTGGATGTTATTCATTAGCGTGGCCCTGGATGCCAAAATAACAATCCTTGGACAAGCTAATGCTCCTGCATAATGTGATTAAAATGTAAATGTGTTTCCCTGTGATTATTCTGTTCTCTCAGCTGTGCTGGGGGAATGGATTCCTGCCCTAAGGCATGTTCAGGTATTGCCTCTTTTGAGAGGGAGTTAAAAAGCAGAAGGTAAATAGGCCTTAGTTGTAATTCTAGTGTGTTTTTATTTTGGTGAGTTAGATTCAGTTTATAACTGAATGAAAGAATTCTGAACTTTGTAGGAAATGTTAGGTGACACTGTGGAATCTGGGAAACCTCTTGGTGAGGATAACTTGGGACCTCTTTGGTCTTATACTCCATTTGTTCTTGGCTCTTTGGACCAAGTGTCTGTCTACTGTCTGGGCAGGGCAGCACCCAAAGGTCCAGGGAATGAGGGAGGAAAGCAATGGCCACACTGCAGATTCACTGGCTGCTGAAGTTGTGCTCCTAAACTTGTGTCTGGGCGGATTCTCACTGTCTGCTTGGTGCTGTTCAGGTGCAAAGGAGGGCTTGGACCTTGACCTAAAAAGTTCATAAAAATGATTTGTCTGCATATTGTCTTGTTTATATTTAGCATTTCCTGGGCATGTGCAAACAACTCCTGGCTTGAGCAGATTCCAGCCTAAGGCTTTGCAAGCAAACAGGCCAGGGTGGGCAGGACCTGTATACATGAATTAGTAAAATTCACTGTAACTCCCAATCTGTCCACAAAGGCATTTTAAGGTCACTCTCAAAGTGTTGCACAGGCCCACATAATGCTGTTTAGGAATTCTGGTGGTATTTTTTATAGCTCAGATGTTTCCTTCCCATCATGCCTGACACGTGGCTCCTTCAAAACCCCAGTGAGGAGCTATCCCAGGTGAATTTTGTCAGGTTTGCTTTAGGTTATACTGGTGAATCTTTAGTGGAAACAGGGACACAATCACTCTGCTCATGAAAGTTGTTTCTTAAAGGCAGTTAATTTGGACTGTCTTGTTGTAACACCTCAGTGAGGTACCAAGAGCTGTGTCCCTGCAACTTCTCTCTGTAACAGGTAGGAGGGGGCAGAGTGTGAAATGTGGAGGGTGTCACACTTAGTGTTGTGTCACTGCAGAGTTAGAAATACTAAATAATTTAAAATACTCCAACCGGTGCTGCTGCAGGTGGGAGAATGAGCTTGAAAACCAGGTTTTATCACATAACCCCAGTCCCACATTTCCTTGTAGATTGCTCTAAGCAATGAGGCACAAAGGGCTCTTCCACTGGGTCCACCTCCACAACACCCTGACTGACACTTATTTTCCCTGGACTAAGTGCAGATGTCACAGGCCAGCACCAAACTCTGCCTCTCAACATCCTGAGTACAGGGGACATGCTGAGAGCATAAACCAGCACTGGGAGTGGATCAGGAATTGTCCAGTGCTGGAATAGCTGCCTTTTGAGCCTGGATATTCCCCCAGCTAAAAGGTGTGAGAGCCACCACTGGACTGGAGTTTCAAAGGAATTTCAGTTTCTAGGTCTTAGCATCGTGTGTTTTATCTTTTTTTTTTTTACTTTTGGGGATTATTTTAAAGCAGATTTTGAGTTGGAACCTCTCCATGATGGCACTTGAGTAAATTGCTGCTTTTCCTTCCCTATAAATTGCTCTAAGCTGTTGCACCAGGTTCTCTCTGGCTCTTATCGAAGTAGGAGGAACAGGTAAAGACTAAAAGAGCTGCTGATGTAAATGAAAATTAGCATCTACTTCTTGGTGGGTTGGGGAGTTTTGGGGTGTAGGAAGCTGTGAGGGGAAACCACTTCAGGGAAGAGAAATGAGAACTGAAAGAGTGGGAAAGAAGGCAAAGCAAAGGTCAGGAGCAGTGATGGTCCTGAAGGTGTACATTGGGCTGCTGCTGAATGAATGGGAAGGACCTGAACAAATAGTAATTAAAATCCCAGCTACTATGTAAATGCCAGATTAGAGCTGTGATCTTTTTGCAGACTTTCCTTGGAGGTGAGTGGGAGTCTGTATGTTACCCCTGGGAGTGCTGAAGCCTAAATATATGCTCAAACCCAGAGAGAGTCAGTTTTCTCCCTGGAGTGAGTTGACATCCCTCTGACATGAACCAGCAACACCTCAAGGTTTCTGTGAGGTTTGAGAGCTCAGAGAGGGGATTTCACTGCCTTCCTACAGGTGAGGGTGTTCCACTGACACCCTCCTGTACAGCAGCTCTGAGTTCTCTGGGTTTAGAACCTGATCCAGAATGGAGCATTTCACTTTCTCCTGGAAAAAGTGGTCCTGAAACTCCCTTGGGGCAGTGCTGGTGTCCCATGGGCAGGGCCAGCCACAGCCACACTGCTGCTGGGAGGGCAACTCTGCCAGGAGTGCCCTGGGTGGGCACCCTTGGGCTGCCATGGACGGGGGCACCAGGCTGGGGAAGAGTATTGACAACTTATTTGGGGAACACGTCTCTATAGCCCCGTTTCTATGGCAACCCTGATGGGAAATGTGCTGCCAGAAAAACAGGAGTTACTATAGAAACATCTTCCCTGTGAAAAGTTTACTTGGTACCACGTGGTGCCTAATATTAGTTTTTTGAAGTGAAACCACCCCCTGTGCTGGAGTCAATGAACAGGTCACTGTGCTCAGGGTGACACAGCTGGGAATGGGCAGAACCTGCATGTCTTCTGCTCAAAGACCTGCTGCCTTTGCCTGCCCTGAGCACCAAGGAGGGCACAGAAATGTTGTATTATGCAGGACATGAGGGACTCTTATAATAGTTCTATCTGAAGTGTTTGTTGAGACCCTTAATTTGGGGGGAAATCAGTTAATTTTGGTTTTCTGTGGATAGAATTTTTATACATTTTAAAAAAAGAAATCACAAATAGTATCCTGAGTTACCATCTGTACCATTCAGACTCTCCCTAATGGCCATTGGGACTTTAAAACTGGGGGAGGGTTTTGGCTGCCTCTTTTAAGGTCACATTCCAGAAACAACTTCCTGAAAGCAAGGCTTGAATCTGGTTCTTCATAGCAGGGGCTTAAAGGCCACGTGCTGCTTGGCTGGAGGGGGCAGTTGTTCCTGAACAGGGGGGGATAAACCAGTTAACATGGATTGTTTTGCAGAATGTGCAAGGATTCAGATGTCCCAGTGAAGGGATGTGGGCTGGCTGTGGTGCACAAATGCAAAGTGAGGTGCAAAAGGAGGCTTTCTGCAGGTCTCTGTTGCCTCCCCAGGGCCAGGAGTGTCCCTCCTTACAGCCTGGGTGTGCTGAGTGCTCTGGGAATGGTCCCCACTGTGCCCTTGGGCCTGATGGAGCAGAGCATGGGGGTGACCCCACTGTGCTCTCCAAGGCTTGGGCTAAATCCTGCAGTGAAAAGTTTATTTGCCTTCAGGTTGGAGGGACATCTGTGAACTCTGATCCTTGGCTGGACAGAATTTCCAAACTAAAATGCATCCATTAAATGGACCTTTGGTGTAGGGATGTGTTTGTTTCCTCAGGGAGCAAAGGTGGCCCCAGTGCTGGCAGACATGGAGGAAAGAGCACAGAAAACTGGGAGAAATTGTTCCAGAAATGCCATTTCTCAAACAAATGTTCCTTCTGAAGGCTGGGACCTTCTCACCACGTGCTGCTGGGTGTCTGTGCACAGATTATCTGAGGTGTGTGAATGAAGGAAAGGAATCCCATCTGAGGGGTTTCAGGAGGACTCTTGTAGGTGACTGAGACATGCTGTGTGGTTTAGGTCACTTTGGACTGTCAGGTGTAGGAACTTGGAAAAAAAAAAAAGTTTATGTAATTTTCCCAGCCTGATATTTTTAACTTAAATGCTGCAGTTGCAAAACTCAGCGCTGCTTTTGGGTTTTTATCTCCTCTACAGTATGTGTCAGCTCTGTTTAATCAGAATTTCATGCTGTCTGATCACCTGCAAATAGATCTCTTGTGAAGTCCTTTTGATTTTCCGAGCCTGGGGATGTGGGGTGGACCTGGCATGAGCCTGCTCGTGACCAGACTCGTGAGTGGGGCCGGGTTGGTGTCCCTTTGTCAGCCTGAGCAGCACACCAGGCAGCCCTTCCTCTGAGGGGTTCAAAGGTAAAAGCATCAGCCTGGCCTCCTGTTTTCTTAAGTAATCTGAAACTTGGCCTAGAGCTGTGACCACACAGGCTGTTCCTCCTGGGCTCCTGCACCAGCCCTGCTCTCAGTGCCAGAGTTTTCCTTCAGGCACATTTGTGTGGTGCCACTGTGACATGGAGTGATTGGCAGGACCCATCTGCCCCTCCTGTGTGGGGCCCAGGCACTGGAGAGGAAGGAGCTGTGAATTTGGGGTAGGGAAAAGCTCATCTTCCCACCAGCTCTGGAGTATTCCCAGCCCGGGAGTTTCACTCCTCTCCTCTCTCCCCACGCTGTGAGGGGGTGAGTGCTTCTGTGGCAGGGCTGACCTGGTGCCACCTGCAGGGGACAGGTTGAGGAGATCTGGGTGGTGCAGCAGTCCCAAACTCCTCAGCGTCCTGGAATAACCCAGGAGTTACAGCCCCGTTGATTCATCACCCCACAGAGATGCTTGAGATGAGCAGTCACCTCAATTTGGTGCCTCGGGAAATTGCCCAGGGGCTCAGAGCAAGGCTGAGCTGTGGTTTGCACATTGCCATGTTTGCTGAGCTCTGAAGAAACAAAAAACCCAGGACTGGATTTTTACTGCCACACTTGATCAGCCAAAGCTGTGAACAAAGGCCCAAAGGAAGGAAGGCTCTGTCCAAAGGGCAGGGAAGGAGGACTTGAGAAGGTGGCCATGAGGATGAGCAGAGCTCTCAGGACAGGACACTTCCTACTCTGCTGCTGTGGCTTGCCTGATGTCCCTGCTGGGAGATGACTGCTCTTCATGCACAACCTGGCACACTCTTGCACTGAAACATCTCTAGCAGGTACTCCCTTGTGAAACCTCAAGGAGGGAAGGGCTCGCACAGGCAGAGAGATTGGTTGGAGCCACTTTGATCTCATGGATGGGCAGAATGGATTTCCAGAGTCGTTAGTTCAGATGGTTGGTGTTGTGGTTTAAGTTTGATCAGTTCTAGGCTGCCACTGAAGATCTGGGGATAAATTCCAGTGTTGTTCCATTAATGTCCTTAAAGAAGGGGAAGAAGTAAGAAACTATCCTCTTCTGCATTGGTAACTTAGGGACAGAATGTTCTAATTCGGGTACCATAAATTATACCCATGAATAAGCATGTCCTGATTTTTCAGAGGTGCTGAACAATTATAATTCTATTGACTTCAGTGGAAACTGGAATGAGCCCAGTGCATGCTTTGGATAAATCATGTTATGTAACAGAG
The DNA here is from genome assembly GCA_013396655.1 of Campylorhamphus procurvoides. Lineage (NCBI taxonomy): Eukaryota > Metazoa > Chordata > Aves > Passeriformes > Dendrocolaptidae > Campylorhamphus > Campylorhamphus procurvoides. The sequence goes on from WBMV01004527.1 coordinate 402,606, forward strand.
AAATGATGGTAATTTATGTTCAGGAATTTTTCATCACAGGGCTGAGCTCTCTTCTTTGCAGCTGGAAAGAATGGAAAGTTTGAAGGGTTGTGCTGAGACTCTTAATGCACCTGCACAGCATTTGTGGTGTGCAGCTCCAGGACACCTGCCCTGTGCTGGCTGTCACCTCCCCAGTGCACTGGGGGCACCAGTGGAGTGTGGAGGGCCTGGAGGCTTGGGAAGCTTTGGGTGTAAAACCTCCTTGGCACAAGAGAGATCTGTGGTGTTGGACAGCCTGGGGACTGCAGGGAAGGGGGTGCAGGTGGGGCTGGGCCTTGCACTGCAGAGCATGTGTGTGAGGAGCAAAGGGAGCAAAGGAAAAGGCTGGGAGTGTCAGCCCTGGACTGTGGGAATGAGGGATGCCCTTCCCAGGCTGCTCCTCAGGAACCAGAGTGGCCAATGCCACAGTGCCCAGCCAGTCCCTGGGTCCCCTCCCAGGGATGCTCTTTGCTCTCAGGGAGGGTGCAGAGAGCAGTGAGTGCAAATTAAAAATAGAAATAAAAGTGAAGTGAGGAAAGCAATCAGAACACCTAAAATCCAGCACTATCTTTAATCATAAGTGGAAAAAAGTAAAAATGTATCGAGTGTTGTTTGATCACAATCTAAACACAGCCTAAACAACCCTTTGAATTTGTAAATGACATGCAATAGAGGTATTTTTAGCTCATGTTGCTCACATCTCAAGGAGGATTTTTTGTATGTTGTAGCTTATCACATTTCTTGCATAATAAGCTCTAGTTTTCCACAGCAGTTTAATTTTCTGTGAGCCTATTCTATATGCAAATAACTTCTCTTTTGTGGTCTCCAGCGGCAAGATTATCTTTCCTTGGAGTGGATTTAAGGTGAAAAGAACTTCACTGAAGGGCAAGATTGTAATCTCTTCCTTTACCTTGTTTGTCTTTCCCAGGCATGTTTTTATTATCAGTTTTGCTCTTGTTTTTCTTCTCAGGTTGAAATTCCAATGAAAATGTGGCAAAATTTCTCACTTCTTTAGAGAGTGCCAAAAAGCCACAGTTTTTGTTGCATTTTCTGATTGAGAAGTGCCCTTTTTCTTTCCATCTTTCCACTTGAGTGTGTTTAGGGAGGTGCACCACCCTTGTGTAGGTAATAAAATAAGTAACCTGGGTTTCTAATGCACTCTTCCACTGAGTGGCTTCTCCTGACAATTCCAGAGCAGCTGTAAAGCTCAGCCTTATCTTCAGAGCATGCCAGGCTGGGGTTTGTGTCCTGGTGTTTGGATTGAGGACTTGAGTGCAGCTATGGGACAGCTAGGGGAGACATGCACAGCTTCCACATGAGGGAAGGGCTGGGGGAGGCCACAGACCAGCTGGGGTTGGAGCATTTTCCAAGCCAACTGCTGCTCAGGTTTAGTTTGACAAGAAAAGAGAATGAATTCTCTGCTTTAGGGGCCAATGGTGCAGATGGTGCTGTGCCACAGCCCCAGAGGGTCAGTGATGGAGGGGCTCAGGTCTGTGTGCTGGGGAGACTCTGCTGCTTGAGAACATTGGGAGGAGCAGAAAAACCTGGAAGAGGCTGGAAAGGGCAAGAAGAGAGGAGGAAGAGCTGGAGATGGGCAGTCCTGAGGAAAGGACTGAGTGGGGGCTTTGCTCAGCCAAGCTCTGAGACCTGGAGCATGGGGCTGTGAGCCAGGGACAAGGAGACAGAGCTGTCCCTGGTGTCTGATGGATGGTCAATGTGGAAATGCCAAGGGTGAATGTGGTGCTGGTGCCCTCTGCTCCAGGATTCTGCCACAGGCAGAATGGGAATCCTCTATTTTGACTGATAATTCAATTCCCCACTCTCCTTTAATATCTGAAGTACAACAAACAGTGTTCACAGGCAGTGGGGCTCTTCCTCCCTCACTCTTAATGGTTGGTCCCAGCAGAGGTCTGCTGAAATCAGTTGGATTGATTGCATAATAAATTCCAGGGTTCTTGGCAATTTCAGTGAAAATGAAAGTACCTGGAGAATTAGAGACTGTTTAATTACAGCAATGGCTGGAGTTGGGCTCTGAGCTCAGTTCAGCCCAGCTTTAGGAGCAGCACTGACTTCAGCCTGGGCTTTCTTTACCTGTGTGCTGCTGTCCAGTTGACATTTGGGGATCTTTGCCACCTCTTTGATCCATGTAGTTGTCATAGGAACTATTCCCCAAGCTGTGTTCTGACTTGTTCCATGAGGCACTTTCTTGTGTTATGAAGTGTTGACAGCAAAGCACAGGGATAGATTTTTAAATGTCACCAAGGTAACTACTGGCATTCAATTACAGTTCCAGATAAAGATGAATCTCTTCTGCAAATGGGACTGTGGGACAGCCAAAAACTGTGCTGAGGGTGAAGGTGATTTGTGATAGAGCAAAGAATTCTCTTCACCTTGCAAGGTCAATTGTGCCCATTCTGGTTTTTAGTAACACAAATGTAACATTACTTATTGCTCAGCTGATGTCCTGAGACACTGATCACTTGGGATGCAGTTTTGGGGTTCTGTTCTGTCCTGCTCCATAAGTGAGTGTGTCAGTGTGGCAGAGCCAGGGATTATCTGAGTGCTCCTCTGCACCACCCAGCCCAGCTCTGCTTTAAATGCCATTTCTGGGGGTGCAGGCACATCCCAGAGAGCTGAGCAGGAACCACACAAATCTCTTGAAGCCTCACCTCATCCCCTTCATCCTCAGCCTGAGAAAATGAAAGTGCCAGGACTTGGGGGGATTAGGGAGAGTGGAGAGCTCAAGAAAAATGAGCTTTTAGAGAGTGGGAGAGAGCACAAGAGCATTTGTGTGGGATCTGAGGGATCAAGAGGGGAGGAGGCAAAGGTACTAACAGGGTGAGAGTCTGGCAGGAAATTTAGTGTTAGAAATTGTGCTGTTAAAGCTGGGCTTTGAGTGTGAGAGCTGCTCTGAGGGCAGGAGGCTTCCTGTGAGCTGTGAAGGCACTGAGGGCCCTTAAATCCCCTGCAGCTCTCATGGTCTGAGGCTGCAGCCATGGAAAGGGCTCCTGCCAAGGCCTCCTCAAAACACCTGGTGACAGCCAATGCCTCTCCTTTCCTTACTCTTGGCCAATTGCCTTCCTCCCTCTTACCTTCTGTCTGTTGTGTCTCAACATCTTTTTCCATTAAAGTAAAATTTAGGCTGTTACACATTCATTTCTCTCCACCATTAAGGACAGTCTTTACTTTCTCCATAGACTCCCTTATGTTTTTTTATTTGAAGTTTCACATTAAAGGTGAAAAGAACAGAGCCTGACAATGTCATCTGAGGAAAGCAATTTTATTTTAAGGTAGAGTGTTTTGTGCACAGCATCCTGATTGCTTGGCAGAGCTAAAAATAGCAGTCTGGTTAAATAGCTGATGAGCATGTGGAGCCCTGGGAGCAAAGCACTGGTGCTGCTGCCTCATCATTCCACACCCAGAGCTGTCCCAGCAATGGGAGAGCAATGGAATTGCAGTGGGGGGAGCAGGTGCCTTCTCAGGGAGGAGGGGGCAAAGTGATGCATTTCTGTTTAAAGCAGCAGTTTGATTTACCAGCACAACCTGAGGTCGTCCCTTCCAGCTCAGGGTGGAGCTGGCATTTCACACAGCCTGGACAGGGCAGGCAGAGCATGTCAATTAGGACAGCAATTCTGGCCCTCTGTAAATTGAGGTGATTTATTAGCTTAATTTACCCTACAATTATAACCATTCCTAACAAACCCATGTTTTATTCCCCTGTTTTCTGGCCCTGTTTTGCAGGACACATCCACCTGTGCCTGCTGCTCCCTGTGCTGGCACACCTGATGCAGAGCAGGGAGGGTCAGGTGCTGGTGCCAGGGCACAGCACTTACTGCCTGCTTGGCAAAGCCATGGGGACACAAGGCAGGCTGTGCTTCTTGCCCCCAGAAGGCCTTAAAATAAATGTGAAACTCCCCGGGATAAAAGGGAAACATGAGCAAAGCACAGAGATACACAGAGCACTTGTGCTGCCTTGACAAGTAACAGGAAATCCAAACAAAGGGCTGGGCTTTGGGAGGGATTTGCCATCTAAGGGGCCCACTGGGGATGGAGCCCAGGGGAGATGTCCCTGCCACGACAGTTGTTTGGTTCTTGTAATGGGGGGAGTTTTTCTCCTTGTTTAAAGTTGTTTTCTCACAATTTCTTTAATCATCATAATCCCCCTTTCATCAGGAGCCTCCCTACCAACAGCCCATTTGTCCTTCTTAATGCTTTTATTTGTCTCCTTCTCCTTAATTTCCCCTCGCAGGCATCCTCTTATTTGGGTTTCAGCCCTTCAAGGAATACACTGGGAGGGATTGCAGTCCTAGGGCATCTCCAGCACTGGATAATTCCCCTGGAAAAAACTGTAATGGCTGAAGAAGATAAAGTGGGTCAGATTCTAGAGAACTTTAGGGGAGAATTTCACTTTCCCTGGGAATGTGCCACGGGGAGAATTCTTTGGGGCAGGGGTGCTAATACAGATCCCCAGTGTGGGTCCATATCACACCCAGTGACTGAGAGCCCTGAGGCAGCCACATAATGGCAATTAACTCTCCTTTGCCATGTTGTCAGGGAAATGAACTCTTTGGGTTGTTTTCAAGACAATTTCCTAGAGTTTTAAGACAGAAATCCTTTTTTCCCCTAAGAAAATTGCTCTAAGTGGCAAAGACCTCCTTATGTGGGTTATTCTGAGCTCCATCTTGGGAAAGGCAGATGAATGTTCTATTTTACTTTTCCCCCCACTGAAGGTGACTCAGTTACTGTGAGCTGGCAGCACGTTCTGTAGCAGAGTGAGGTCATGGGCTAATTAGAGTAAATTAATGATTGTGTGTTTCCATTGGAGCCGTAGGAAGGACTGATTTCTCACTCCTAGCAGTTCTCAGGTGCAACTCCATTTTACTCCCTGGAACTCTCTTGTTCTGACAATATTCAGTCTTAAAGAAAACCAATACTGTAGAGAGGGAATGAGAGTGGGACTGAAAATATGGTTTAAGTAACTGTGTGAAACCGAAGTTTCTGTGCAGTTTAAAGACATCTCTGTTCAGTTTTAATATATGCAAACCACTTGGATATTTCTCTGTTTCTAGCAAGGAAAAATGGAAATAGTTTTGTTTCTCATCTCCCTCTTCTGCCTCTAGGTAAATTCTCACGAGGTTATATTTGACACTTTCTGAGTCTCAATTCAACAGCTCTTCAGGGTATTCCTGTTAAACACACAAGTTGTTCAGAAGCTCTGAGAGGTTTGAGGGGCTCCAAGCAGGGAATAAAGCAGATGGGAGGATCCACTGAGTGCTCTTCGTTTGGTAAAAAATGCAGTGATAGAGCAAAGTAGTTCTCATTTTGCCTCTGGACAGAGATATCTGAACCAGTGCTTCATTGATTTAGTCTGGAACTTTACACTTCATGAGGCAGGAGATTGAAGGAATCCTTTTCCCTTGAGGATTTGTTCTCAAACTCCTGAAGACAAAGCTCTGTGATGATGGTGAATCTGTCTCTGGCTTCAGAGGCACCAAATTACCCAGGAATTTTGAGTTCTTCTGGGTCTGGTGTCCATGGAGTCACCTGTGCAGCCTTCACTTGGCTATCTCAGGCTATCTTTTCCAAGCTCAATGATCCTATGATTTTAATTAGCACAGTTTTCCTGGTTCCTTTGTTAGTTTAATCTGTGAATTAATTGGTGTGAGCTGGCTGCTCTTCCAGGTGAGGAGAAGCTCCAGAGGAGGCCCTGATGTGATTTTTGCAGGGTTCTTGTCATTGTTTTGTTCTCCTCTCCCAGCTGGGGTTGGAGGCACCTCCGTGCCCAGGGATTTGGGGTTGCTGGTGGAGAACCCTTTCAAAGGATGGTGCCTTCGAGGAGAGTCTGATTTCCTTTTAAACCTGCATCCCAAGGATAATTAGCATGAGCACAAATGAGGTCTGACTCAGGACTTCCCAGTGTGGAGCTGAGCTTGGCCAGTGTCTGCAAGCAAAGGGCCTTCCAGAAACATCTCCTTTCCCATCCTGTGAGATGGAGCTGTGTGTGCACACACTCACAAACACTGTCCTTGGTTTTCTCTCACATTCACATCCTAATCTCGAAGGCAGAATGAGCTAGGAGCTAAAAGGATGAATTTATCTCCACCAACGTGCATGGAATAACTTGGTTTTTCCTTTGGTATGGTCTTTGCCTGGTACATGTTCTGAATTGGAAAAAATGAGAGCTGGCAAAATTTGAATTAAATCTCAAGCAAGCCAATACATTAATTAAAAGGAGGCTGATGGTTCTTAATTAGCAACATATTAGCCTGTTGTGAGCACTAGAAGTTCTACTGAGTTGGTTGGGTCTGACTAATTCACCTGTATTTGCTGCTAATTAATGAGACATTACAATCATTAATGCTTTTTGCAGTTTCTTGATGGAAGTTAATTGTGGAAAGACTGAGCTGCACCAAACACGAGTGCCAGGAAAGGGCTGGTGCATGGGGGGCTCTTGAAATCCTCTCCCTGATGATTCAGAAGTGCTGAGCTTTCTGTCCCTCTGTGCTACATGGGGGGTTTTATAATTAATGTTTACAGAAATGCCTCTGTTGTTTGAAAAGCATCTTTGGGAAGCTCCTTCCATCCCTGCTGCTGCATTCCAGCCCCTGTGTCCTGCCTGCCAAAGCACAGGGCCCAGGGGAGCAGCACCTCCCTCAGTGCCCCTTCTTCAGCACCTCACCCTGGAGGTGTTCCATCTTAATCCTGTTGCCTCTGAATCTCAGGTAGGAAAAGTGGCTTGTTTTCCCCTGTTGCAGGAAGTTATTGAAAGCAGAGCTCAGAGTGGGGCTGCAGAGATGTCCAGGGTGTCCACAATGCTGCTCCTAAAACATTTACCTGCCAATCAAGGAGTGAACAGACAGGAATGTGGAGCTTGGCTTTGCTTGGCCTCCTGGCACCACCTTCTCTCCTTGGTCTGTGTAACTGGACTGCAGGGTTTCTTGTCACCTGCCTTCACCCTGCCAGGCTCTGCTGACTCCTCTGGGGCTGGCAGGCTCAGCAATTAGTGCTTTTCACTGTTTGCAATAGTGTAAATCATTATTGGACTCTGCAATTCTAGGACAGCTTTTTAATTTACATTGAAGTCTACAGGATCCCTAATTTAATTAAACAAAGTCTTCAAATATATTAGTGACAAGGAAATTGCAGTTTCTCAGCCTGGTAAACTGAGAGACATTGACATGTGGGTTTTGGGAGGTAAATACAAGAGAGAAAGGTGCTGATCTGCCTGACTTGCAGAGAAACAAATAAACTTGTCCTTGCAGTTGGGGTTCCTGTGCATAGAGAGCCGAGGGGAGGGGTGGCTGAGTTACATGTGCAGGGTGATAAAGATGTCCCAGGCAGGGTCACAGCCAGGGGGACAAGGGACAGTTCCCAGGGGCTGTTCAGGCTGGGCCTGGGCACCAGGTCAGGGATTGCTGGGAGCAGCCATGGCTGGTCCTTGGGCTCCTGGGCTGGCTCCTGGCTCCTGTCCCAGGTGATCTGTGTGCCCTCATGGCCAGAGGGCTCTGCTGTGGAACCCACCACACTGTGAAACCCCTTCTGAGCTGCCTTATTTTGTGTGGTGACAGCAGATGCTTTGGGCTCAGGGTGAGCTTGAGTGACCTGTAAATACCCTCTTTTTAAATCCAAAGAAACCCCAGGCTGCCTCAAGTGCAGGCACAGGCTGTGTGAGGGGACACTTGGGATGGTGGTCCCTGTGACCTGCCCAGGGCTGAGAACAGCCCTCAGGAGCCTGGGCTCTGGGTCCTGCTGGGAAGTGCAGGCCAGGGAAGGTGACAGGATTCCACCTCAGGGGCTCCCTGTGCTCCTGGCATTTCTAGGAATGTTTCTGCACTAAGCAGGGCCGTGTTCAGGAGATCCTGTGTGGTCCTGTCCTGTGGGATGTGTGTGCCTGGCACTCCCCCTGGCACCAGCAGTCCTGGACCACACGGTGTGTTCTGCAAAAGGAGCTGCCTCCGAGGAGATGGGAGGGAAAAGAATGTCTCTTCTAAAGGTCAGCTAAACCTATAGGGGGCTTACAAGCTGAAGAAATTATAGCTTTGATCTCTGTGGGGGCTTTGCAAGAGGATGTAAAGAAAAGAATGGTACCCTGGGCTCCGAAGAAAAGTCCTTTAAACATTGCTATTAGAAGCTATTAGAAGGATTTCTCTGGGCATAAATGAAAGGCAGCACTTTGGTGTGGAATGTTCCTCACTTTTGACAAGTTAAATGGCTCCCTTGATTACAGAGCCTTGCTTGGCACTCACTGGAACTGCACATTAACTCCTCCAGTGCCTCTGATGCTGCCTGGGGGTGGGACAAGGCTGAATTTGTGAGCCTCCTTTCTTACTTCACCCCCTGCAAAAGCTGAGGTTATTGCAGGTTTATTAGTGCTGATACAGACTTGAGCTGTGTGATCAGATTAGCAGGGTAAAGTTACTGTTCTTCTGCTCCACAATGGCCAAAGCTTTATGGAAAAGCCCCAAAGTGTTCAGTTACAGCACTCTCTTATCCTCACTGTTCAGCAGCAATAATGAAAATCGTTCAGAAATGGGTTAGAAACAAATATGCTATTTTGGAGTTGCACCACGTTATTGGATTGGACTTGATTCTGGGAGTGTAGTAGCACTGAGGAGATCAAACCATTTCCACAGAGAATTCTAGCTGAAACACAAACCTCAAAGCCAATAACACGAGCACAAGTTTGTCTTCAGCTCCGAGTATGTTTGCAAGCACAGAATAATCTGTGTTCCAGGGCACGAGCTGCTCACAGCAGCGTTTGTGTTTTCATCCTAATCCATTTGCTTAAGGATCTGTCGCTGTGTCAGAGTCTCCCAGCACTTCAGGGGCCTCAGGTCCTTCTGCCATTTGTACAAGCTTAACCTTGACATGAAATCTTTAAGTTGTGTTATAAACCTGCAGCAAAGAGTGTGTTGGCAGTTCCTCCTCTGGCAGGGAACAGCAGGAGCAGCCTGGGATCTCTGCAGCTCCACTGCTGGGCACTGCCTCCTTCAAGTTCCACTGTGTGGCTCCAGCTGGGAATTCATTCCCAGGGCTAGGATGTGGCTGGCAGCTCAGTGTGCTGGCCATGGGCCTTCAAGGTGAATAGAAAGGCACAGCAAATTAACTTCTGGGCTTTGTTTTATGTAAGGAGCTTCCAACTGGCTTGGAAGGCACTGAATGTTTCTATATTTGAATTCACGGTCTGGAATTTGCTCTGAGTTTGATCAGTGCTGTTGCAAGACTTCAGTCATGATGTCACTCAGACTGTGGCTTTGCAAAGGAGTCCTGGGAACCCTGGAAATCCCCAGCAATAGTGGGAGAATATTCTGGGTTATGCCTGATGAAGTTGGATGGAGTTACTTATCAGTGTGTGTCAGACTGGTATCATGGCCCTGTGGGAAGTGTATCAATTCCATCCCCATATGTTGTTTGGAGTGTTTCTGTGCAGGGAAGCAAGAGGGTCTCCAAGTGTGTGGAGGAAAACCATCTGGTTTTCAGGTTGGCAGGTTTCTGTGGTACACAGGAGCCTAATGAGGAGAAATTGGGGTATCTGGAAGCTACTAATGAGATGTGTCAGTTCAGGGATGTTACACCTCAGTGAGTGAGCACGATGCCAGCAGAGAGAGGCTCTGTGTAACTCAGTGAATGGGCAGAATGGAGAGAAACAACCTAAACATGAGCTGTGAAAGGAGCCCAAGTACAGCAGGTGAGCAGGCAATTCCACCCAGGAATCTGCAGGTCTGCAGCAACCCAGACCAACCCAAATGCACCATCACTGGCCATCTCCAGATGAACACCCGGGACTCTTTCATTGGTGTATTCAGAGTGAAGATCAGGTGTCAGTCTCTGCAAAGGAGCAGGGAGGATTCTTTTTCTCCTTGGCTTCAGGTGGAGCAGAATCAAGCCCAGTTCTAGGCTTAAAATAGACCCTGTTCTGATAGACTGTGTTCCTGGTAAACTTCTACTGAGTAACATTTTAGTATCCAGGTACATATTTGTGCAATATTTGAAAAGTTAATAAATTCTGGTGCAAATCAGTGCTGCTAAAAGCCTAAGTAAATATTAAGATTCCCCTTTCATGAATAACTTCTGGCTAGGATATTATTTCTAATTCAAGAAACCACCCCTTCCATCTCCTACCTAAACACTTTTTATATTTGGATCAAGGTTATGTTTTACTCCACACTGCACAAATGTTCCAGAAGATACAGTTTCTTCACTGAGAAGCTGACAGTTTTCCCCATAAATCCATTGTTGCTAGGGCTGTAGGGAAATATTTACATATTGAAGAGAACTTGGGTTGATCACAGATCACTGACAGAGATAAGCTGTGGCACCACTAATTGTTGGTTTAATATCCCAGAAATTAATTGTCAGATACAGAGGTGGGGAGGGGGAGAATTTGGCTCTTGTTCTAAAGGTGAGAGCAGAGCGATTTAAGTCACTGGAGGAAATAATTGCAGCTTTTAACCCCTGTAAGGGCTGAGCCCACTCGGTGGTTTCTCCCCTCTGAGAAGTGTTCTCAGCACTGTTCCCTCCTGATTCCTGAGAAGCAGAGGTGCTGTGGGCCAGAACCAGCTGTGTGGGTTATCAGGCAGGGCACCAGCACAGCAAATGCAATTGTTTTCCCCTTAATGCCTGCATTGACCAGATCGATCCGCAGGAAAATTAGGTTTTCCAAAGTTCAAACGTGGTTTAATGTCACTGGAGTGAAATGGATCTTTTCCCAAAGCCCCGAGTGCTCAGTGACCATTCTGGGCAGACTTACCCTGCAGTCAGAACCATCTCAGGGGTTCAGCCAGAGCCAAAATGACCCCTGGGGTGAGTGGGAGCTGCACAAATGCTGTTAGTGGTGCTGCCTCCCTTACCTGCAGAACAATAAAGATCCTGGCAGGGAAAGGGAGTTGTAATCAACATTGATAGGTGGTTGAAAACAAGTGAGCTAAGGCAAGCTGGCAGTTATGAGAGATTTAAATTGAATATAATTCATTGCAGTTGCTTCTTTGATTTTGCAAGCTCCTGTTCTTGTTTTAGGTCTGTCCTTGGGGTTGGTGACAGGTTGTAATTCATACAAAGGAATTTAAAACTTGAATCCACATCTAAATTCCAACTTAAAACTAAAGCTATGTGATTTTCATCATTGTGATATGGGTTTTGGGATTAGTAAATCCAGTGTTCTCCCCCTTTCCTTGTGCTACAGATGTTTGCAGCACCAGGTGCCACCAGTTGCCCAGGGTGAAGAATCTTCACTCTGTGTTTCTTTGCCTTTGTGTTTTGTTTGCTGCTCAGTTTTGGAAAAAGACACACCTGTTTTGTAAGGGAACAAGTTAAAATTGCCAGAGAGGCAAAGGGGAGTTTCTTGGTTAGGATCTCAGGATTTCCTTTGGAACTAAGTCCCAGGGATTTGGAAACTTCTTTGAGGTTCCTTGAGCAGTGAATTGAGCAAAGCATCTTCAAACAGGGGAGTTTCCACCCCTCTTGCTGTGCTTTTCCAACAGGCCAGTGAAAGCATTTCTTTCTTCTTGAAATTGTCTCTGTGCCAACCCTGGGACTGCAAGTCCTGTGTCATATGGAAAAACACTTAAGTGCTAGTGTTTTGAATCCTTGGCAGGATCTGGGATTGGATTTACAGGGACAGAGAGGTTAACTGTGCTGATCCCCCAGTCTGGGACCTGGCTGTCCCTTCACTCCCAGCTCAGCAGTGGGGGCACACACACACAAACTGCCTGGGCAGGCAAAGTTTCCAGCTTGGCCATTGCCCTTTCTCTGCTTTCCAGCTCCCTGGGGAAGCTGCTGCTCTGCTCCAAAGGTGCTCTGGGGTGGATCCAGCCAGGGAAGGCCCTGAGGGAGCTGGACCTTTGGGCTCAGTGCTGGGAGCAGCTTGGGAAGTCTCCAGGTCATGGGCACAGCTCTGGGGCTGCAGGAGGTACCTCAGCCTGGGTCCTGCTGCTCTGCCTGAAATGTATCCCTTGGGATCCTCTTCTGGTAGCAAACTTCCAAAAGTTTAACTCTAGTTCTCAACACAAACCCTGAAGTTTTCCAAAAAGTCCCAATTTCTTGTTATTCCCCCCTGAGAAGGGTTGTTGTTTGCTTGCACACATTCTCACTTGCAGGTCTCTTGAAGTGCTGCTGCTTCCCATTCCCTTTCCCTTGGCAGGACAAAGCAAACCTGCCCTGCCTGGCACACCTTGCAGGCTCTGTCTGCCCCTTGTCACATCTTTATCTCCACACTTTTACCTCCCAAGTGGGAATTTTCAGTCAGCTAACTTGATTCTATCACACAGCCTGGGTTTTCCCCCCCTTGAGAAGAGTATCTGAAGTTTCCCTGACAATTGTGACTTAGATGAGTCACATTTAATTAAAGTAGTGAAGAAATCTGTGCTTATCTGGTTAACTGCCCATTTTATTGGGCACTTAATTTAAGTCCCTAGAGAATCATAAGAGATCTGATTTAGTTTTTTTCCTCCAAAGCTTAGTAATGATTGGGACTTGGAACTTCTTGTTCTTATTTCTTCTTTTAATTAAGGACTGAAAATACATACTGTCGTGAAACATCTGGCACAGCCTGCTCTCTCTTGAAAGTAATTTGGTCTGTAATTCTGTGCTTTTTTCAGCCATAAATAATTTCATGTCTCTCTGATATTCTGAATTCTTGGTGTTTATGTGCCAAATATTAGCACCAACATTTAGAACAGAAATGCCAAAAAAACTTTTAAATTAACGTTGAGAAAACTCCTGGCCTTCGTTCAGTGCAAGTTTCCAATACTAATGCTTAGGGACTTGAGCCTGAATGTTCTTGACTCTTTGGAAACAGCAAGTGAAGGCTCTCAAAGGCAGAGGCATGTGGACAGGTTTGGCTTTGTGAAGGGCTGCTCAGGCAGAGCAATGTGACTGTGCAGGGGCTGGGGTTTGCACTGTGAGATGGGGCTGTTTTGGGTCAAACACCCCATTCTCCTGCAGGCTGTGTGTCTGGAGGGGGCTGAATTTAACTTTGAGAAGATGCTGCTGCTTGTTCCATTATATACCATTTTGGGTTAATAAACCAGTCCTCTTACACTGCATATAATGTTGGATATAAATAATGCAAGTTTGAGCTTACAGAAGGGCCCCAGAGCTGCTGCATGGTTTGCAGGCAGAGAGTTTGTTCTTTGTAGTTCTCACTAGAAGGCTGAATTCAGCTCATGAACATAATAAGGATCTGCAGGTCTGCACTTAACCAATATTCACCTCTGGAAATGGAAATGTGCTTGGTTTCCAAACAGATTGGAAACAGGAATTAAATTCTAGTGCTTGACAGATTATTCTGGCATCAGAAAAACTCTGCCTCTAAACAATAATTCTGGCTATTTCTGTGATTGGTGGGGCTCATTTGTAAGGACTTGGCTGGTGTTCAGTAGAAGGGCTGAACCTAAATTAAAATTGATTTTAATTGTGAGACTCCTGCCTGTTTTAATTCTGCCTTTATTTTCTCATTCCCTATAAATTGGCCATTGGCCAACTAAGGCAAAAAAAAAAAAAAAGGAAAATTCTATTGGGAAACACAAAAGTTCCAATCATTGTGTGTTTCTGTCTCTGTGCAGCAGCATCTGCAGTGCAAAGGGTGATGAGGGAGTAAGTGTGGTTAGCATTGAAATAAATTTGCTTTTCAGTTGTTACTGTGCAAGGTAATGTCTCTGTGAGACCCTGGTCCAGCTGAGTGGGGACCCAGCCAGGACCTGTGGAACTGCCCTTTGTGTTCTGAGCATCAGGGACAGGTGCTTTGTGCTACAAACAGCTGGGAAACCCTCCAGGAGCCTCCCCTGTGCCTTCAGCTGTGTATGATGGCATTTTACCCTGAGCAAAGGGGGTGCAGCTCAGGGGAAAGGGACACTGGGCCCTGTGTCACTGAGGCTCAGGGGCACAAGCCACTTCTCTGTAGGTTCATGAGCAGAGAGGGCCCTTTAGCTGCTCTTTCTCATGCATTTTTATATGTATATATATTCCATTGCATGTTTACTGTTGGTTTCTCTTTCTGATGAGATTTTTGATGTAGAAACACTTGTGTTTCTTTGGACTTTGAAGGTGTTCTATTCCACACTGGTTAAAGATTTGCCTCTCTGGGTCAGTAGAGAAAAAGCCTGCTTTGAAAACTTTCAAAGTGAAAAACAGAGTGTGCATTGTAAATAGGGGAATGGATGAAGATTTCCCAGGCAGCTGAAAGAAGGCAAATGTATTTTACATAATTGGAAGTTTAAAAACCCCCTGCACTTGCTGGGTAACACTGGAGCATGGTCAGGCTGGCCAGGACCTCACAAGTGTCACCACAGGGACTTACCAGACTCTGCAGTGCTCGTGGCTTTGTGTGACCATGGAAATAACAGGAGATTTTGTGTTCAGCTGCCAAGCTCCTCATCAATGGCATTCCCAAGGGATTTGTGACTGTGCAGTGACCACAGATGCAGGCCAGGGAGCTGTCTGAGGCTGCTTAGCTGCCATGGCATGTTTGTGGCACGTGTCCTGTGCAGACAGCCCCTCTGTGCTGGGGCTGCTGCTCTCTGCTCATTGGCATCTCTGTTGGCAGCTTGTGCCCTGTGCTCAAAGAGGAGGCTGAAAGGAATGGGAAATGGAAAAACAAGGAACTCCAATCCTGGGCAGCACAGACTTTAATAGCTACAACGGAGTTACAGCATCAGAGAATTAATTACTGTGGGGTCTGTGTTCTCAGACACACTTATTTCAGTTTAAGGTGGTATAGGGGGGAGCAAAAGGCTGATTTGTGTTTGGTTTTGTCTAAACTGGTAATTTCTTAAAGCTCACACTCTCCAGTTCACTTCAGCAGTTTAGTACAATGCAGTTGCCAGCAGCAGAACTGATTTTTTCCCCCTCTGTTCCTTTCATTGAGCATCAGCTCATCTTTACTGGTACAGCAGAGACAGGGGTTATCCAAAGCTCCCACCCCTTTGCACATGGCAGGGAGTTGAAGGCTCTGATCTCTGTAATGAGCTGTGCAGCCTGAGCAAGGTCAGGCTCAGGTCTGGCTCTGACAGGCTTTGGGATGAGGGTGGTTATTAGGGCTCAGGGCTGGCTTTGCTCATTTGCTCAGCCTCATAAGCACAGCTGCCTCCTCTCTGCCATTCCTGCAAGGCTGTCACAGGGCAGGGCAGCCAAGTCAGATCACTGCACTAAAAATAAAGCAGCAAACACCAGCCACAAACCTGAATAAATGAAAATCCCAACACAGGTAACCAGGGAAGTGCAACAGCTGCTCAACTGAGTGGAAGGGAAGCCTGTAAGAATTGTCTGAAGTGTCAGTGGAAGGATTGCTCAGGAAAAGGGAACAAACAGGAGGTGTTGTGGCTGTGGGTGTTCTCTGGCTGAGGGGGCTGAGCTCTCACAGGGGGGTCACAGCTGGGCTGGCTCCTGGGGCAGGGGCTCCTCCTGAGGTGTTGGGGGGACCTGCTTTGTGTTTTGTCCTGGGGCAGGAAAATGAGCTCAGAGAGGGCAGTGAGGACAGGGATTCCTGCCCAGGGCAGAGAGAGGGGCTGTGTGCCAAGGCTGCAGCACCTGAGTTGGCTCCTGGGGCACTGAAGCCACTGCAGCTGGTGAGGAGCTGGCCTGGGAGTGAGGTACGTTCAGCCTCTCCTCCAGGGCAGTGGGAAGGGATGGACTTGACATTGCCTTTAGTCAGAAGGGCTGTGCCAAGCTGTGGGATCCTGTTCCCATGGACTGGAAGGCATTAAAGCAGCACTCTGACTTCTCAGCATGTTTGTCTCCCAGCCAAGCTACCGTAATCAGAGCCCTTTGTGCTTTAGAACTGCTTTCGGATTTCAAGTGGAAACAACCTGCTTTTCCTTCCCCTGAGCTGGTACATGAAATTAGGCAGATCCTGAAGCTCCTCCACCAGTGGCAGGGGCAGAGCCCTCCAGGAGGGGGGTTTGGTGCTGCTGGCAGGGGGACCTGCTCCCTGCTCTCCTCTGCTGTCCCTGAGCACAAAGCAGACCCCGCTGAAAATCAGCTGGGGTTTATTATTGCCTTGGATGTGCCAGGTTACTTCTCAGATGTATTTATCCCCTAAGCAGATGGTGCAGTGGGAAGGGCTGGGACTGTTCTTTAGTGGTGGTTTGGTTGCTTAATTGTCACAAGCACTGGCCTTTTCATGGGTGATGCTTTGGCACGTTGTGCACACAGAGGTGGCAGGGTCTGAGTGTCTCTGGGAGCAACAGTCAAGGTGCAGCAGAGATGTGCAATTTTTTGCCTTGTTAAGGTGATTAAAATGTTACCAGAAATCTGTGCATGTCTGCCCAGCTCTGTGTGGGTGGGCAAACCTTGAACTGGTGATGTCTGTGGTAATGACTTTTTTGCAATGTGATAGATGATAACTTTGGGGTTTAATTTTAACTCCCAGACCAGAAAATGAAGATAACAGAAATGAAACCAAAAATGCAAAATTCCTCATCCTCAAAGGTACTGATTTTTGCTTATCGTAATAATGAAGCTAGTTTTAGCTTCCCATACATCCATTCCATCCCTTCTGCTAGGATTCCTGCTGGGATGGAAAGGGCTCCTAAAACCCCAGTCTTTTGGGTGGGGAGCTTGTTTGTCAGTTTAATGAAATCTCTTGGTGCTGGCAGCTATAATTTATTCATGAGTCTTGAAGGAAATAAGCTCCAGGACTTCCCACAGCTTTGTCCAGGAATTGGGAAGTTCCATGGCACTGGTGATGTTCAGCTGATCAGAATAATACCAGAATGGGAAAGAAGCTCAGCTAGAAACACAGTCAAGCTGCAGGAGAGCTGCAGTCTCCTGGGAATTGCAGCTCAATGTTAGAGTAACTGCTGCTTAGATGGCAAATAATTGAACTGGGGGAGGAGGGGAGAGCTCTGCAGATGGTGCTGGGCTGTCTGAGATCCTGCAAGGAGATGGAAAAAGCAGCAGCATTTGGCATCAAAGAGGAGGCAAATGATGCTGGCTTCGTGCCAGGCAACTTTTTAATATGGCCTCGTATATATCTGAAATTGCAGAAACAAGCAAAATCAGGCAGCCTGAATTATGAGCAGAAAGGCAAAATAAGTCCCTTAGTGTTAGCTGTGAATTTCTTCTCCTAATAAATGACTTCTGCACAGGAATGAGACAGGGTTGTTGGCACCAGTGTGAAATAACTCTGTGCCTGTTGTGGAAGGGCAGGGGACAGAGAAGCACAGGGCCTGGGTGATGTTTGCAGCCCTGGGATTTGCTGCTGAAGGCTTGGAAATCCCCAGACAAACTGCCAGATTCCTCTTTTTCTGCATGGACACATTTTTCTGCTGAAAAAGAGACTAAATCAGTCAAAATGTATTGGATGTCTTTTTAAGAAGAATGGTTTGGGCCACATATTTGACTGGCCCAAGTTGACTCTCTTCCACCAAGCTTGGTGACAAGAGGACATGAAAGGCTCTGTCACTGCTCCTTGTACAGCTGGCAGGATTATTCTTTTTCTCTCCTCTGACTATTTCTCCTGTGGCTGCTCCTGTAGCTGTTCCACCCTTCCCAGGGCAGCTCTGGCCTAGAAAGCTCCCAGGCCCTCCAGTGTGTCAGATTGGGACTGCTGTTCTTACACAGAACCTCTTAGATTTGCTCCAGGGCACTGAAATGCCTCACAACGAGCTACCCCAGGTGATTTGAGAGTTCTATTTTGGGGAAAGAAAAAAAAAAGTCCTTTCTGTGCTTTGTTTGTTCCCAGGGTACATGGGAAGTGAGGAGCAGTGTGGGTCTGACAGGTCTGGCTGTTCACTTTCTGTCAGCATGGCACAAGTGGTTGAAAAACCCAGGAAATTGAGCACTGTGGTTAAATGTTGAATTTTCTGCAAAAAAGGGGCTGTGTTTGATCCAGTGGTACCTGAGGACGGTGTGTTTTCGTGGGCTGGAATAACATACTGGGAAAGACAAATGGCATTCCATT
The DNA here is from genome assembly GCA_013396655.1 of Campylorhamphus procurvoides. Lineage (NCBI taxonomy): Eukaryota > Metazoa > Chordata > Aves > Passeriformes > Dendrocolaptidae > Campylorhamphus > Campylorhamphus procurvoides. Next base: position 420,523 of record WBMV01004527.1, read on the forward strand.
TTTTTAGACTAAATTACTTTTCTGAAAGTGGCCTCTAATGCTCTCTTGCTGGAAAATGTAAGACCTGCTCAAATGAATAACTGCTATACAGAACATACTTAATTACTGCAAGTTAATTCAATAATGGTTCAATAAATGACCTGTTCCACCAGAGGGTGAAGTTCAACATGGTGAAAGGTCTTGATTTTTTTTCATGAACACAAATTACTTCAAGTTGTTTTCATGCAAATGAAAAATCACCAAAAAATTAATGTCAGAGAGGCCTAATTAATGATTTCCCCCATCTGTTAAGAAGCTATAGCTTATATATATAAGCTTATACACGATCCCAGGGCTGAAAGCAGAGTTCTTTGGGAGGTGCAGCCGTTCTCTGTGAACCCCCAGCCTGTCTCAGCCTGGAGTTCCTCTTGGAGGTGGATTGGCAGACATTGTGTCCTTTCTCCTGCAGAGCTCTGAGTCCCCAGGCTTGGGTGATGAATGGCCATGGATTATAATCTTTCCCAGGGTTTGACATCCCCACTTTTAACTATGATATAAAAGGTAATCGTGGGTCTCACAGGACCTGCTTTCCTTGCCAAACACTGGGGAACCTGACACTGCTCCTAAATTGTGCCAAGCCCTTGGAGGCAGGGAGTTGTTCTTGCTGCCCAGCCCCACTGCAGGTGTTGGGCCCTTCTCCCTGAGAGGTTCTCGTGGGGCTGGGACATCCCTTGGTGCTGCTCTAGTCCTGGTTTGGTTCAGCATCTGAGAGAAAGGTGGAGATGGAGTGCCCAGAGTGCTGCAACCTGCCCCCCTTCAGCAGGTGGGCACAAACCTGCAGCAATGCCCTCTGCTTGGGCCCCCTGAGGGCACTGTGAGAGGGCACAGGTGGCACTGGGTACCACATGCCCTTTGGAGACAGGTGAGGAAGGAGGAGAAGGGTCACCAGGGAGCTGCAGCAGAAGGGGCAGGACTTTGGTGTGCAGGGCAGTGTTTGTGAAACTGAACAAGTGCAGCTCTTCCCTTCCTCACATGGAAGGGACCAGGTCTGAGTAGAAATGAAGCTGGGCCTTTTCCATCTCATCTGCTCAGTGAGAAGAGAGAAATGTGGTTTGGGGCATTCTCAACATCCCCTTTATGCCATTGTGGTTATCAACCATTGCCATTTCAGACCCCAGTCCTTTGTGTATTTCCCTTTCCATTCATTCAGCTTTTCATCTTTTCTCCCTTTTCAGCTGTATGTTACTCACCAGTTTGAATACATTTAACACCCTCCATGTTCACTCTTGAGAATGAACCTTTTCAAAATAATTACTCCCACTCATCTCCAGAGCAATCGATAGCGTGAATAAACCTGGAGGCAGCCAGAGGTTTAATTCATTCTGGCAAATATTTTGAAAGTAAAATGAATGGACATAAATATAAAACTCAGTTGTTGATGTGCTGGTGTGGCAACAGAGACTTTGCTTTTGAAGGTGTGTGTGGCTTGTATTGATACAAAAAGCAGTGGGATGTTCCCAGGTGAGTTGTGTCTAAGTTGAGTTTGTTTTTATGCCTGGAAAGAGGAGAGATGGCACCCAAAGGTGTTTGCTGCTCTTCCTATCCCAGGGAAAACTTCTCCAAATGAGTGTCAGAGAACAGAAAATGATCAGAAATATCTTGGATTGGTGGATCTTGGTTGATGTGGGAAATGCCATCCTTTGATGTCTCTGCTGTTCCCACTCTGGTGCTCCACGGGCACCTTCTCCTCGACTGCCTTTTCGTAGCCAATAAATACAGGGCAAAGAAAATGCTGTGAAGGAGGAAAGCTCCTGCTGGAATGCCTCCTCTCCTTCCTTGCAGGAGAGTTTGGTGCAGTTTGGTTGCTGAAATGTGCCAGCTAAAGTAAATCAGATGAATTATTAATGCTGTGCAGGCTGCTTCTTTCAAGTGGCTGAGCCGAGCAGGCTTCGGTGGGGCGTGTGTAACTTCAGCTCAGCAGCAAAAATAGACTGCAGGCCTCAGAGGAATGGGAAGCTTAACAGACTATTTTTGTCAGCACAGTTTTAGTTCTATTATGTGTTATTTTGTCAGAGTGGATAGGGTGGATTGTTATTTTGGACATAGTGGGTGATGTGAGTGAAAAACCACTTGTGTTTCCTTTCTATATGTCACAAGCTGCTCCAAGTTAAAGCTCCATCTTTGCTTGGCCCAGAGCAGCTCACTGGGATGTGTGTGGCTGTTGTGCAGGGTCAGCTCAGACTGTCCCACTGCCACCAAGCAACCACAATTCCTGGGGGGAGAGGGCTTGCACTTCATTAACAGCTCAAGGTCAAAGCAGTTGAGAATCTGTCTTAGTCTCTTTTTATTTACCTTTTTCTCTGTTGATCTTTAAGTAGCTTAATTAATCTGAGCACACAACTCCTACCTCACCATTCTGCAGCCACTCTGGTGCTCAGGATCTCAGTATCATTTCCAGGCAGATAAACGAGGGTTGCTCTGTCCCTCCTTATTGTTCACTCCTCAGCTCTTTGTGCAACCAAACGTTCTGCCCAAGGATTGGGGGAAGGTGGAAACTGATGATTAATGGGTTGCTCAGTGGAAGAGTATAAATAGTGACCTTCCCCATCTGACAGGCAGCAAACAAGGGCTTGGTACTGGCAGGAGAGAACTTTACATTTAATTTGATTTCTAAAAGAGACAAGAAGTAAATAAAAGTGATCAAATGTAGGACAGCCCTATCAGAGGTTATAAATTGCTGCCTCCTCAGGCAAGTACAGTGTTTTCTTTCCTATCTTTGCAGCTCTTGGAGATTATTGCATCACACCAAAGCACCAGGGGTTAGATTAACAAAGCAAAGTTATTTATTGCTCTGAATGGGTGTTTCTTTTAAGGTAGAATGTTAAGAATCCCTTTTTCTCTACAATTTGTACCTGTTGAGATCTCTCCTTTGATAGTTGTTCTTGATTTACATTGTTATTTGGGCTGGGGAAATAAACTTTTTTTTCCCCACAGCGCTTGAAATGGATCTGTTATTGCATAGAATGGGATTTAATCTTTATTTCAGCTAAAATTTCACATGTTTTTTGTGGCATTAATAATAGGAGTCAGGTCTTGTTGAGTTCTTTACCAAGTGTCACTCTTTAGACTAAAGGATGTTGCTATCAGCATCAAGATTTGATGTAGATTAAGTCATACTTATTTTCTGTTTCCATGAGGACATGAAAATGCATTTGGCAGAGGCAACTGAGAAAGTCCTTTGTGGTTGTTCTGCCTGGTGTCTCTCACGTGCCATTTGTTGCATGGAGGATGCAGTGAGCATTCTGTGTAGATCTGTGTGTGGATAAAAGTGATGGTGAAAGGTCAGGCTGGCCCTGGGTACCTTTGAGTGCTTGTTTTAGTGCACAGGGCTCTTTTCTGTCCCCCTCAGGATGCTGGGTTTGAACACATCACTTCTCCTTTGAGGTAGATGGTGGCAGAGACATTCTCAGTTTGCTTTGCCTTCAGTGTGTTTTCTCCCCTTCCTTCCAAGCCTGAGGTTTACAGAGACTTGTCGGGTGATTTCCTGCCTTGCTGTGCTTTGCCAAAGCCTTGCCCTTCTCCCTGCAGTGCATCATCCCTTGCAGGTTTTGTGACATCTGGTGCTTGACATATTTTGAGAGATTTCAAAATTCCACATGAATCACTTTATTTGCTTCCTCATTATTTTGGATGTGCCATCTTGTCAGTGGTGCTAACATTTAAGCTCTCTTTTAATTTACACTATTAAGCCATAAGCAAAACAATCAAATACAGCAGCTAAAAGTAGATTGTCTTTCTCTTCAGTTTCTGTGTTTAGCTGATAAATTAACTTACAAGCTATTCCAGTCAAGGCACGACCTTCTTTCTCTGTGCTTATGAAATGCAACAAATAGTGAAAGTTCATGAACCCCCAAATTGCTTCTACCAGCAATTTTTTGGTAATGAATAAACAACTTCAGTGGAAGTGGAGGGACTGCTAGGAGGAATTAGTGTGCCCATGAGGAATCCTTGCCCAGCCCTGCCCCTCTGGGGTGCCTGAACAGGAACCTGCCTTCCCCAGCAAGGACAACTGGGGCAAAAATCAGAAAACAACGTACTTGTTTCCACTTCCTGCATTTTTGTATTCATCTCCACCTCCCACCTTTGTTCCCTCTGAATTTCGAGGCTTCGCATGTGCTCTTGTGTTAATTGCTCCTAAAAAAATCTCTCTTCATTGGAGGAATCACAAATCTTCTAATCTGCCAGAGCTGCTAATTAAATTACAGATTTGTGTTACAGAAATAAACATTTCCCCCTGATTTGATGCTTTCTCTTCCAAATGAAGGCTGGCTTAGTTCTTGCAGGATTGTATTTCAACTGCAAAGTGCTAGGGAAGAACTGTACATTACCCAAGACTCCTTTGAGTGCCCTGTGGGGGTGGGATGGCCCTTTGGCTGCCCTGGAGATTCCAGCCTGGAGAGCTCGTGGGAGGGACACAGGGAGGTCCCACCAGCCTGGTCGGAACTCGGGATCAGAGTGAGGCACAGAAAGGCCCAGGGTTTGTAAGGAGTTGGTGCAACAAGGCTTGGAGTGTTCCCATATTCACTCAGGTCTCCAAGGACAGCTGTCCTCTGGTTGTGTTTCCTCTATTGTTGTTGATTTGTTGGAGTTTTTCTTGTTGGCGTTCTCTTTTGTTTGTTTTTGTTTAATCTTCATTTTGTTAAGGAAAACCTTCAAAGTTTTAATTGCATATTTTTATGGGTTCGTGTACCCAGCTTTCTTCTGTTAGTGCTTCTCTTTCAAGGGAGATGTTTAGAAACAAATCAATATCAGAATATTCCTTTGAACTTTGGGGTGTGAGATCAGAAGAACTCCTGGTCTGATTAACAGTGCTTTTGGAAAATCCAAACCTGACTTGGGTTTTACTTGTTCCTGATATTGATCTGAGGCAGTTTTTGGGTTTGCCCAAGCTGTGCCCTGTAGTTTGTGAGCTGTTTCTGGTCTCATGAGAGTTGTCCACACTGTTCCCTATCACCATTTCCAGTTCATGTATCTATTATGACTCAGGGAAAACATCCCACTGTTACAACAACGTTTGACCATGACTTTTTCCTTTCTCTACAAGAACTTTTGTAGATAAATGTATTATTTAAGCCACCTACTTGGTGTATATATTTTTTATGCCTTAAGTAGACGTTTTGAACTCAGCCTTTGATGTTGATTGATTGCTGTGAGCTGAGGTGTGAACTTTGAGGAGAGCCTGGAGGTGTGGGGAGGAGCAGAGCCTGGGAAGGGATGCTGGGATGCTTTTCTCCCATGGAAAAGGTCACTTTGGAAGGAGAAGTTTGTTGCAGCACATTAACTGCAGAGGGCAAGTTTGTACCACACTATTTGGAGGAGGCCCCTTCATGAAGCCTCTGATGTTTTTCTTAGAGAACTGGCACAAAGTCTGTTTAGCTGCTGATAAATAACTCAGAATTTTGCTGCTCGTGTCCCACTGGAGCTGCTCCAGCCCTCAAGTGCAAACTTCTGTGTTGAAGACTCTGAGAATTATCTGTTAACAAAAATGTCACTGTGTGAAAAGGGATAAAGCTGCTTCCTTTAGTTACAGGTTTTTCACCCAAGAGTCAGTTCCCAGCTCAGTTTTTCCCTTGCCCAGCTGAGAAGGGCAGAGTGAGGCAGCACCTGCAGCCCTTCCCACCCCCATGGGATGGGTTGGGTACCCTTTGGGAACCAGAGAACCACATGGCACTCATGAGCTCTTGTAGCTCTGATTTAAAGCTGAAATTTTAATTTTATCTGCACCTGCAAGGATCTCGTGGCACTGCAAGGGCCTTTTCAAAGCCCTCTGACCCAGGCCCTGTGTCCCAGCAGGGCATCTCATTGCACAGCAGATTCTGCCCATCCTTTCAGGTTCTCTTAGAGAATTGGACCAAGTTTCAGCCCAGAATTGTTCTCTCTTTTGAGATCACATTACATATCTGGGAAAAGCTCCTCAGCAGCTCTTGGGATGAAAAGCTCTTGCATATATCTAAAAATGACTTTGCTGCTGCTTTACATGTTTGATTTCTGTTGCCTTTGAACTTTGTGGGACTTGGAGCTGCCTGAGGAATGAGGGTTCACATTTGCCCCATCAGCCTCCCTTGCTCTGAGGTTTCCAGGCAGTTTTTCACTAAAACACACACATCATTCCTTGCTTAACCAACAAGTGGAGTCAGTGGCTCTGAATGCAGAAGTGTTTGTAGCATCCAGAGGAACTGGGCACGTGAGGTGCCTTATCCTGTGCTCACATTGTCCCCTCCTTTGGAGGCCTTGGAGGTTCCACATGTGACACACAAAGTGACAATCAGCTCCTTGCAGGTCAGACTGGGGCATTGATGTGCTCACATCTATTCAGACTCAGAGCACAGGAAACCAGAGGAGTGAATGTGCTCAAAACAGTTTGAAAAAGATTTAAATGAAAAATGAGATTATAAAAAACTGGTTTTGTCAACTTCCCAGGCAACTAAAATATGAAATGGTCTAACATCTGCATGTATTAAATGAGATTAAGAGCAGAGTTTGAAATGGAATCAGTACAGATTTCGGGGGATAAAAAGATTATGATGAATGAAAAACAAAGCCAAAGGTGCCAAGTAAATAAAATACCTTCAAAAAATACATGAAAATTTACATTGCTGTGGACTCTCTGCCAGAGGATTTATCTTTGGCTGATTAATTGTATCCATTAATTACATTTAATGGTGGTGAAAAATGCACTGTGGTGTTTATTTTGCAGTGTAGCCCAGCATCAGTGGGATTAAAGCAGCTGCAGGAGCCCAGGAGCAAACACTAGGGATGCAATGGGGTCCTGGGGAAGCTTTTTGAATCCCCATTTATCCCAGAGTGTTACCTGGTGCAGGTGAGACGTGAGGACTGTGCAGAGGGAGGTGTATTAGTCCTCACAGAGATCCTCATGATCCCAGTGAGGAGGTGGAGTTTTCTGTGGGATCCAGGGGGTAGAACATCATATTAGTGGAATTCCTGCCTTTGCCAGGGGCTGACCCCACTGCAGACCTGTGGAGGAACTTGCTGTGCCTCAGATTCCCCCCTTGTCCCTGGGCTGTGACACTTGTCTCCACAATAAACCTTAGGAATGGAGCCCAGGAGGTGGAGTTACATTTGTGAGACAGCTGGGGAGGGAGGGAGGAAAGGGACTCATGGCACTGTTTTCCTTCACCTAATGAAATCATTTTAAACAGCCAGGAAGATAAAGTGACCCTGGAGACTTTTCTCTGATTTTTAATAGGGCCATCAGACAGATGTAGCATGAGAGGAACTGGATAGAAGAACCCTGAGCTCAAGCTGAGCCTGGATAGCTCAGAGTTTTCATTTGCTTAACCATCTTATTTTTGCATAAATCTGTTTGCATTGCTGCTTTCTTGGCTGTGAAAGCCAACCCCATCCCTTAACACCCTGGTGGTCCCAGAGCTGCAGGTGCAGCTCCCCTTGCTCAGGGACTCTGGGCTGAGCCTGGGGGCACCTCAGTGCCACCCGGGGGTTTGGAAGGGACCTTTGTCCTTGGGGTGTGAGCACATGAAGTGTCTGGTTTACACTGAAGGGTGTATTCATTCCACGTGGGGCTGTGTGGGCTGTCCTGCTGCTGCCCCAGGGCTGTGTCCCAGGGGGGTGAAGGGCTGCAGGAGCTCTGGGGGTGTCACTTCTCTGGGTGGAGGGAGGCAGAGGTGTCATCAGTGCTGCAGTAGGGGAGATTTGGAAACAAGGACTGTGATTGTGTTGGAAGGGGGTTGTTTTACCATGCTGGGCTCCCTCCAGGGAGCTCTGGTGGCAGGGATGGATGGAGCTATTACAGCTGGCAGGGGACTGCAGTTCAAAGCCTTTTGCTGCTGTGACAGCTGAAGCGCTAAAGGAAAAGTGGGAGAAAAAGGTAACGTGACTTCTGTGATAAATGTCTTTTTGCCTAAATCCCTGAGTTGTCACAGGAGGTTTAAGATGCAGATATTCACTGAAAGGAAGTGGTAAAGGTCTCTTGCATCACACAGCAATCTGAGAAAGAACCCTTCTGTTTGTGTCTGGGATCTGCAGGTACTCAAGGATCCCCTGCTTCTTTCCTGCCAAGAAATTGCTTCCCTGTCTGGGCAGTCTCAGTATTTTTTTGGCATTCTATTGAAACAGGTGGGACAGCCCTTTATCTGTTTTGCTGCTGGAACAGGAGGGGCAGTGAGAGGCTTTGGTGAATTCTGGGTGGACAGAGCTGACAGCACTTAGGCAGGGCCACAGACCTTCACCAAGGAGGAGGAGCAGAGGATCTGAGCCCTGTCCTCATGTGGGACCCTTTGGGGTCACACAGCTGGCATTGCCTCTGGCTGAGTTCTTGTGTGAACATCCAGGTATCCACTTGTGCATCCTCTGACTGTACATCTCTGTACCTGTAGATGTATTGAAGGAGCAGGTGCATTGTAAGAAGCTGGAGCTAAATCTCTGCCAATATGATACCCTGCTGGCAGAGAATATTCTATTTCTGGCCATTTCTTATGGTTGTTATGGCAACAGGCCTGCAGTGAGTGGTCCATTTGGTGGGGCAGTGTGGGGATGGTGGTGTGTTCCCCATGTCCCCTCCTGCTTCCCACATCCTTCTGTCCATGGGAAATGTCATGGTCAAACATGTGACCCTCTGGTGTTCAAGGTGGTTTGGGGCCTTTGGGCTCCTGCTCAACACGTGCCATGAGCTCTGTGTGAGGGGGGTTTATTTCCATTCACACCTGAGGAACAGGGAATTTCAGTTTTTGTTCTCTCCTGGGATCCACCTGCAGCTCCTTCTCATGGCCTCCCCTTCCACCACCCGTTCCAGGGTCTGCACTGATCCTGCTCTGTGCTCCTTTCTCTCAACACTGACCTCCTGGGCACTGTGCTCTGCCCAGGGATTGTCCTCTGAGAGCCCTGCCTTTATTTTCTCTTCCTTGGAACAGTTGTTTCCTGCCACCCATCCCTCTGGAGGATACTGGCCCAAAATGCAATCCCACCCACTCAGGTGCTGGCTCTGGGGCCACCAGACCCACACCATGAATTTCTGTAGCTTTGGTGGATCCCCATTCCCTTGGACATGAAATAAGAGGCAGACGCCAAAGCTTTGCTCAGCTTTGCCAGGGCTATCCTGAGTGCAGGAGAACTCCAGAGGGCAGGCACTGCCTGCAGCAGGGGTTTAAGGAGCACACACAGTGCTTTGTGGCTGCCCTGCTGCTGGGATGGATGGATTCTGGGTTTTATGTGTTATTTTCAGTCATGTGCTCATTATGGATATTTTCTAGCTCGTTTCTCTTGCTGGTAGCTCCAGGTCCCATCCAGCCCCAGAGCCAGCTCCCAGCAGCCCCAGGTTTGGATGCTGAGTGACTGCAGAGCTGGGCACTGAGATTTCCTTATACAAATTACTCGGAGGGAGGGAGGATTTGCTCTTGTAATGTGCTCAGAGGGGGAGAGAAAAGAGCAAGTGAGATCAGACAAGGGCTGCAGTGTCTCATCCATTTGATCCTGCCACAGACTGAGGTGTTCTTAGGGTGAAATTCTCCCCTTTAGATCTTTTCTGTGCTGATTGCCAGGACTTCTGATCATGCTCTTCATGGGTGGTGGCTGTGTGTGCCAAAAGCATCTTTAGTGTAATTACCCACTATCTTCATGCCAGAAGAATGCTGTGCCCATTCTTTCTGCTCCACTGTTATCCCAAGGCCTTGTGAGTGTTTAATTCAGTGGGGAAGAAAAGATCAAAAATGGGATAGTAGTTCTGCCTGAGACTTGGGGATATCTGAGCTTCCTGTTGCTCTTCTTTCCAAAACCAGATCCTTTGCCTGCTCCTCCCTTTCCTACTCCTCCTCTCCTTGGCTTGGCTGCTTTCCCCTTCCCTATTTTGGAATGAGGATCAGGCTGAGTCAGAGGGAAGTTTGGCAGATTCAGAGGACAATAACTCCCCAGTGCCTGGGCCCACTGCTGGGTGCTGCTGGCAGAGAGGGGGCCAGGGGGGGCTGGGACAGAGTGCAGAGCAGGGATGGTGCAGGGCAGAGCTGTGGGCACCACAGGGGCATCAGCCTTTGCTTCATGGCTGAGGGGGAACCAGCTCAAATCACATGGCACTGTTGGCATGGCACTCATTAAATGCTGCTGCTTCTTTGGCTTTGCACCCTTTTTTCCCACTATTGTCTCTACAACAGTTGTATTTCACTCGTTATCATTCCTCATTAGTAACTGCAGCCTGGAATGGGTCAGTTCTAGTCACTGCCCTTTATTTCACCAAGGCATCCCAACCTGCATGGACTCGTTCAATGACCTACAACAAAGTCCTGTAAACCAGGACATGAAAGCCATGAAGTTCTGTGGTTAAACTTGCTGAATGTGAGGAAGTTATCCAGGATATCTAAAAACATCCAGCATGCAGATCCTGGTCTTCCTTGCCTTCTACTGGAAGTTCTAAAACTCCCAAACTGTGTGAGTTCCCCAGGCTCCTCCTGGCCCTGCTGTGACTGGACCTCTGTGAGAGCAGCAGGTGAAGTGCCCCGTGGTTCAACCCCAAAGAGATTCCCAGCAAGGTTTAATCCACCCAGAGCTTTGAGCTGTCCATGCCTTTGGCACCAGCCCAGGCTGCTCCAGAGCTCTGCCTTGGCAGCTCTGCCTGCACCTTGGAGGTCTCTCAGATGGTCAAAGGGACACCTGCCCAAGGTCCTGCTGTGCTCAGCTGGCACCAACCTCCCCCTGACCCCACTAAAGCTCTCTGCTGTCCCCTCTGCCATCTCTGCCCGTGGCTGTCAGAGAGCCCACTGTGCCCTCAGCCTGGTGATGCTGGTGCTCTGCTCCACTGCCCAGAGAAATGGAACTTACTCCAGGGAGTAACCTCTGTGTAGAGCTAATTCTGCACAGCACACTGTGCCTGCATCCATGGGAGCTTTTTTGGAAAGATGGTGACGTTTTCAAGCAGTTGTGTGAACGCCAACAGACTGAGCTGTGTTTCTCCTCAGTGCATCCCCAGTTTGGGACTTGAAAGAGTAGCTGGAGTTGTAAGCACATCGAGTCTCTGTATACTCATTGAAAGAGAAATCACTTCATAAATACTGGATTGAGCTGCTACCTGCAGTACACTTTGTATGTGATGGTGATCTAGAAATAAATTGTTAGAAATTAGGTGATTATCACCGGTGGTATTCATGAGAATTTCAAGGCAGATAAATAATGAATAGAAATGTCACTTACTGGGCTTCAAACCTAAGAACAGTCTCCTCATTATTGTATTGACTCAGTAAGAGGGAAGAGCTCTGTGAGGGAAGAAAATGGAAAACTAAAGACAATCAAAGCATTTCAGAAACAGCCTAAACTCCCCAGTCATACCAATTTAGGGCTGGAGAGCCCAGGAGGGAATAGTGGTGCTTAAGAGGCCCTTTAGCAATGGTATCACAGCACTTGAGTTTGTCTGGTTTAGAGTTAGGGCTGTAACTTGTCAGTGGCACAGTGGATTTAGTGTTGGTGTGTGTGGGTTTGGGTGGGCCCTGGGGAGGGTGACACTGGGGACAGCCAGGTGCCTGGCTCAGTGTCTGGGGCCACAGTGGGGTCTGGGCTCTCAGTGCTCCTCTCGAGCATCCTTTTCAGTGTCCCTGTTTGCCTTGCCCTCCTCCCCTCCCTCCTGTGCCCGAGTTTGAAGTGCCATTAGTCAGGCACTGATAAAACTGCTGAGCTCTCTATCTCCCTGCTGTCAGGTAATGGCTTTGCACTATCTCCCTTTCCTTCCTCTGCTGATTTCTGACTCGGGGTTATCCAGCCAGTCACTTCATTTTCCCAGCTCTTGCATCAGGGGAACAAAATGAGGACAGCAATTGTGCATTGCCATTATTTATCTGAAAACCCATTTTAAAACCTGAAAACCCCCTGGAACTAGATATTTTCCTGTCAAGTGTATTTGTTCTTTGGCAAACCCCCTCCATTTCCAAAGCCATGTCTCCTCTGTCAGTCTGTGCCCGAATTAAAGCGAGGACAGGAACAGTGTGGAGCACCTTTGGTTGTGTTGTTTGTGCTCAGCTATTCCCAGGGGGCTGGAGGGAAAAGGCTCTGAGTGATGCTTTAAATTTCATTGAGGGCTTGTTGCAGCTGCCTGGGTTCACCTGGGGTCAAACAATACGAATAATTTTTTCCTGTTCTCTTATGTTAAATGACTGCCCTTATGAAGAAACAAATATTTCCTTTTGGAAAAACAAATCTTTTGGTTTTTTGTGGTCCATGACTTTCAGTCAGTGCTGACATGTGTCACTGCTGTCACAGCCTGGGTGAGCCCTAATTCCAGAGGTTCATTGTGTTGCTTTCTGAAACACAAAACCAGACCAAACCCAAGCCCTCTCACTCTGTGGGCTGCATTACAGAAGTACTGGAAATTCAAGGAGTGAAAGTGGCTTCTTTGGCTTCCATCATAAATTAAATCTGAGTATAATTGCCCCATTATTTCAGCGTAGCCAGGCTTTCAGAAAGTCTCTGGCCTTGTTTATGAATAAAGGGCAAATAAAAGTTTCCATCCTATTGGAAATGCAACATCTAAATTGTTCCATTTCTAGAGTCAATGTGCCCATTTTGTCTGTGCAGAAGCTCCAGTGTGGCCCCTGCAAAGGGAAGGCTTGGCTGGGACAGGGGCTGTTTGTGCACAGAGCATCAATCTTAATGTGGGAAAATTCCAGGGTGAACCAATTCTGTCTGGTTAATATTCTGCCATGTTTTCCTGCAGAAAAAGGTTATTCTTGGTGTTCTGGCATTTAGACTTTAATAGTGATGCTATTTTAGCACCTGGGAATGGAATAGTGGGGCTTTAAATACCTCAGAATTTCATCAGGTTTGCCTGTTGTCTTGTGCAGGAACCCCCAGATCCAGTGGGGCAGCAGCATCACCAAATCAGCATGTTCAGGGAGGATCCCTGTACTGCAAGTATTGCCTTTTGGGGCAGGACTCCTTAGCCAAATAAGGGACTTTATACTCCTAATATTGTAGCAGAGACTTGTTTTGCTGGTTTGTTCCCTTGAAGAAAGTGCCCATCTCTCATCCTATTGAACAGCATATGTTTAGTTGTTGTTTTGGTTTGACTTGTTTATTTTCTTTTCTTTTCTGTTTTGAAAATTCCATTTATAGAGTGGCTGGCACAATTCTGCTTCCACTTCTCACGATCCAGCTGAGCTGATGGCAAATCCACAGATCTTTAATGCACACTGAGAGGAGACAGGACAAGGTGCCTGTAATGGGTTCTTGGTATCTCTTAACCCAAAGCAAACCTTGCTGTGATAAATGCTGATTTTTGTGTGAATTAGGGGAGAGAAGTGCATCCCCTGTCAGGGGAAGTGGCAGAAAATCAAAGCTTCTTGCTGCAGTTCAGAGCCAACATCTTAATGTGGGATCTCCTATTGCAATTTCTACTCACACATGTGATCATCTTTATTCCCATGGAGCATCTGATGGAAGCAAGAGTTGCTGTAATTGGATTCTCTTACCCTTCCTGTTACTGGTCATGAATTTAATTGAAATTCTGGTCTTTTTAATAATTATTGAGAAATCATCCTTTTTTTCCCCCCCTTATTGCTACTTCTAATGTGAACACAATGTTCTTCATTTAAAAATTGAATTAAAAGAAGATCCTTCTGGAGCATGTCTGAGTTAATCAGTTAAAACTACCCCTTTAAGCTGAGCAGAAGAAACTACTCTGCTGTTCAGGGGTAAAGCTGTGTCCAGAAGAATTAAGTGACTGCAAGATTCTCAGTGAAGTGGAGGAATAAAGGGACAGAGGATAGCTGGGGGTTGGAATTAGATGATCTTTAAGGTCCCTTCCAACCTTACCCATTCTAGGACTCTGTGACCTCAGAAATAGTGGCTGTCTAATGGCAAGGACCTTAAACATTAAATTTAGTTCCTGTTTTGCTGTGCTTCTCATTTCAAACTGAAGAGTCACAGCCTAACTTTGTGTCTGCCAAATGCTGTGGGGAACAGCAAGTTGGGGCTGGGGAACATCATGGGAGCATTTCATGTTTGGTGTGTTGTTGGAAACACTGGGAAGGGAGATGGATTGGGCAGGTTTGGGGGGAAGAGGTGGGGAAATGAGGATGGGAGAGAAAGGGAAAAAGAAGTTGAAGCCCTAAGTTTTTGGGTGCTTTTTGGCAGTGCTGGGCACAGGGATGGCAGGGCCTCCCCAGCCATCTGTCCCTGGGCTGGCAGAAGTGCCACCCTGCCCCTGAGTTATCCCACCCAGCTAAGTGGGCATGAATCCCCCTCTGTGCCCCCCAGCCAGGCAATTACAGGGGGTGTAATTGAGTTGTGGCCAGTGGAAATGCAGAGCCTGCTAATTAACAGGAGTGCACAGCAGCAACATGGACAGCCCTGGAGTTCTGGGAGAGGAGCAGGAATTTTGGGAGGTGCTGGGGAAGGAGAACAGCCCTGGCACACTCAGCTCACCCTGCAGGATCCTGGGGGAATTCTCCTCCCTTCCCTCGTCCTTCCCCAGCTCTGGCCCCAGCTCAGCCAGGCAAAGGAATCCTTTTGCAATCCTTTTCTCTCAACCTGTAGTTTTAACCCCTCTTTCCATGGGCTCTGCTTGCCTCTTTTCAACAGCAGAATTCAAAGTCTCTGCCTCGAAAATGCAGCTTTTTTGTGGCTTTCTCCAGATATATTTTTCTCTTAGTAAAGGGCCAGATTAAGACTCAGACCCTGTGGCCTGGAGGGTCCATCAGTGCCCTATGAAGTGTTTCCTAAACACTGTTCCTTCTCTTTTTGTTGCCTATCTGGGACATTCTCAGGCTTTGGACTGAAATGGATTCTTTCTCTTACCTCCTTGATGTATTTGGTACTTTTCCTCATTCACTTTGAAGATGAAACCCAAAATTTGCATTCAAGGACAATCATTGTGAGAACTTATGACGTAGGTAAAAGTTGGGGGTTGTATTTATATATTCATAAAGCTTTTGGGAGTATTACTCCAATGGCATCTCTGTCCCATCTTCTGATGGGATTTGCCCCCTTTTCTGCCAAAAAAGAAGCTGTTTTTGGCTCCTTGGGTTGTGACTGTGTATTTGTACACAGCAGGTTATATATATATTTGTACTTATTTTTATATTCTTTGATATATTAATATATGACATATTTTTAATATGTATTTATAGCACTGAAAACTTGCCTTCCTTTCATGCATGCATTCCCTTTGGAGGACATTTCATTGTTTCCCTTAGAAGACATCCCTTCATCTCTTATGCTTTTTCTCACTTCTAAATGAAGTCCTTTTTGCTGGTGCCTGGAAATGCACTCCTAATTCCTGACTGGGATGCCATTCATTATTTTTTAAGCTGCTGTGCAGACAGGGCAATGCTTTCCTCACCTCCTGTGCCACAGGAGGAGACACTGAAGCTGCTCAAGTGACTGGGCAAAAGCCAAAGAGCGAGTCTGGCTGAAATGTTTGTGCTCAGAGCTCCCCGAGGGATCAAACCTTGTTCCTCTGCTTGTTGCTGAGCTCACCCTGAGATGTGCAGCAGAACTCCATGTCAGGGGGAAGTCACAGTGCTCCTGGAATTCTTGGGTATCATTAAAGGGTCAGAGAATGAAGTGCTTAGTCAGGAAAAGTCCCCATTTCCTGGCATTTTGCCTAAAGAGCAGGCAGGGAGGGCCAAGGGCAGGGGCTGGCAGCAGGCTGGATGTCATGACTGTGCCCCAGTGGGAGCTGGGCTGGATCCCTCTGCAGGTACAAATGGCATTCACCAGGGGAACAGAGAGCCACAGCTCTGCCTAATTGGGAACATCCTGCCCTGTGGAGTGGGACTGGGGCTGGCACATCATGGCTGTGAGGAATATTGTATTTAATATTTCACTTGCTGAGCTTTTCAGGAATTCACTCCCTGCCCTAGGAGTCAGCACTCTGTACAGGATGATGATGATGCAAATGAAGCATCAGCAGATCTATTCTGATTTATCCAGTTCTGTAGGGCAGATGCAACTTAAACTGACTACTCTGAATTAATAAGACACGTAGCAGCAACCTTTGGGTCTTCTCAGGTTTATAGCCCACATTTGAGTCTCAGCAGGGAGAATTGTTTATGGTGCTGAAGATGCAGAAATCAGCAGTGCTGCACTTCATCCCACACCCTCCCCAGACGGGAGCCTTTTTGGCATATGACTCATTCAGGAGCCCTCCACACTCAGTCTTGTTTTCTGTTTCATCTCTTCTAATTGTAAAGCCAACTCCCAGCTCTGAACTGGTGGCTGCTCTCTCATCTGCTCCTTGCTGCTCCTGCTCTGGGCTCCCAAGTGAGTGACCTCTGCTGGGGGTGGCTCAGGCTGCTGTCGCTGCTGTCACTTCATTATATCAATTGTCCCCTGGATGGGAGCCAGGCCACTCTTGTAATGCTTGTTCTTGGTGCTGCTGGGCTTTAGATTACATGGTATTTGAAAACTAAGAAGCACGGCCAGTTGAAAAGAATTTCAGGTTTTAAATAAAACAAAGTGTCTCATGAGACCCAAAACCTCAGGGGCTCCTCGTGCATTTCCTGGGTGCTCTGAGTGCCTTCACTTGCTCCTGTCTCATTTCTTTTAAATGTTCTCTTGGGATTTTAGGTACAGAATTATTCATCCAGTAATGATGTATACGCTGATCTATTTTGTCCCATTCCATTGCCAGCACAAATGACTCGCTGTTTCCTTGACTTGCACACGAGGCAAATGTCTCATCTCCTGCCCCAGAGGGAGTCTGATTTTCAAAGGTGTTTCTCAGATGGTGTCTCAGGGGCTGAATTGTGCAGGAAGGTTTGCAAGCACTGCCTGGAATGTGCATGCACAGGGTGCATTTTGGGGGCCACAGGGCTCGGGGGAGCTGGGGGGTCACTGCTCACTGAGCTCCCCCAGCACCAGAGAGGTGAAGTCTCCCCAGGGTGATCCATCTGCCTGTCTTGGGGAAAGATGAATTACCCTCTCAAGGTGCTGATTTTGTTTTTTGGGATGCAGAGGGAGCTCAGGCTCGCTGCCAGCCTGGGATGAGATGTCTGACTTGATGACAAGGTGTAGCCAGGCCTTCACTCCTTGAAGCTGAGACTCCTCTAAAAAGTGCCCAAATCACTTGATCTCAGCTGTGCTGGAGGCAGAGAGTGAGAAGAGAGGAGGGGGCAAAACCCACCCAACCAAACTCCAAACCCCAGTGTGTGCATGAGTCAAATCAGGCTTGTGCTTGAGTGCAGAGGGCTGATGGAGTGTGAGCTGAGAAGCTGCTGGGGCTGGCAGGGGAATGTGTGGATGGGATAAAGAGCTCCCAGGCTCTGGGAGGTGCTGGGCAAACTGAGGAACAGCTTTCTATCGATGAAATGAACTGTTTCCCATTTTGGAAATCCTATTTTTCACTGCTAAACCTGATGATATGATATAGAGAAGATATTTTTTGAGGGGATTTTTGAAGCCTGTGGATCTGAATGAAAAGGATACCTCAGTATTTCTGCTTTTGAGAGACTTCCAATAGCTGAGAATTTAATTTGGTATAATGCCCTGTGTTTTCTGGGGAGAAACTGAGCATTTCTGCCTGGAAGGGGGTGCAGATGAGATAAGGACTGGGCCACAGCAGGCACCTGCTGGCTGTGCTAAGGCCAGGCAGAGGCAGGAGCCCCCCACTCTGTGCCCACCACTCTGTGCCCATCACCCCCTCCAAGGGGAGGCTGGCAAGGACAACCCTGGTGTGTGCTGGTGCTGTGCCAATGAACACAGACCTTACCAAAACCTTTGAATGCACACAAGCCCCTTCTAATTGACAAGTGCTTTTGTCAGGAAATGGTGGCTCTTAGGAAAGGTCCCTCTGTGCACTTCAGAAGTTGTGGTTCATCCTGTTCTGAGCACCAGCCAGCAGTTTTGTGTCTCCCTGGGGCAGCACCATCACCGAGGGAGGGGAAGGGACTGGGGAGACACACAAACAGCTCTTGCTTGTCACATCCGGTGCTGCTCAAAGTGCTTCCTCTCACAAGCAGTGACCCTCCAGTCTCAGCCCCTGGAGCAGCCCTGCCCTGCCCTGCCCTCCCTGCCCAGCTTTGGGGGCAGTTCTGGCCCTGGCAGCCCCGGGAGGAGGGCAGGGCTGGGCAGGACACGAGCTCAGCTTTGGCCTGCTGGGCTTTAGGCTCAGCTTAACATATGAGGGAGCAGGAAAATGGCAGCCAGTGTACAAAAGTGCACCTTGCCAGAGCACAGGCTGTGACTCTGTGTGATCCAACACTCTCCAGGGGCTGGCTTTGGGTAAAATAAGAACTGATGACTCACCCCTTCATCTTAAACTCCAAATGAACCTAAGCACGGAATTAAAACATGAGGAGCTTTTTTTCCTAGTTTAATTATTTCCACGTTTCTCTGTAGCCCTGATTCCTACCCAGGCTGGATGTGGAGATTCTCTTAACACAGCAAAGCCTGAGCTCCCAAGGCCTCTGGAAGCAGAACATTCATAGAACTTGATAAAGTCTGTTCCCTGCAGGTTTCTGTAGGTGCTTTTCAAACTGTGTGTTCCACTTTGGGCTTCTTTTGTTTTGGGAAATGTTGATGGAGGCAAGTCAAAAATATTTCCATTGATATTTTACAGTCTTAAGTAATTGCTTTCTGTTTCAATGGGTTTGCCAAACCTGCTTGAGATTGACAGGTTATGGTTAGCAGTGATTTTGTAGTTAAAATGGATAAAGGGAGCTATGAAAACCATGTGCATTATTACACCTGATGTTATTAGAAGCTGATCAGGATTTGCCCATCAGTTTAAATAATGTATTGCTGCAAAAATCTCCTATCCCATCTCAAGAGTTATTCCAGCAATATTTCTTCTGATTTCATCCACTCTGTTTTCTTGATGAGTTCTGATGAAGGGACTTGGGGATTAACTGCAGTGATTGCAGGAGTGGAAGTGTTGCACAAGGACTGTTTTTGTGGCCTCCTCCCTTGACAGGCTGTGTATGTGTTAATGCTGCAGCTGGGATGGCTCTGTCTTCATTATTTGAATGAAGTGAGGTTTCTGTGAATGGGAGCCCTCTGTGCAATTGCTGAGTATGTGTAATCTCCTTCAGAGGGTGATAGTCTAAAAGCACAGCTTTGCTGGCTGTCCAGCCTGCACTTCTTTCCTTTGCCAGTGGTACTCAGAGTCTGAAGATCCTCCTTTCCTAAATTCCCTCCTCCAAGATGTCCTGGAAGGGAGTGAGCTGTGCCAAGGGCACTGCCAATGAGTACTGGTGCCTAACTGGGATCTCTTGCCTTTCTCCACACCCTTCCCATGCCCCTTCCATTATGGACATGCCCCAGGGTGCAGCCACAGCCTTCCCAAGGCACTTCTTCCATCCCCAAACTCCCCTGGCCCTGCTGCTTTGCTGTATAATTCGGGATTTTTTTGCCTGCACACCCTATTCCCCTGGGAGATTTATACCAGAACCTTCTCTGCAATTCCCTTCCATTGATACCCTTCCTGGCACTGCTTCCAATTCCAAATCTCATCTGAAAATCTCTTTTATTACCTGCTTAATTTCCTTTTCTTCCTTTCTCCTGTTCACCCTCTTTTGCTGCCATTATTTGCTGACTTTGTAACTCTGTTATTTAAGAGTGAAGGCCATTTCAGGTAGAATTTTATGAAAGGTGTTCCTTGGCAGGCCTATGAGAAAAAAGCAACTTCCAAACAAGATTTGTATTTGATATGGCATAGCAGAGATTACACTGCACCTAGATTTAAATTAAGACTATGAACATCAAAATGAATGTGAACCAGAAAGTGCTGGAGGGGAAGAATGGAAACCCAGCATTGGGAGGAGAGTGTGAAGTTTATAATGAGAGCAAAACTTTATCCCTGTGAACATATTTGTTATTTCTCCTTTGGCATTGCCCAATTTAATAAAATCTCAGAACTTTCAGCCTTGCACAACTCCTGATTTTTAATGAAAAATGATGAAAGAGATCAGAGATCTGTGTGCTTGCAATCTGTTTCATAAAGGGAACATTTTCTATACATCAGAAACTGTGCCTGCATAAAAATGCCTGTGAAAGGTGATTTTTAAAGAAATCCCCATAATGTTTATTCTTGTTTTATTGGGTGCTAAATCTAATCCTCCCTGTATGCTCCTGGACTCGTGTCTACACTGGAAAGCAGAGGTTGTCAAGGCATCTGTCTTCATTTGCTGTGCCCTGTCAGAGCAGCAGTGCCCGGGGGTGGTTCATGTCCCTGGCACTGAGGTGGTGCCTCTGAAGCACCTGGAGCTGCACAGGGAACAAAGCTCCTCATGTCTCTCTAAATGCCTCTTGGCTTGAGGAAGACAGGGGAGCCAGACTGGAGTGTAGAAATGGGTATGAACACATTTCCCTCACTTGTGGAATGTGAACAGCAGTGCTTGGTTAGCCCTCAGTGCCCTCCCTGGTGGTGGCACTTGGTGATGGCCCTACTGGAACTTCCCTGCTGCACTCTGGGCTCCAGGGAGCCCCAAATCCCTCCTTGCCTTCCTCCTCTTGGGGCTGGGAGCTGTCCCTGTGCCCTCACACACATCATCCCTGCTGCTGTGCTGGAAGGCCCCAGACTCTGCCCTGCACTGGTGAGAACAGGGTCAGAAAGGGCTCTTGCCCTGCTCCCCACTCCCAGTGCTGGCACTTCCCCCAGCTCCAGCATCCCAAAGGACACTGCACTGGGAAGGGGCTGTTCCCTGGCAGCTTCCTCAGATGTGCAGCAGATCTGTCTTGCAAAAGCTGACTGTGGTTGGAGACTTAAAAATACACGTTGAGTCAACTGCTGGGAGTGTAGGCTGAGCTGAGGCTCCAGGAGCTGCTGAGCTGAGGCTGCAGGAGCTGCTGCTCTGCACGGGCATTCCTGGCTCTTTGGGGGCACTTCCTCAGCTCCTCGAGGGTCCTGCAAGAGGGAAGGGTTCACTGGGCAGTGTGACCTCCCAGATGAACCATCCCCAGGACTGTGTATGTTCTTTGCTCTGTACCCAGAGTGCCTCTGATGCTGGGGGTGAGCTCTGCTGGCATCTTTGATTTCATCACCTTCTGTGGAGAAGGACATTTAGATGTTTTAGTGACAACAAAATAAATATCAGAGAGCTCCTGTATCTCCTCCAGTAACTAGGAGAGTGTGTGTATCCCCCCCAGCATGGTGACTCCTGGAGCAAGGTGTAATTCCAAGGGAGGAGGTTCAAACCTCCCTCATCTCCCCTCTCTGGTCTCATGGTTGGCCCTCAAGTTCAGTGGAAGTGCTTGGCACACATGAGAGGTGCAGGGCTGGTTCAGCTCCCCTGCTGTCCCTGCTGTCCCTCTGTGCCATTTGTCCTCACACCTCCAATTCCCACTACTGCAGGATGCAGAGGGAGAGGAACCTCTCAGAGCAGGAGGGAAACAGTTTGTAGGTGGGTTTGTTCTGACTTGCTGTTTAAAAATGGAGTTGGGAAGGAAATTGATTTCCTGTCCTGAGAAAATATTTCTGCTGGGGCTCAAAAAGCTTTTGAGCTGTGCTGGAGGTGAGGCTGAAACCCTTCCCAAACTGCCCTTCCCAGAGAGGAGAGGAACCCACAGCTCTGTCCAGACACCCCAGGGCAAACATTTCCCACTCCCTATTCTCTGAAAGTCCTCCCAGGGTCGAAGATGTTTCCAGGTGCCACCTTTTTAAAAATTGATGCCTTGCTCTGTTTTTTGAGAAATTGGTGCTTTCTGAAGGCCGGGGTTTTTCCCAAATAGACTGGAGACAATCAAATACTGTTGTCATGCCAGAGGAGAGAGACTCATTTTGAAGAAAGATATATTATTTGTGCAGTGAAAAGTCTTCCCATTTATTCCACACTATTTATGGTACTTTCATATCCTGGTTCATGTTAGTGCATTCAGTGGGAACCAGCAGCCAGTTCCAGTGATAAACTACTGATTTCCAAACATACCCACTGCAAAAGCTGCATAAAACAGAACTCCAATTAAAAATATTTACAGCACTATACTTCCTATACAAAGTTTAAACATAACCTTTTCATCTTTGTAGAGTTCTGGTTTGCATAGATTTGATGACAATTTGCAGTTCACCAAGGTGGGGAATAGCAGTGCTGACCACGAGGGGTTTGAGGCATCCCAGGTCACCACGGTTCATTTGCCCAAATCTCTTCTTACCACCCCCCCCTTGTTTTCCAAGCATTTGGGCTCTTTGGTAGAGATCACAGGCTCATGGAACATCCTGGGCAGGTAGGGACCCACAGGGACTATCCAGTCCAACTCCTGGCCCTGCACAGGCAGCCCAACAATCCCTCCCTGGCCCTGTCCTGTTGTCCAAACACTCCTGGAGCTCCCAGCAGAGACAGGGATGGCAGTCCTGCTGCCTCTGTGACTTCTTTGCTCTCTGCCCATGCCATGGTCAAGGGTTCCAGGAGATGCTGCTCTTGAAGAAATCTTCAGCAGCTGCCTCTGCTCAGCTTCTCTTCCAGGCAGTATTTTTATGCACCTCCCATTACAGTCATTAGACTTGTGTGGCTGTTCAACCCCTCCATGCTCCACATTTGTGTTTTCCTCCTACCTTTTTAAAAATAGAGATTTCAGCGTTGTGCAGCATCACATTTGTTGCTGTGGAGACGATTGTGATGTTGCCAATGGAGATGTGATTATAATGACACCCCTGAAGAAGGACAGGCTCATGAAACCTGTGGCTCCATTTCTCTCCTGCCCCTTTCCCAATAACCCTCTTCTGCTGTTCCCTCCTCCCCACACTGCTCTGTGCTGCAGCCTGAACTTCAACTGATGCACAAATCCATCTTCTTTCTTAACCTGAGCTGCATTTTGGCAGAAATATATGAAAGTAGTGGATGCAAATTGCTTGTAATTAGAGGTAGAACACAGCACTGGTGTAATAATTTGTGGATTCTTACGACTCTCTTTATGCAGCTTTACCAACACCCTTTTGGGCTGTAACTCTGTAGGAAGAATCCACCACAGGTACAAGCACAGAGAAATTGTCTAATATTCAGGGAAAATGAAAGTCATTTCCTAGTTCTCTGCGTGGGCAATCCCCAAGCCAAGTGACAGGTTGGAGGGAGGGAGGGAAAGGGAAAGGGATGGGCAGAGTGATGGGCCATTATTGCTCCTGCTGCTCGTGCTGAACGTCTGGCAGAAATATAAACGTCGTTCCCCACCTGCTGCTACCCCTTGGTGTTTGTAATGAAATTGGTGGGCTGGGGAGAGCACGTTGGACTTGCAGGAGGAAAGAAATCCAGGAGAAATGAGAATGTGGCTCCATGGGGTGCAGGGCTGTGTGGGTGGCTCTGCAGGAGCCCAGGGGCAGGTTCCACTGCCATGGCCAGCAGCAAAGAAAAGGTCCCTGAGAAGCAAAATGCAGCTCTGCTGAGTAGCCCAGACTATGCAGTTTTTTGTTAGTACAAAGGTTTATAGAAAATTCCCAAGCTGCCCAAACAAATGAGCTGTGTTTGCCACCAGGGAAAGGAGTGTGTTGGGAATCCAGTGGTATTTCTTGCTGGCAGCCTGAGAGCTGCCTCAGGAGTGGTTTGTGCTGGATGGGAATTGGGTTTCAGCTGATTGCAGCAAACCCATGAATCAACTGCAGCCCATTTTTAATAATGAAGAACTGAAACATAATCAGAAATATATTCACAGCACTCCAGCTTTCAGTGATTACATGCAGCAACTGGTGCCTGCAGCCTCTTTGGACTCAGAGTCTTATTTTTAGTATAAGGATTAGAAAAAAATCCAATATTCAGAGCAGTTGATTTGACACGAGATGGAAGGGAATGCAAGGATTAATGGTGTTCTTTTCTGTGCTCCAGTACAGTCTTAGTTCTGAGCTCCTCTCCCTGCTCCTGCCCCAGGCCAAGGTGCTCAGCAGGCACCTGCATTTGGCAAACCACAGTGTGCTCTTGGAATCCCTGGTGGAAGTGGGGCAGAAACCTGGACTGCTGAGAACAGAAAACTCTGTTTTCCCTCTCCTCACTACAGGAAAATCCTGTGTGGCATTAACAGAAGGATAAGTTACTATGGCAATGAAGGCTATATAACAGATGGGAATAAATATATGTATAATGCCTTTTAGGTATGATCTGACAAGAAAATTGTGACCTGTTTCCAGGGGGCTTCGTGGAGCACTGGAGTGTGTTCCCATTGGTATTTTCTGGAAGCTGGAAGTGATGGATGAGAGCCCTTGTTCTCTCTCAGAAACACACTCGAGGTCTCTGTTAGCTGCAGGCCTTGCCCCCCTCACCTCCAGGGCTGTGCTTTTACAGTGTTAACAATTCCCCTGTCCTTCTATGTCTGCTGCCTTGGACACTGGGCTTGGCTCAGGTCACCCTGCCAGGGCTCTCCCTCTGCCACCACCTTCTGTCGCAGCCAGAGCTCCCAAAGGGACACATTTCTGCCCTCTGTCCTTCTTGGTTCCTGCCATTTCTCTGTTGTGGCTTTGCTGTAGGATGTTGTTGGGCTCAGCATGCACAGTGGGCTTGGCTTTAGGGAGGAGATGGCCTGGCCTCGCCCAGGCAGGGAAGGGCAGGGGCTGTTTCTGCACCAGAGGCTCCTCCAGGAACAAACAACCCTGGCTGGGTGGGTCACCCCAGCCCTGCAGACTCCTGGGGGCTCTGGGCTGGGACAAATCAATGCCATGAGAACATCTGACTCCTCACACCCTCACCTCCCACAGACCCTCGGGATGCTTCAGTTTCCAGCATTTTCTGAGGGCAAAGAAAGAATATTCAGTACTCTCTGCTTTCTGCACCTCTCCCTGCCTGCACAGGATCATTTTCAGCTGACCCTCAGTACTGCTTTGCTTTTGTCCTCCCTTATCTCCCCTCTGTAGCCTCAGGCAGCTTGGCCAGTTGGGCTCTGGATGTCCCTTATCTTCATCTGTCAGATGCCAAAGTGAGTTACAGGAAGAATTTAGGCAGCACTGAGGGTGATGTGATGACTATGTAGATTAATTTTGAAACCATTTTTGCTTTCAGGATTTTGTTCATGACTCATGTTTGTTCACAAGATATGATTATAGAAGTTTTTAGAGCAATGGCATGTGTGCAGCTTTGGGAGGCCTCATGTTGCTTTAAAGGAGACCTCTCAAAGGAGAAGGGAAAAGTCAAGTCTCACGTGAGACACCAGGACTTTATTTTTCTCTCAGCTGGTATTTATGTGTCTGCATCTGCCATTCTTCAGAAAAGGCTCCTGTGGCAGTGAGGGCTGTGCTGCATCTTTGTGATGGGTGCAGGGGAATCTGCTCCCTGCCTTGGTCCTGCAGTGCTGAGAAGGTGGAAAACTTGCTGTTGTCAGTAAAATAAGGATATACGAATCAAGGAGGTGTTGAAAGGGGCCACAGCAGCTTCCAGAGTGGCTGAACCAAGTCCAGCACACCGTGTAAGGGCATGTATTTATCTGTACATGGAATTTATGTGTAATTTGGGGTTTATTTCCCCTTTCAGAGTTCTTTGCTCTCTCCGAAGTGCTGCTGTGGGCTCTGCAACCAGCATTTATTTCTGTGCTTTTCAGCCCCTCTGAAGGTGCTTCTGCCCTAGCTGGGCAGCTGATGGCATCATCCTGCTGCCCCCCTGGCAGTGCCAGCAGGGCTGGATCATCACCCCTCCCCTCCTGGCTGTGTCTCACCCCACACTCCCTGTTGGCCCCCAGTTTAACTCCAGAGCCCCCAGTGCCACATGGGCTCTCACCAGCCCCGTGCTGGCCCTTGGCACCCTCTGCAAGTGGCCTTTAAACATCTCTAGTGGTGTGTTTTCACACTGTCTCTGGGTGGTTTGTTCCCATAGGTTCCATGAAATGGATTTATTCAATATTAAGCAGATGATACAGGGTCATTGAGTGTCCTCCCATGGCTGAGTGGGCTGAACCTGTTCTGGTGGAGCCTGCCATGGGCACACTGCTGGTTCTTGCCATCCAATTTGGGGGTTCCACGACCCCCTGTTCATCCTCCCACAGCTGGAAGCACAAGGGATGCACAGGGAGAAGCAGAACAGGGTGGGAGCAGTCAAATCTTATCTCACATCTCCGTTTGTACAAAGGTTTTATCTCACAGTCTGTTTTCATTTTCAGTCCTGAGAGCAAGAGGAAGCTCATAGGGATCTGGGGTGTTTTTGAGGAAATTAATACCCATTTCATGCTCCTTCACTGCTGTGATCTGAAGGATTTAAGCAAAAGCAGAATAAATGGCAGTGTTTGGGTGCAGCAGGAATTACTCCACTAAAATGAAATCTGGCCCTTTGGATTGAGTTCCAAATTGGAGCAAAGCAAGTTGTGTTACCACTGGTGGCTTTTGATGCCTGTTGTGTTCCTGTTTGCTTCCCTGGCAGAAGGAACTAAGGGTGGCAGAGTGTTTGGCACAGCCTTGGAAGCATCACTCTATCCTACTACTAGACCTTAAAGGAGATGCTAATGAAGCTTGAAATCACATTTGCATTGCAAATGATACAATTTGTTCTGCCTTTATCCAGAATTAATTTGAACTGTTTGCTGCTTTGTTCCAGTTGTGCAGCTGAATAATGCTGCAGCTTGAGGTGGCTCAGCTCTGTACAGATCTTAGTCATAAACAAGGCAGGGTAAATTAAAAATGTGCTATGTTGGACACATCATCTATTCAACTTTCTGACATTTTTTTCAGCCATCTTCAAGTTATCAAGCAACAGAGGAGTCCTGTTCTCCCTCCAAGCCTGAAGTATTGATGCTGATTTGTTCAATTACAAGCAGATTTTTAATTACAACTACTTAAGAGATTACCTAAGGGGTTAACCCAACCTCCTGAAGTGGTTTCATTAGCTCTCTGGAGTAAACTGAGCATAAGAAAGTAGGAGTTTTATTTAGTAACTGATTAGCAACAAGAAAAGTGGCACATCTTAGGGGCAACCAGCCAAGGACCAGCCCCTTTTGACCACCTCAGCACGAGGCTTTGGACACCTTTGAGAAAGCCAGGCCTGGAGTTAGTTTGGTCCAGTGTAAAGAACAGAGTCCATCCACATGCAGTGACCTTGTTCTGAGTCTCTCTGCCTGGGAATCCCCTCACTGAGCCTGGGAATCTGAACCAGGTGCCTGAGCAGGTTCTCCCTCGTGCTGTGCATGGACAAAGCAGCTCCTGGCTGCTCCTTCTCAAAGGTTGTCACTTCATGACGAACTTTTTCCTGGGCACATTGAAAAGCTAGGGAGGATTTTTGTGTTCCTGCAGTGTGTATTGCTGGAAAGGCAGCAAGTCTTGGAAACAGGACTGATCTGTGTGCTGAGATCCTGATCAAATCCTGATCCTCTTGCTTTGATTCCAGAACACATTTGAAATGTGAAGATCACTGGTTCTCCCCAGTGGTGGATCCAGGAGACACACTTTAATCAGCCTGAGCTGCCTCTGACTTTGTCTCACACAGACTAGACGTCTCCTAGACAGTAGTTTGGTGTCCTTTGATGAAAGCCAGATGAGCTCCAGAAGGACAAGGCCTGAACAGCTCTTTACCAGGTTGGGTGTAGTTCTAACAGATGTTAAACCTCCCCAGGTTCAGCTTTAGGCTGGGGTTGTGTTCCTTGGCCAAAGCAGCCTGGCTCTGGAGCAGCCAGGGAACTGGAGCTGGGGTGGAACAGCTGGGGAATCACTTCTGGCCCTGTAGTGCAGCTGCTTGGGGGTCACTTGGTTTGATTCAGCAGAGTCTGAGTCTGAGAGCTGGATTTGGAAAGGTTCCTGATGCTTTGAATGTAACTCCTCAAGGCACATTCCATAAACTCCTGGGAAAGGGAGGGGAGCTGAGATGCTGCAGTGGTGCCAGCTCCTCCTGCCCTGTGCATCTCCCCTCTTGTGCTGGGCAGGATGAGGCCCTTGGAAGGGAGGAGGGTCCAGCTGAAGCTGTCCCATGGCTCTCAGCACTGCTGTCCCCAGGGATGGGGTGCTGTGTGGTCACTCCCTGTCCCCCACCCCAGTGCTGTCCCTGCAGCCCAGAACTCAGCCCATACCAAAGCCTGAGGAGCAGGAGGCTTGGGCAGCCCTAATGAGGATTTCTCATTCAACTTGAGAATTTTGGGTTTACATCAGAGCCCTCTGAAAGGAGGAGGCTGCCTTAATGTGCTGCTGGGGCTCACGTGGCTCAAGCCACAATTACTGGGCTGTCTGATTTCAGCCACACTTGTCACCATCTAAATCTTTTCTTTATTCCCACCGCACAGCTTGAGCAAGAGAAACGAGTGAAAAATTGCTGTCATAAAAGACTCATCTGCTTTCCATTACCCTGACATTTAAGGATTGCACACATTAAAATGCTCCTTTGCACTACAGAGAGCCAGGGAAAAACGGGGAGGGTGAAATTTCTGACAGAAGGGGAGTTTTGGAATTGAGCCACCCTGGGGTGAGCATGAAGCAGGACTGGGGCAGGACAGAGATCCCTCCACATCCAGTCCTCCCTGGAGCTGCTGCCAGGAACTCTGGCCTGGGCACAGGGCAAGGTTTTCTCAAAACACCTTTTACCCTCTGTCTCCTTCAGGTAAGAAATAAAGGGCTTGATGTTTTCAGCCCCAAGTCAGCATGTTGTGCTCCCTGCAGGGCTAACTCTGAATTCAGGGAATTAATGTGATCAGGGTTATCAAGGGCTTTTTGGTCTGTACTGGAATGCAATTGTTAGAAAGCTTTTTCTTTGAATTAGGAAAGCAAATTCCTCCTTTCCTTCTGGGCACCTTCCTAATGATACCTTTTGGTTTCCCCCCAGTTGAGGGGCAGTGTTTTTTGTGAGTGAGATTTCCCCAAATCCTGGTTATTTCTGAGTGAGTGGCAGACAAAGAGCTCTGTGTTCCTGGCCAGGGAGAGCTGGGGGGTGTCCCTGTGGGTCCAGAATGTGTCTGACACACCTGCCTTCCCAGATACCTCCAGGTGACCCCAGGAAAGAAGTCAAAACCCTTGTCAAATGACATCTCACATCTCTCTTGGCATTTACACCCCATAGCACAAGCCCAGACCTGAGTATTTTGACTGCAGTTTTGAGGGATTTTCCTCCAGAACTTTTTCTCCAAGTTTCAGATTATCACAAACCTTCTAAATCCTGCTTTTAGATGAAGGTTTTTGTGGCCAAAACACAGAATGTAAAAGCACCAACACTGGGATTCTGCCTCTTGTTCTCTAGATACCAGTTCTGTATCACATTTATTCAGTTTACAAGTCAAGCTCAGGGTTTTTTTCCCACCTCGATGGCTTTCTGCTCAGCCTGTTTCTTGTAACTCCCACTGTGTTTACTCTGTTTTGTGTGATGCTCCTGCCAGGAGCCAACCTGGGCTGGGGGTGCTGCTGCCTGAGGGAGGGAAATGCCTGTTTTCCTCCTGGGATATCCCTCTTCTTTCCAAACAGAGTCTAACCTTAGTGCTGTTAGTAAACTGTGTGCTTTAATTTAGGAGGGAAACTAAAAAGAGACACAGCTTTCATAGGATTCATCCTGCCCTGTGTTTTCTGAACTAGAAATGTATTACATCGATCTGCTCTTGTGCTAAACCCTGAGCTTTGGGGTTTGGGTGGGAAAGGATGTGCTTATTGCTTTGTAGCAAAGAACAAAATAGCTAAAACCCCACATTTGAAAGAAAGTACTTCAGGTTCTCATAGAAATAGAGGTGTGTGGGTCTGGTTTCCAGCATTTCCATTTGGCAGTTGAACATCCATGTCCATGCTAAGGCACATTGCAGTAAAGAAGTGACTTGTCTGAGGCTCTCTGAAGACAGACACTCAATGACCCCTGAAATTCCGCATCTCAAGGCTGTGGGCAGCTGATTCACCATCTAAGGAACTTCAAGTGATAGCCAATATAAAGTAGAGAGCAGGAAAAAGTCCTGCACAGCAGGATGAGATATCAGATCCCAGCCTGCACTTCTGTGGGTGAACTTCTACATCTCCAAATGATGATGCTCCAATTTATCACCCTGTACAAGTGATGGGTCCAAACACACCCCATGGAATGTGTGGCTCTGAGAGCCTTAACTGGGCAGCAGGGGAAGTGGAGGAGGGAAAGGGAGACGCTCCCAGGGAGGAAAAGGGCAAGGAGAGAACACTTTGACTGAAGCACAAACGGTGCATTAACAGGCAGGGCAGGTCCCCCCGGGGCACCCTTTGCTCTGTGCTCTCTCCTGCTGCTCCCCCTGCCCTGTTTGCTGAGGCTGCACAGGAGGAAACAGAACCAAAACTGAGCCATGGGATGGGTTATGGCCAGCTGGGACAGGGGGACAGTGAGCTGGAACTTCCTCCTTGGAAAGGACCCCAACAAACAGTGCTGTTCCTTCAAAGCATTTCTCTTCTGCCTCTCATTCCACACCCAGGTGGGTTTGGTGCCTTCAGTGGGTCCCTGGCCTTGGTATTTTAACTAACTTGGGTATATTCGGGCACAATGAGACAAGAAGGGAAAGTATTTTGTGAGTGTCTTTACTGTCATTAATCTTTATAAACAACCTAATAAACCTCTTACTTATATAGATAAATGGGGAAAATCAGAGAGGAAAAAAGCACTTTAAGTCTGCTACCAAGAACAAAAAGAATTGTTTTTCTGGTTTGGGGTGAGTCCAGGTAAAATTTGGGCTGTAGATTTGTGTTTATTCTGCAGAGGAGATGGAGGGTCCTAATTGGGAGGTGTGGAGTGCAGTTGTTTTGTGCTTGAAGAGGCATTCAGTGCAGGAAGTGCTGCTTTCTCTGTTTGACAGAGCCTGTGCTGCCAGGGTTTGCAGGTTTAATGACTTTGGCCAACAAGAACATCCTCAAAAACACTTTTTCTGACCCCTGCCGTGGCCTCTTTAGAAGACTTGCCGTGTGGGGACTGTCAGAGGGAAAAGGAGGAGCTGTCCTGGCGCTGGGGGATGAAAGGCTGCAGCACTTTAGGGAGTGGGCACGCTGGAAATTCCCCGCCTTTCCAGGTTTAATTGCCTGCCCAGAGCATCATTTGCTTCCCCACGAAGCAGGATGGTTTGTTTATCCCCTCGGATCATTGTCCCTGTGCCTGCCAGCAGTGATTTAGCTAAGGCAGGCTGGGCTCCCTTCTGCCCTTTGTGCTGCCACAGGGTCCTCTCGTGTCCGTGTCATCACAGCAATCACAGGAGCCTGCATAGAAAACTGCAATACATATGGAAATTCTGTGACTCTAAACCACTCTATCATGTGTTTGGACACAGAATGGCTTGAGATAAATAACATTGATGGTCTCCACAGAAAGGTATTTTTGGTATTTTATTTATGGTTTTGTCTCTCGAAGTTAGAAAATGATTTTGAGAGGAAAACTGTCCTGTGTGAAAGGTTTGAGGATATCTGAAGGTTTCATGGTAATAGTGTGCATGTTGCTCCTGCTACTGAAATCCTAATTGCTGAGATTTATTGAAGGGCTGTAAATATTAAAGGCCAGATTTGTCCTGTCTCATACCAACCAAGTCTCATTAAATCTGTAACCAGAATCAATAAAAAAACTTTTCTCCACTGATCCTAAGCACACCTTTTAAGACAATTAACTTGGCTCACTGTTCTGATTTGATCTTAAACAGGAACCGTGTTCCTTTGAATAGGATTTATTGCATTCATTTGAATCAATAGTGCTGTTAAAAGAACACTGGGAAAGAAAACTGAAAATGCCATATGAGCTAAATCAATGCAAAAAGATAATAAATTTTATAGAAAAGCACAGGAGGCAAAATTGGCAGTCCAAACCTCAGCCAAGGCCTCTGTTTTGGTGCAGAGAGGGACAGTGTGAGTGTTTAATCAAAGCAGCTCTGAGATCACCGAGCCCCACCTGGAACCTGAGGAGCAGCAAGAGGGAAAAGGAAAGGAGGGAGAGGAGGCAAAGCACATTTAGGAGCAGCAAGAGGGAAAAGGAAAGGAGGGAGAGCAAGAAAAGCACATTTAGGAGCAGCAAGAGGGAAAAGGAAAGGAGGGAGGCAGAGGAGGCAAAGCACATTTAGGAGCAGGCACAGGCAGCTCCTGTGTGTGCTTACAGAGGGGTCACGGTTAGAGGTACAACCCAAAAGGGACTGATGGTTTAGTGCTGCCAATCTGGGGCTGTGCCTGCAGCTCTGCTGCTCACAACTTAATGAGCAAAGTATTTGGTGGAGCTGTGAAATTGTCCTACTTCTTGGAAATATTAGTACTAATTGTGACTGGTGTGTGGAGTTGTTTAAGCTCAGGATGAAAAGCCTCAGATATGAGCAGTGAGGGGGGTTATTTCCATTATTAGCCATTACATGCCAGAGCAATCCCGTGCCATCACTTAGCACTGACAGCCACTTGCTTTCCTTTTTCCAAGCAGTTCCTCCCCTGAGCCCTGTCTCCACCCTCAGGCACACAAGTCACCTCCAGGTGGGAATTTGGCAGCCAGGGATCTGCTGTCCCTTCGGTGCTGCAGCTCCCCTGGCCACGATCCAGGGGATGTGGCACCCTGGCCAGGCTGGACCCAGCAGCTCCTCCTGATGCATCCCAAAATGCACACCAAAATCACCCCCCAGACCTGTGTGTTCCAAACAGGAGACAGCTGGCACTCTTTGCCTTCAGAATGCCAACCAGCCTTGTGTTTGCTCGGGTTTTACCTCCAGCTAATCAGTTAATTGGAGTTAAGTACCCTGAGATGTTTCACATCCCTCTTCTCCTAATGAAGAGGCCCCTCTGCCAGCCAGGCTGCTCCATCCCCTCCAAAGGGCTTGGAAGGAGAATCCAGGCAAGAGCAGGGGCAGGACAAGGGGAATGGCTTCAATGGGTTCAGACTGGATATTGGGGAAAAGATCTTGGCTGGGAGGGGGGGCAGGCCCTGGCACAGGTGCCCAGAGAAGCTGGGGCTGCCCCTGGATCCTGGGAGTGCCCAAGGCCAGGTTGGAGCACCCTGGGCTGGTGGGAGGTGGCACTGGGTGGGCTTTGAGGTCCTTCCCACCCAAACCAGTCTGTGATTATGATTCTCTGCTGTGCTGTGGCCTGAAATGCTCTGCAGCTCTCCCTAAGGCTGGCATGATTTTTTAATGAAGACCAAATGAATTCAGAAATATGAAAAGAGTGGAAATAGGTACAAATATGCCAATTTATGCATTTAGCACTCCTCCCAGCAATTTTGGTTTGCTTCTTTTTCTTCATTCCCCCCCATTCCCTCAAGCAACTCAGGGTTGTTCCATTTTGTTACCAGTCCAAATGCCTGGTGAATTCTTTCAAAACAGCCTCATAAATTCTCATCTGGTTCTTCCCAGGTACAGCTGGGTTTTAAGTGCATTATCTAGGCTTATGCTTATTTAACCACACATTTCACATTTTTGATCTCTGAAGGCTGAGATTTCAGTATGAATTGTGCTTACAAACCTTTAATTTTATGAGGTTTCAGAGTCCCCAAAATATTTACTTCCTTAATTCATCAAGATCAAGAACCTCAGACCAACACTGGGACGTTGCAAATGGTAATTGGAGGCACAATTTGATTTTGTGAGCCATGTGGATTGAACTGTGTGTTACCCAGCCCTGAGTGAGGAACAGCCCCTGATTGATCCAGCCAGGCTTTGGGCCAGAGACAACCTGGGCTGGGAACTGGAGCTGGAGCTCCCAGCCCCACAGGGGTGTCACTGGCATTTCTGGTGTCCCTGGGCACAGGGCAGAGCAATCCAGGGACTCATAACAGTCTGGGGTCCTTTGGTTTGGCAGTTCCCAGGTGAAATACTGTCCAAGTGTGGATGTTATTTAAACAGGGTTTTTTTAAGCAGAAAATAGATCTGCTGTGTTGTTTTGGTTGGGGTTTTTTTTCCCTAATCTGCCTCAAAAATGAGAGATCCTGGAGACCACAGAGCCAGCTGAAGATCAGCTCACCCCTGACATCTAAGAATGTTGCTTGGCCAGTTCTTTCAGAGCTGGTTCTTTCATAAAACTTTATTTCTAGAATATTTTTTCCCCCAGCTTGAATCCTGGTGAGATGTTTGAGGCAGCTGCATTTTAATCTTTAGCATTAATTAACTGGGTAAAGTATAAAGTAGCAGAAGCATGGATGACAATACTAATGAAAGTAATAAAACCAGATTAATGACTGAATGCAAAGAAACAGAACCCTCTGCCTCCCTGCAGACATGGGTATTAATGAGATTTCCTTTGTTTCTCTCTGAGGGTGGGCAGTTTCTCCCACCCCACAAATCTCTGCAAGTGCCAGAGAGTTTTGTTTATTTTGTGCCTGATTCCAGTTAGAGCCACAGGCAGAAACTGGTAAATGCTGTGAAATATTGTTAGAAAAAGGAATTTCTGACCTGCCAGTACATGGGACAAGCCTTAATGGGATTTTTTTTTCTTGAGGTGACGAAAGAGGTGGCTTTGCTTTGGGTATTTATACAAACTGAAGCTCTGAGCTGGCTGTGCTTGGGTGGGGAAGATGAGCAGGAAGTTTTCCAGTATAAACCCAACTTATTAGGGAAATTTAAATATATGGAAATGGAGAAAAGGGGTGAATTAGGGAGAACTGCCACACCAGCTGCTGGCCTGGTTATTTGCTCAAATAAATAGGACCAACAAGTGTCTTGAGGGCAAATTAAATCGAATCTTGAGTTAGTAATGCATGGAAGGAGCTGCTGGGGCTTCCTGCTAGTTTTGCCTGATGTCTCACAGTTTGTGGGGAGTGCACTCTTCCCTCCCAGCCCCTTACACTGCTGGGGGGCATAACAACAGCTCAGGCTTGGTCTGCCCGAGCCTTTGGCCAGGGAAAAACGTGGTGATGGACAGACTGAAAGTGTAAAAAATCCCCGTAGTGTCCATGTCTGTGTCTGTGCCTTAGGGAAGCAGACAAGGTTGGTGTGCAAATTCCTTCTGTCAATGACTTGTGATGCTGCAGCAA
The DNA here is from genome assembly GCA_013396655.1 of Campylorhamphus procurvoides. Taxonomy (NCBI): domain Eukaryota; kingdom Metazoa; phylum Chordata; class Aves; order Passeriformes; family Dendrocolaptidae; genus Campylorhamphus; species Campylorhamphus procurvoides. The sequence goes on from WBMV01004527.1 coordinate 455,247, forward strand.
CTCCATTTGTGTCCATAATGAAGCCTCCCAGTGTGAGTGACACTGTTAACACCAGTGGAATTCCTGGAGCTGTTTCTGTCCCCAGGAGCCAGCCCCTCATTCTGCAGCAGGATCAATAGATACCCCCAGCACTTTGCCCTCCTCTCCCTCCCTGACCAGTGCCTTGGGCTGGTTCTGCCCCAGCAGCTCGTTGAGGGTGATGCTCAGGAGGGGCAGCACCAAAGTGTGGCCATCCCCAACTGTGGCAGGAGGGCCAAGCCTTGGCCAAGGCTCCCTGAAGGGAGGTGAATAAAGCTGAGGCTCTGAGGGGCACCTGCTCCTCTGGAGTAGAGCAGTGGGAGCAGCACATCTGTGCCTGCAGCTGGGTCACCCCTCTGTCACCTCCTGTGCAAGTCAAGAGCCTTCCCTTTGTGTGGGGAACAGTTCAAATGGCATCTGTAAGAGCAGGAACAGGAGAGGGTCAGCCATTTCCAGCACAGACATTTCTCGTGACAAGGTGGACTCCATAGGGATGAAAAGTGTGTGAAATTCTTTATTTCATTAGTACTTATGATGCTTGTTTAAAGAAGCCTCAAGCATTTTAACTGGTTAAATTCTTTTTCTTTCTATCAGGTCCTTTCTGCCCAGATGACTGGAGCTCTGGGAGGGTGATGAAGCAAGAAACACTCTGCAAACAAAGGCTCTTCTATGGTGAGGGTGAGCATTTTTTTGCAAGCAATTGGAAGTTCTTTGGTTTTTCTTAGTGCTACTTTAATTCCGACTTCTGAGATTCGCTGAGGCATAAGATGTCTTTGTTAAAATTCATTACTTGTCTCCCTTTATTTAAAGAAGGAGAAATAAGAGACTGCTGATGAGTTACATGGGAAGGTCAGAATTCATAGCAGCTGTAAAGTAGAATGAAACAGCTTTAACACCTCATCCCTGTCTGGTGATAAATAAAGAACACGATCTCAATTATTTTTCTCTTCTGTGGATCTGTGTTAAGTGAAGATTTTTTGTTATATGCACTTTCTTCTCTGAAAACAAAGTACCTTGATAATAAAAAATTAGTCCTTCCCCTGTGTAAGCCTAAGCCATGAATTCTGACAGCCCAACAGCCAAGGCTTGTGTCCTCACCCCCAGGCTTCAGAAAAGGAAGATGTATTTGAGTTCTAGTCCACTCATTGAATTAGCAAAACAGTATAGCTCATGTTTCCCTTTCTTCTTTCAGGTTTGATATTCACCCCTTGGAGCATCTCTCCTCTTCCCTCTCAGGACTGAGTTTCCCTCCCTCCTGAGCTCCCTCCTGCAGGTGAGTGCAAGTGGCACTGCCCACATAATTCACCTGGCCATGAAAACAGAACATACACAACAAATTGCTGAGGTTTAATAGCAGCCCTGACATCTGAGCCTGGGATTAATGAGCTGCCAGCCCCCAGCAAGCCTGTCCTTGTCACTGCAGGGGTGACTGGAAGCTCGGTGGCCTTTCAGCCCCCAGGGACCAGGCTGTGCTCAGGAGCCACCAGGTCCCACCAGGGAGGAGAAGCACTGCAGGCTGCTCTGGGAATTCATATTTCACGTAAAACCCTGCAACAATGAGTCTCCAGCATGCATATAGAAGTAATTAGTGCGGTTATAATTTGGCTGGTTTGGTTTCAGTTGGCTGTATGTATTTATTGCCTTGAGAACGCCCCCAAACTCCGTGGCTGAGCCCCAGTGGCTTTCCGTGGCCCGATGGTTTCCCTGTGCTGAGCAGTCCATTCTCACCCTGTCCCTGAGATGCAGAAGGAAAAGGCTCCCCTCTCGTGGCTGCCGAGGCAAATGGCATGTTCTGCTCTGCACTCTCCCTGAGCTAGAGAGACACGTAAATAAGTTATAAAATCCCAGTCATCTCCCCCTTGCCCCAGCGTGGAGCTGTGCTGGGGTCAGCAGCCTCCCCCCTGTTTGCTTCAGGGCTAAGGGAAATATTTGGGGAGAACTGATGGGAGTTATTTAAATGATAACTAAAAGTCATGATCTATATCAACAGTCAGGAGCACTGCAGTTGAAGAACAGATTTAAAGCTGTTTTGCATTTGCTCTTTTAAAATACTTTCTTAGTAAATGTTGACTTTTATGTGTTGGATTTATTTTGCTCTATAAAGTCTGCTCTCAGAGAGGAGACCTTATAGATAAATGTTCAAACCACTCTGTAACTCAGTAGGCATCTATTCAGATGACCAGGTTTTCTATTTTTATTAGGTTAGAAATGCTGAGAAGCATCTGTTATTTACAGGACAGCTGATCTCAGGTCCAGTTGGTGTGAAACTGCTTTTGAATAAAACCTGAGATTTAATGTAAGGGCTATAAAAGCAGCAGCTTAAAATTATTAGTGAAAAGCTGTCTGTAAATACTTTGGCACATCAGGAAGAGAAGCAGCAAGTTCAGGCAGGCACGAGTGACAATTAAAATTAAGGCTTTTAGGAACCCAGGGAAGTTTTTCTCAAAATCAGTGAACCCAAGTGGTTGTTTCTCAGCAGTGAGATGCTGAAACTCCAGCCCACTGGATTTCCTTCTCTCCCAGGTCCTACAGAGAACCCCTTACTGCTCAAGGCAGGGCTCATCCACTCCTGTAACTGGCCAGCTTTTTGGAGAGTTATTTCCTTCACACCACTTGCTTGACTTTCTTTACAAAGTCAGCAGTACTGATGTGCTATTTGAAAAGTATATAAATAGTTTATATAAAATTTAAAATAACTGATGGTAAATTTATGCCTCAATCTCAGTTGTTATTATTTCAGATTTCCTCTTTAAACTTGCATATTCTTAAAACTTGCATATCATTAAAAGATCTGCAGGTCTTTGTCCTTAAATCTGTATTTCATCTATTGTAGAGAGACTTAAATTCCAGGAAATAATTTGATCCTTGGGATTTGATCCTGGACCTACAAGAAAACAGTAAAAGTTTTGGATTCAAGACTGTGATTTTGGACAACTCTCAGAAGGAAATATAGACAAATGGAGCTCAGGAAAAAGGCAGCCTGAAATTAGAACTGAGTTAACACAAATAGAACAGATTCAGATTTTAGTTTTAACCCTGCTGCTTTTTTTATACTATAAAGAGGCTAAAATGGGATGTCTTTTACCTAATGAAAATCCAAATATAAACAATTCCTTTTTGATTTCTAGTTTTTTCTATTGAGAAAGACTTATAATTTTCAGATTTGCTGCAGATCTTCATCATGATGATTATTATAATTTTTTTCTTTAAATGAGATACTTTTAGCCCAATACTCTGACACATACAGTGGAATTGTTCACTTTTAATTATTCTCCAGGGACTGACCCTGTCATTTTCCTTATGTTGAGCAGATCTATTCAGAAGAACCTGAATTGGGCTGGCAATGGCACTGATCTCAGAGCAGGAACCAAGGGAGTCCCAGCACTTGGGTGAGTCTCAGCTCCCTGAGCTGATGAGCACAGGGCTCTGGGTTTGTGTGCTGGCTGCCCACCTCCTGCAGGTCCCACTGATGGCATTTCAGTGCTGTCCTGCTGGGGCTGAGGCTCCTTTTACCAAAGAGAACAAACCTGCAGCTTCTGGAGCAGGAAATGTCTCCCAGTGTATTTGATGTGTTTAATCCACATACATTATGCATGTCCTCAGCTCCACCAAGGGCTTCTCAGGGGATGGAGCAATAACCACACTGCAGCCAACTGTTTATCCTTCCTTCTGATAAATAAATCCACTCCAGAGAAGGCACTTTCAGCCTTCTGCCTTTGGACTCAGCCTGGTCTCAGCAAACACCCCACAAGGAGCAGAGGACACTCAAGGGCCCTGCAGTTTGTGGCTCAGCAGAGAGCTGGGAAGCTCCTGTGCTCGTGCCCTGCCATCCTAACTGAGATTCCAGCAGGGATTTCTCCCTGGAAAGGGTGGTCAGGCCTTGGCAGGGGCTGCCCAGGGAGGGTTGGAGTGCCCAGCCCTGGAGGTGCCCAAGGCAGGACTGGCCGTGGCACTCAGTGACAAGGTGGGCATCGGGCACAGGGTGGGTTCCCTGGGCTGGCAGGGCATTTCCAAACCTCAGCAATTCTGAGAGTCTAAGAGATTTTCAGATCCTTTGCAGATTTGATTTCTTTTAAGAAGCAGCCTGCAGAGTTCTCAGCTCCTCCCTGCAAATAGAAAGCAGCAGCTTTGGGGATGTGAGAGGTTCAAACAAGGGCCATGCTCTTCCCTTGCTGTCACACAGACCAGCCTGGCAATGCAGATCCCTCCCCACCCACTGCTGCTGCTCAGCATCCACCTCCAAAGCTTCTTGAGGGTAAGAAGGTGGATTTAAACCATCCAGCTTGGAAATTTGGGGTTGCCCCTTAGTGCTTTGTAAAGGTAAAACCTGGGGTGTGTTTGGTGCCTCCTCCTTGTGCCCAGGGCCACATGGTGAGTGACTGGGGCTCCTCTGCTGAAGTGAGCTCCAGAACACAAGCTGCTCTTCTGCTCTGCAGTGAAGCAATAATAATTTATGAATCTAATTAGGCTCTGGTTTGCAAGAATGAGGAATATTCACATTCTAAATAGCTGAGAAATATTAAAAATGTATGACAGCTTTACTTGTGCCAGCTCTGAGGGTTCTGGGGAATGTTTTCCTGAATGTGCTGAGCTTTCTCAGCATTTTTGTTGCTCCATCCCTGGAGGTGTCCAAGGCCAGGTCGGGTGGAGCTCTGAGCCACCTGGGCTGCTGGAAGGTGTCCCTGCCCCTGGGACTGGCTGAGCTCTGAGGTCCTTTCCAACCCAAACCATTCTGTGATCATCCCAGTGCTGGACTGGGGGAAAAGGGGGTTCTCCTGGCCAGGGCAGCACCTGCAGACACAGCCCTTTGTCCTTCCAAACCCAGCAGGGACAGAACTGCAGCCCTGAAGGTTCTGGAGCCTCTGTGACAACTTGTTCCACTGCCAGAACACATATCCAAGTCCTTTTCTCCTGTGTGCATGTTTAGCAACTGGATTTCTTAAGAAGAGGAGTTAAGGATAATGTTTTCCCAATAACCTCCCCCTCTTGCTGGTCTTACTGGTCATTTTGGAGTTTGTGCATTTGAGCTGGCAGGATTTGAGAGCTCCCTTTGCATTCCACCTTGGATTTCAGGCCTTTTGCTCTAGCAAAAGGTGCATTCCCATGAGGAGCTGCCTTTCCAGAGTGCCACAATTGGTACCAAACCCTCTGCATGACAAACCTTGGTGCAAGGTCTCCAACCAGAGCAGGAATCTCCTCCAAAAGGCTTGAGCAATCTCTGCAAAACACGTTGTGCTGGGCAAATCCTGCTGCCTCGAGTCCCCAGCTGCCCAGTCCCACCAGTCCCACTGGTGTCAGCACCGGGACAGGCTCTGAGCTGATGAATTTCTCACCTAACTGGATCAGACAGAGCAAAGGGGAGCGTGAGGAAGTGTCATTATCCCTGTTCCATGGGCTGGGGAAGGAAGGCAGTTGCTCATTGAAAGTCACACAATAGATGTGTGGGTGCCAGATGCTGGAGGTGCCAGAGAAGGGATTTAAACCCAGATGTCCTGAGTGCCAGCTCAGCACACTGAACTCACAGTTGTCCATCCTCTCAGAAAGCCAAGAACCTTTGTGATGGATTCAGTATTTAGAACATTTTGGCTGCCCTGAAGTGATACTTCAGAGAGCTCTCCTGATGTAAAAGATACCCTTTACTACCCTGTTCATCTCTTTTAGGAATGAAGGAGCTTATCCATCCAGGAGGCAAGAGAATAACAACAAGAGTGACTTTTCAGAAGTGGATGTTCCATCACATCCCACTGACTTTCCAGTAACACCTGAGAAGTCTGTGTTAGGAGAAACAAATCTGATCCCATTGGACACTGCAGTGATCTTCAGGTATCCTTCTTTAATATTTTGTTCCTCGGGTTTTCTTCAGTCTTTGATGCATTTTTAAATGTTGCAGATCCTAAAAAGGTTATTGTTTTCAGACTGATAAAAACCCTTCCTTATGCTGGACTAAATGGAGCATCTCTGGTGGATAGGACTGAGCTGATGCACAGCAAAGGAACACAATTTAACAGGGAAACCACTACTTCAGAAAACAAAAAGGGAGGGAGGTGGGGAAGCTGCAGCTCTGAAGGCTCAGCTCTGGAGCATAAATTACAATGGGAGTTTATGGAGTCTCTTGGATTAAATGAAAAGCCAGCCCCATTAAACCAAATGGAGCATTCCTAATCTGACATGTTGACAAGGACAACCCTGCCTATTCCAAAAGGGAGTTTCAAATGAATCCAGATTTATCTGATGTTCCCAACAGGGGCTGGGCTGACTCCAAAGGAAGTTAGCCTGGCCAAAAATAAACAAGATGCACATGAAGCAGTTTGTGCCACCAGGAAACCTTCCAGGGAATATGCAGAGAGGAGAAGGAGAGCCAGCAGAATCACAGCTTAAGATGGCTTTCCTCTCTCCTTGTTATGTCCTGTTCCTATTTCTTCAGAGAATGTAAATCCAAGGTTTTTCCCTATGAGATCCCTGCTCCTTCTAGTCACTCTCCTCCTCTTTTCTTGCTTAGGGGGCTCCATGTGCTGCCTCTCCCAACACTCAGAGAGCCACAGAGCTCATCCTCAGTTACTGATTGCTGGAGCCACCCAGCCCTGCTTGTCCCAGGAGTGTGTGCACACACTGTGAATTATGGCATTCTAAAAAGCCAGTTTAGCCTTTTCCAGCTGCTTTTGCTGGGGCAGACACAAAGTCACAGTCATTGCAAATGGCAGGACAGGCACCTTTTGCATTGACATTTTGTCAGACTGGGACCAACCTTTTAATTTGCAATGAGACCCCAGGAGAGCCAGGTTGGATGGGGCTTGGAGCACCCTGGGCTGGTGGAAAGTGTCCCTGCCCATGGCAGGGGTGGGATGGGATGAGCTTTAATGTCCCTTCCAACCCAAACCTTTCTGTGCTATCATCACTGCTCCAGGTCTGAGCACAGCCTGACGTGGGCTTTGTCATTCCTGGGGCAGAGGCACAAATTGCAGGTTTCAATGAGATGGGTAAGCCCAGAGCCACCAAACAGCTCCTGAATACAAGAACCTCCAAAGAGGCTTGAGCATTTTGGATGTGTGCTGCCTTCCATCCATTTAACATTTAAATTTGGTGTGTGAGTCTCTCCCATCAAAATGACAGCACTGCTGTTTCACCAGGAACTGTGGCATTTCCTGTCCCCAGTGATAACTGGATGATAAGGGCCATAATCTGGTGGAGTGGGACACTTGAAAAAAATATTCCAAGAGAGTTAAATGTGAAAAATAGATTAGTGGTGCCACTTGCAGGAGGGAGAGTGTTTGCAAAGGGATAGCACAGTGAATTGGTGCAGTAAGAAAACTGTGGGAACACTGCACATAAACTAGAAAGGTGACAATCAGTGATTTTATGTGTGCATTCACCACAGCCATGTTGCCTTTAATAGCAGCTTTAGGTACTGCCAAGGCAGAGTTTTTATCATATACAAACAAATAGCTGTATTTATATATCTACATGAGTAGATAGATGTGGGTGCATTTGTGTATAAAACCATAAAACCACAAAACCCCACAAGTTCTTGGTCTTGTGCTTTGCTGTAACATTTAACAAGTCTGGTAGAGATTTATTCTGATAACATTACAGTGTATTTGCTACATGTGTTTTGTTTATTTGGAGCCTTTTGTAGGTGCTGAGATGGTAGTAGGTAGCTGAGTTTGGGGGTTCAAGCACGTGCAAAAGTCTGCAATTGGCCAGGTCAAGGTTTCAGCTTGAGAAGTGTGAAATGCACAGCTGGATCCCTCCAGCAGCTCTGGGCAGGGATTTCACTCTTGCCTGTCTGAGAGATGTCTTTTGACTTGCTCCTGACCTTGGCAAGGAGCCCCCATTTGAGGCTTTGGCTCTCCTTCCAAGGGGGAATATTTAGGCCAATGCAGACACTTGAATCATGGACAAGTTCCATGGAATGATATTGGAGAGGTTTGTTTTTCAAATGCTTTGGGATGAGTGGAGCACCTGGGCTTTGGGGTGGGTACCCCGGGGGGAGCAGGGCACCTGAGTGCCTGGGAGAGGGGGGCACCACCCTCTGAGCCCCCAGCCCAGGGTGTGCCAAGGCTGGAGCAGCACCACAGTGACTCACAGGGCTCTCTGAATCACCGGGGCTTCCCTGGGGTGAGGCAGGAGGGGCACAGGGCAGGGCTGGGTGGGCAGGGGCAGCCAGCACCCAACCCTGCAGCAGGAACAGCCCCCACACACCTGAGGGGCCACAGGGGATGGAGGGGACATGTGACAGATGTCACTTGATGAGGTTCTTTGGTGTCTTTGCTTTGTGTTTCCAGCTCAGCAGGGCCCAACCAGCAGCGATGTGAGAGCAGAGAGGAGCAGGGAGTGCACTGGGCCTCTGGCATCTTCAGCTGTTTTCCACCCACCCTTGGAAATCATCTCTGGCCCAAAATGGAACTGTGAGCTGTACCACATGCTCTAAATGAAGTGCTAATTAAATACTTCTACTTAATGTAGACAACATTGCTTTGAGAGGGCTGTAATGTGTCGCAGATGTCCCGAATGCCCCGGAGGGCGCGACGGGAGCAGCGTGCCCGATGCCTCCCCCTCTGAGGTGGGGATGGGACCTGGGGGTGACACTGGGGAGCTCTGGTGCTGGGACAGCTCTGGTGACCCACATCCCCACACACCTTCTCCCACAGGGCCCGTGGTGTGGGGAATGCTGCAGGGGCTTCCATGTGGATGCACACTCTGACACGTGGGACATGAAGGATGGAGCTGTGGAGCTTGGTGGACACTTGGAGTCCTGAAGAAAACAGGTAAGAACTTGGGGCTGATGCATGAAAAGGACCTCAACCTCCTGGGCAGCCCCAGGGAGATAAAACCAGGGCTGGCACTGCAGGGGTTCCATTTTCCAGCATGAATCCCAAACTGGGAGTGAAGGCCTGTGTATGCCAGGCCCAGACTGCCACCAGCCCAATAAGTGACCTGATGGACTGAGCTTGTCCCTGTGTCCCTGTGCTCATGCCACATGTGGCCTCTGCCTGTGGGCAGGCTCTGACACCAAATCCTCTTGGCTTGTCTTGGGAGGGAGGAGATTTTCCTCCTAATCCATAGGCCCAGAAATCCACATTGTCCTCTCTCTGACAATTCAAGCCTTTGGGTGTCTGAGGGGCTGCCCAGGAGCCACTGGCATTTTGCACCAGCTGATGGGGCAGAGGGAAGGGAGAGGAGCTCTGGGGGTGTTTCAGCTGCAATTCTCTGAATACACCCACACACAAACCAAGGGCACAGGGGGGAAGGAACAAACTGGGAAAGCTCATTTTTCTGCAGTAATGGTTACTCACAGGGCTGGGAAAAATCTCTGCTACTTCAGTGTCAGAGTGGGGAGAAGAACCTGATTAGGCAGAGATTCCACTTGGGAGAGGAAGGAACATTAGCCTGGACTCCTGGCTTTAATTAGTTTGTGCTAATGGCTCTGGTTAGTGGCTGGCCTATGGATTCACCAGTTTGCTCTTCAAAGTGGATTGTTCTGTCCTAGCTCACTGAGTTCAAACCACTCAGGTGTGTTAGTGCAGGTGAAATAATATTTATGGAGGGTTTCCAGGCCTGCATGTGAGCATTGCAAGAGTTTTTGGGAATTTAATCTTGCATTAACATTAGATATGTGTAAATCTGTAAGTGCACATTGAAGGAGAGCTCAACACTGAGGAGTTAACAGGTAGGAAAACCCCCCAAAAAGCCCAATTCTTTCTGTTTTCCTTCTGCCACACTCTGCTTTGAGCTGGAGCCAGAGAGCCCCTGTGCCCTGACCCTCCCAGTGCCCTCCTCCAGCTCTGTCTTTGTTGTTCTTTGGCTGGGGCTCATGGCAGAACAATGTGGGGGTATCTTCAAAGACTTTCTAATCAGAAATATGCAGCATTTCTCTGTGGAGAGTGTGAAAGCTGCTCCTGTAAAAGATCATGGAGTATTTCCACATTTCTTTCAAGATGGTTCTGAAGCTTTGGGAGTGCTTTTTAGGGTTCTGTGCTTCTTGGGAGAAAAAGGAGGTAGAAATCCAAGATGAGGCAGAAATAAGAAAAAGGGAGAGGAGAAAGCAGATGGTGAGGTGGAGAGCTTCCCTTGGTGCAGTATTGCACATTGAGGATGTGAATTCAATTGCCTGTTGCTATTTATCATGACCACATAAAATTCAAAGTACTTGAGTTTTTAAATAGTGATAGATTCAGAGATGAGTCATGAAGCAGAGCTGATATTTTATCCCTGGCCATGCTGCTGAATGGTTTTCTAGTCCAAGAATCTTATTTCCACTTTCCCTACTTTAATGGCAGTGCTGTTCTCAGATTATTTTGTTGTAGAGAAAAGGGACAAAATGAATACAACTAATGCTTCTAAGGCTGTCTGTTGCTACAGACTTAATTACTGTCTTTTTAAAACCACACTGTTGCACAGTCTTGCAGAGATATTCCAAGTTCTTGCTCCTCAGAAATAATTAAGAAAGAGAGTTCCTTCTGACTCTGCTTCTGTAGGACACTTGGAGGGGAGTTTTTGCTGCTGTTGCTGAGCAGGTCTCTGAGGCAAATCTCATTTTGCACATCTTTTTGCCAAGAGTGTCATTTGTGTGATTGGCAGTGCAGGCATCCTGCACAAGGGGGGAATGTTTGGGAGTGCAGGGAAGTGGATCCAGTGCTATAAACTTTTTAAAAATATAAAATAGAATCCTGCAAAAGTTCAGTTCTGCATGTGGAAGTGGATCTGATTTCAAATTTTTCAAGTTTAATTCTCTTTGTATTTCTGGGCATGGCAAGCTAGAATAAGGCTGAGATATGTACCCGAAATAGGATCATTGACAGGAAATGGATTTTGATACAAAATGTTCTGTCTTGCCCAGAAGACAGGCAGCCCCTGCAGCCCTGAAATGATTTGTCCTGGTGCAGTGGTGGTTTCCTTTCCCCCTGAAAGAGGAGTCAAGTCTGAAGCAGACAGATCCTTGTCCCGAGGAAAGTGTTGCTGAGGTTGGAGCCAGGGACCCCGAACAGAGGCTGCTTTGGGAAGAGGCCTGGGGAGGGCTGGCAGTGCTGGGGAGGGAACTGACTCATCACATCATCAATCCTGCTCCTCTGCCAGCACTGCACAAAACAGCTTTTATCATCACTCTCTCTTGCTCCTTCATTTCTCTTTTGAAGGAGTTTCAATCTGTTCAGTCTCTTGTGCTCCCCTTCCCCAGCCTGTTGCTGCTCTGGTTCCACTCTGGGGTGATGGAGCCCCTTTGCCCTCCCTGTGCAGGAGGACTTGTCCCAGCCAGGCCCTCTCGAGGCCAAGCCAGTGGATGGATTTCCTGGCTGAAGCTCTCGCTGAGTTGCCCCTTAGCTGGAAGGAAACTAAACTCTCCCATCTGAGCCCTCTGCCCTGCCCTAATCCCTGCCCTGTGAGCTGCAGCAAGCCCTGGTGATGTGAGCAGGGCCAGCAGGAACTCTCTGGCCACGTCATTGCCACGACGGCTCCAGCCGGTACCAGTTGGAGAGGAGGTTTTTGGGGGCTGTGCCAAGCCTGGGCGGCTGCTGGGAGAGCTCAGACTGTGCTTTGCTGCTCACATCTGCCTTGCATTTTCAGTCAGGGCTGCTTGGGGAAAAGCCAGCTCATCTACAGTGCTCAGGGCTTTTTGGTGTTTGTTTTGAAGGGGCTGCACTGAGCCAACTGTAGTGCCACAGAATTAGGTTTTAATAAAATTTTTTTTTGCCCTGAATTTTAAGTACTTTTGGTTATAGAGTATTGAAATGGATCTGATGGGAAAATGATTATTCACTATTATTTCTTTGTATTAGTTACTTGTATGTGACTGTTGTGAAAGGCCAAGACCTTCCTGTACCAGGGGCACACAAAATGGCAAATGCAAAGGGCCCTCATGGAAGCAGGGCTGCTGCTGGGAGGTTCATCCTCCAGAGCCAGGGAACCTGAAAGTCTGCCTTTTCTGACAACTAGAGGAGGAATCTCCCAGGTTTCATATGAAACTTCTGGCATTTTCTTTGGGCTGCTGTCACATCCTCTTCCATTTGCTGGTCTGGTGGCAAGTGAGGAATTGGCTTTTTATTGAAGATACCTGAAAAGTCACTGTTGAATCAGGAACTTCAAAGGGATTGGAAATGGATCCATCTGTGATTCAAGTGTCTTAAGCTTTAGGGGACAAGTCTGGTACCAGACTTGTGGGGCCAGAGAGCATCTTCTCCCGTGCATGAACTTCACTTTTCAGTCTGGAGAAGTTGCACTCTTTTTTTGTTGTTATTATTTTTATTTATTTTTATTATTTTAGTAGCAGTAGTATTATCTTTTTGTGTATATTTTCTATAGCTGCTGATTCTTTGGCTGAAGGTGTAAGCTTTAGTGATGAAAATCCATAAGCCCTGTCCTTCCCAGCAGTGATGCAATAGTTTGGTCTGTTACAGAGTGGGTTTAAATAGTTGAAAATAATGACTGTGTGTTTGTAAAGCAAAGGGCAGCCTCCAGGAGCCCCTGATTTCTCCTGCTATATGGCAAGAGCTCGAAAGGCTCAGAGCTAAAATATCATTCCTTTCTGGTTCATCATCTTTTATCCATCAGAGATTGTAACTGCAGTGACAGGCTCTTCTCTGCCTTGTGTGGAAAGTAGAACACACAGAATTTTAAATCTCTACCTGTTTCAGTCTTTGTGGGATGTTTTTAGGGAGCTGGGATATCTTGTGTTGCATGTGGTGGCATCTCTGTGGTGCCTGAAAACCTTCATCTTGATATGGTTTGTGCTCATGTCCAATATAGTCACTGCATCTCTGACCTGGGCACCAATGTAAGCTGAGACATTTTAGCTTTTAAGGTTTTTAATTGAAATTTAAAGTTTTTAATTGAAATTTCTTTCCTTCCTCCATGCTTGGCCTTCAGAAAATGGGTTTCTTTTTTTTCAGTTCTTTTTTAAGGAAGGAAGGAAAAGCATTGAAGTTGTGTTGGGCTCATTCTGTTTGAACAGAGCCCTGTGTGTTCCCCCCCAGCACACAATGGGGCTCTGTCCAGGCAGAGTTGGCTCAGGGGGTCCTTCTGGAGGGTCATTCATCACCAGGGCCAGCTCGTGCACACGTGGCAGATTTACATCATGAGGCTGAGCAAGGAAAACAACAGGCCCACGATCTGAGGGAAGGGCTGGGGTTATTTATGAAGTGCCAGGAAGGTGCTGAGGAGCAGCTGAAGATCTGAGCAGGCTGGCCCTGCAGGGATGCTGGTGGCAGGGTGACATGTCACCCAGCACTGCAGGGAGGGGACAGTGTGTGACAGCTCAGGGCTCCTCACAGGCACAGGGCAGGGGGTGGTTTGGGCATCTTGGGAAGAGGGACATGCACGTGGGAAGTCACTCTAATGGTGAGACAGTTCTTACAGAGAGCAATGTTATTTAAAGGAAATAATGTTCCTCTTGCACCAGCTTATGTGAAGCCTCAGGACCTTCACCAGGCCAGGAAGCTGCAGGAACAGCTGCAGATCCCACTTTGCCCAAAATAAATGCCAAAAACATCAGAGGGGATGCAGAGATAGATAGAGAACGTGCTGCTTGGAGTGAGCAATTCCTCCTGCCTGAGGGGCTCAGTCTGTACCTTCCCTGTGTCCCTGTGCTGTGTTTGAGCTCTGGAGCTGCTCCCCAGGAGCCCAAGGCAGGCCAGGCTGGGTCCTGTGCTGTGTTTGAGCTCTGGAGCTGCTCCCCAGGAGCCCAAGGCCAGGCCAGGCTGGGGCCTGTGCTGTGTCTGAGCTCTGGAGCTGCTCCCCAGGAGCCCAAGGCCAGGCCAGGCTGGGTGCAGCTCTGGGAGCATCCTCAGCATGGGCTGGGCTGGGCTGGGAGCAGGGTGTGCAGTGGCTGCTGCTGTTCACAAATCCTCAGCTTTTCAGGGCACTGTTTGCTCAGCTGCCAATTACCAGGTCATGGGGAAGCTTCTCCCACTCCCTGTGTCCCCGTGGTTCTTGTTAGAGGAGAAATTGCATGTCTTGGCAGTGCTGGGGAGCAGAGTGGCCCTGCTTTCCGAGGCGTTGCTCCTCGGTGAGTGTCTCCAGCTGCTGCTCTCCCCTCACCCAGGGCACTGACTCATCCTTTTGCCATCACAATAAGTCTGTTTTCATAAACAAAATTAAGTGCGCTCTGTTTATTCATTAGGGAGATTTGAAGTCTCTCAGCAACCAAGAAATATACTTTGTGTATGAACTCCTCTCTCTCTTCCCCCTCTGCTCTTTTAACAGCTACATTCCAATAGAAGGATTTGGGAAAGCCCAACACTCTCAGTGACTGTCACTGGGTTTGTACATCTTGGAGGGGCAGATTTGAAATTGCACAAACATGAATGGGAAAAAAGGGGCAGGTGAATGAACTGGGCTTTAAATAACCCTCCAGGTGAGGATGGCACAGGTGAGGGGTCCCAGGGCCAGTGGCTTTCTTAGGGATAGTTTGGGCTAGGAGTGGGCATGGGCAAAGCCAGGCTTCCTGACATCCCTGTGCCAGAGCCCTGGGGGCACAGCCAGTGCTCTGCTGTCCTCTCTGTGGTGCCATCTCACCCCAACCTCCCTCTCTCCTTCCCACAGCAGGAACGCAGCCCCTGACCCTAAGGGGGATGAAATCCAACCTGCCTCCAGTGCTGACAGGTTTGCAGCTGGATCTGCAGCCACAGCAGGCCAAGACTCCCTGGTCTGGGGGTCTCTCCTGCCTGCAGGTCCTGCCATCTGGGATTACTGGTGCAGCAGTGACATTGGTGGAGCCAGAGGGGAACAACGAGGGAAGCAGCAAAATGGACCAGGTATGGTGTCAGTGCACACAGAGGGTATCCAAGCCTTCAAACCAGCAAGATCTGGTTTGAGTAGGGATTAATAAACCCATGTTATTACAGGATAGAAAATCCACCTTGAATTTCTACTCATTACGACTACTTAGTGAGTTCCTGATTAGTATGCAAATGTTGTACCTGTTGAGGTGGAAATAAACCTGGAATTTGCTGTCTTTGCAGCAGGATTTTGGCCATTCTTGAAATCCCACTTTCTACCACATAACATAAAAGAAGTTTACCTTTCCTTTCTGCTTTAGAAGGATTCATAAATCAGAAGCAAAGGACAGCAGAATAACAGGATGGTGTTTCTCCTCCTAGAGCAGCAGCAATGCTGTGCCAACAGCAACAACGGCAGTGTGACCTGAGGTTTCCATGCCAGATGAGTCCATGGAACTCGAGGCTCTCACCCTGCAGCACCCAACCTTCCTCAGGGTCAGGCCTTGGTAAGAGATGCTGGCACCTGCCTCAGGCTTCAGGAATTTGGGGAGCAGGAGTGTGGCTGTTGATGTGGGCTCAGATTTGTGCTAAGTGGGTTTTGTGTCCAGTTGTTGCAGCCACTGTGCAAACACTGGTTGGACACAGGGCTGCAGTGGGTGGTAGGCAAGGCCTCATGGGTGACACTGCCTGGAGGGTGGGACAGGGGCAGAGATCAGCCCAGGGAACAGCCTGGGCTCTCCAGAGGGAACTGGGCAGCACAAGGCATGGAAGCCTGGAAAAGTGTGTGTGTGTGTGTGTTGGGGGGTGACAGCTGTGCCTGGCAGTGCCTCAGCTGCCCTTTGCTGTCAGAGTGGGGAGGATCAGGGGTGGCTCTGCCCCCTGGGCACAGCTCAGAGGTGACACAGGGCTGCATAGGAGGCTGCCATGAGGGAGGGTGCAGGACCCTCTTCCCTCTCCCCAGATGCTGCTGAACCCCTGGGAAGGGTTTTCCAAGGCCAGCCCATCTCCTGCCCCCTCTGGGGGTCTCTCAGGGGTCCCCCCAGTGCAGGATCAGGGCTGAGCTCAGCTCCCTGCAGATGGCACTGATATCCTGTGCTGCTGCTGCAAACCTTCCCTGCCTTTTTCCCCAACCTTTTCTCTTGCTGGGGAAACAGAAAGGGACACAACCCTCCAGGGAGTATAAAGAGCTAATTTTCTATAACCTTTGCTTGGCCCTAGCCTGCAGCCAAGAGGGAGCAGTGCTGTTGTGAGGCAAAGTGTTACAGTGCCCATTCCCTCACCAAAACCTAGAAAATCAGAGAATTGCTTAGGTTGGAAAAGACCTTTAAGATCACCGAGTCCAACTGTTAACATAATGCTGCCAGTGTAAGATACATGGTCACAGCTCAATTGCATTTATTCCTTTCATTTATTTCTTATGCCATAAGGTCTTTTTAAAGGTAAATGAAGCCAATATGGCTTCTTGTAAGAGCCCTGTAGAGAAGCCAGAATGAATCCTGATTTATAGAACTGTGTGAGTTTAGAACTGGGAAAAAGAGTAAGTATAAGGCAGGAAAGGTGCTTCTGACTGAGCTGGTCACTGGGGACTTGACTCAAGAGGGAAGGGTCTCATCCTCTTACTGTTTGTGTGTCTATGTGAGCAACAGATGATGGTTTTGTTTTCGTGCCTGCCCTCCTTGCTCTGGGCTGAGTTCAGCTGTGCTTTCAGAGGGCTGCTCAAGAAAGAAGTGCCTTTGTGCTGCAGTCACCTCCAGTGCCTGGCTCTGGCCACTGGTGTGCAGTGCAGCTCCTCCAGCCTCTCCAGCTCCTCCAGCCTCTCCCAGCTCCCCCTCCCTGCGGTTTTCAGGGTAAGTGGTTCCTCACAACCTCAGCAATTTTGCTGTGCCAGCAGCATTGCCCTTCAGGTGAGTAGGAGCTCAGATGCCCTGCTGGGGCCTTCCCTTCCCTAAATCAAATGAAGTGAAGCCCCTCTCTAACATGAGCTGTCTGAGGTGATGGGTTCCCAGAGCTGAGGTCCAGGGAAGGGGAGGATGGGCTGGCTGGGAGCTCATCTTCCCTGCAGAGCTCCCTCCCAGCAGCCCAGCTGAGCGTGGCCACCTGAGCAAGCCAGTGATGATGTATTTAGAAAAGAATCTGGTTTGAAGCCGAAAGGCAGCTTCTTAAATGGCCTAAATTACATTTGTATTCCAAAAAAGCAGAAGAAGTTGTAAATGGCATATTTACAGAGCGGAGCACGCGACGAGCAGGGCTCATACGAGCCCCAGTGTTCACTGGAAACAGGGCTTGTCCTTCCTTGCTGCTACCCTGCAAACTGGGGAAAGAGTCAGCTCTGCTGAAGGGTTACAAAGGAGGGAGTGAAGTCTACAAAACCCAGGAAATTCCCCGTTAAGACCAAAAACCCGGGGTGCTGTTGTAGCCTTTGAATTCGGGCCCAAGACATCAATGAAGGGCAGGGCTGGGCTCAGGTGCTTGGGTTCTCAGCCCCTGGATGTGCAATTGCAGGTTCAGTTACTTAAACTTTCCTCCTGCTGAATAAAGCTGAAATCCTGTGTGCCATATATTTGCTCATCATAAACTGTTCTCTCCCAGCCAGTAACAGCTTCTTTGTTGGCCAGGCCTGTCTGCTTTATGAGCTTCCCAGCCTTTGTACAGGGTTCTGGGAGTTAAGAACTTCCACATGCTGCCTGCTCCGAGCCTTTGGTGAACGAGCAAAGCCAAGCAAAGCTCTTGCTCCTTGTCCAGCAAACGCATCAAATATGGTTTGAATTCTCAGGGTTTAAATGCAAAGGATAATATTGATTTTGTTAAGGTAAATGTCTTTAATTGTACACTGGATAAACTCGTCTCTCACAGAGGCATAATGGGCTCTGGGCACCCTTCCAGCACAGCAGGATGGAAATGTCTCTTTTAGTGTCTCCAGTAGAAATGCAGGCTCAGATTTAGATGAACAAAAGGGAAATGGTACAACCCCAGCCTCTAAAAAAGCATCTCCTGAGGCAGGACATCGACACAGATGGAAATTGATGCTTCAATAAGGTCAGAACTCTTGATGTGGATTGTTTGGGGGGTTTTGTTGGAATGGTGGGAATAGAAAATTAAAAGAGGGAAGATAGACAAGGAGAGAAAATGAAGAAGTGTCTAAAATTGTCCCTGTGTGACTCAGTCTGTCTCACCTACAGAACCTGAGCGGGATCTTGATGCAAGGGGAGCTGAGCAGCTCGTTAATGAAGAAATACTCTGTACTCTGACACCTTATGCACATCCCATTGGGTGAGCAGGACATACAGACTGTCAAGTTTATGGCTCAGCCCCTTGATATTAGTTTATCAAAGGAGATAAATGTATTTAAGAACAGACCAAACACTCTTGCAGCAGGTGATGCCCTTTCATTTATTGCTAATCTACCATAGTACAGGCAATATATAAAAATATTTTACAGATAGCAAAAAATTCATTACATTGGAGGTTAACAATGTTGTTGTAGGCATGTCAATGATCTAAACCCTTTTCAATTGTGAAAGTTGGGTTTCTGAACAGGCAATTTGATTCCAAAGACATCTGTTAGGGTGGCTGGAATGACAAGTGCTCACTGGTGTGTCTGTTCACCTGGATACAGGAGGGGTGGGGGGTCACCTCAGGGTGACACTGACACATCCAACACCCAGCTCTGAGCCCAGCCAGGCCCTCCCTGCTCCCCCTGAGCTCCCCCTGAGCTGCCCCTGCTGCTCTCCCCACACCCCAGGGCTGCTCAGCATCCCCAGCCTGGGGGCAGCTCAGCTGGGACAGCTGAGGGTTCCAGCGGCACCTCTGGCCATTTCTGGGCTCTTGCAAACACAATAATCATCAGTCATTTTTGTGGATCAGCCATTCCAAAACATTCCACCCCACTTTGCTATTTGATGGGAGTTATTGACAAGAAAATCAACCCCCCCCATTCCCCAGATAAGCACTTGTTTGCAGTTGGTGTCTTTTACAGCACCAGCACCTTCATTTGAAATTTATTGCAATGTGGGCTCAGGGGCAAACTTGTAATTTTTTTGTACCCCAGAAAGAATGAAAATGGCTAAACAAACCTTAAACAGACCAGAGTGGGTCAGACACTGCCAGTTAAACAAATGACTCTCAGCTGTCACCCACTAGAGTTATAAAGGAGCAGGTATTAAAGATACAGATGTCACTCTTATGGCAAACATTCCAAAAGGTGGATTATTCATGCTGAACTGAGATGAATAAAGAATTATAACCTTACAGGTAGGAAACCACTGCAATGTAAACGATGAGAGATTTGCAATTCAACCCATCCAGACCCACCCTCAGCACCTCTTCCTATTGCACAGGAATAGAGAACAGAAATAACAAACAACTGCAGAGAAACTGCAACATCAGATGACTTTAAGGGGTGCAGAAATTATGAGGATCTGAATCAGTTTAAGATTTGAAATTAAGACAGTCATTTTCTTGAGTCCCATCTGGCACATAATTGTTCCCTATTAAGTAGCAATTTGGAAAGAAATGCAGGGGACAAAGTCAGATTGAACTATTTAGAAACATATTTCTCAAGCATTTAAAGCTCTCTTTGAAGTCTTTGGGAAATCTATCAGATACATGTTTGGTTTTTAGGACAGTAACAATTCAACAACAATTGCATAGAAAATTAAGACACTGAGAAAATGAAAATTGATCCTTTATAAATACTAACCTTAATCCAAAAGGTGTTGCATATTTGGTCAGACAAAAAGCCAAGTTGCTTTTTTGTAAAGCTACGGATTACAAAAGATACTTTAAAAACATGCTGGCTACTCTGAGAACTGGTTTAGATATGTTATTAAGCAGCAGCTTTTTATACAATAGAGATAACATAGTGCTGGTCTGGGAAATATTCTACATTCAGGAACTGCTGTATTCCTACCAGGAGCATGATATGTATTTACATGGATACAAAGAAAGCAAGTGCAAAAACCACGACTCTTCTACATTCTTTCTACCAATAACAACACATACATGAGACACTTTCACTTCATCATTGTTGCTCAGATCTTACATTTTGCTCATTCTCATGGAGAAAAACAAAACCAGGACTTCATATTTCATTGCATGTGTCTTCACAAGCAATTCCCCTCCTGGCAAACTCAACTTACAACACTCAGAACTGACAAAAAAAAAATCTTCCTGCTGTCTGTCCACTCCCAGCCCACTCTCAGACTGTTTACATATCCCAAATGATGAGTTTTATTCTATGTATATTTGCTGCAGAAGTTTAGAGAAGCTCATCCTGTATTTGCAGCCAAAGCTTGGATGGAAAAATGGAAGTAAAAAAAAAAATACACACACACACACCCCAACACCAAAAAAAGAGATGAACTTTGGAGTTCCAAGGAGCCCCATGCACTTTGCATGGTGTGACTTTGATGGAAAATGCATTAGAGTTGTTCACTCTGTAGACAAGGTGTCTGTAGGCCTTTGGTACAATGGCAGGAAGGCACTGTGGTGAAACATTCAGATAACTGAGGAAAGCCAGTGTTTCCTCATGTGCAAATATGGCTATCTTCCAGCTCAAGTGAGAACAAATTACTCACAACATTGCATTAACTCTTCCAAGGTTAAGCTCATGCTTCTGCACAAAGACAGCAAGTTGTATTAAGTAACAAAAATATTAATACTGAAAAAACACCGCTCAGCAAGAACAGGAAATAATTTAGTACTGGCTATTTTGAAGTTCCTCAGCCAAGCTATATAATTGTAATGTATCAGTTTTCATTTGAAAGAGAGACAACAGTGCAGAACACTCTGTCTGCTTTTCTCTGGAAATAAATACAAGGTTGGTTAAGCTGTTTGATTGAACTACTGGTTGCAGGTAAAAGCAGCGAGAGCAGCACAGCCTGACCTGGTGCAGCTGTAAATGAAACACTAATTGTGGTTTATGGGCTGTACATGGGAACCTCCACCCTGGGGCAGGGACACCCAGCTGGGTGAGGGGCTCTGTGTGGCCAGGGGAACTGGATTTATAGGAAATACCCACACAGATCACAGAATTGAGGGATGGGATGGCCTCAAAGAGCACCCAGTGCCACCCCTGCCACGGGCAGGGACACCTCCCACCAGCCCAGGGGGCTCTGGGCCCCTGTGCCAGGGTGTGCCAGGGCCTGCCCACCCTCCCAGGGAGGAATTCCTGCCAAATATCCCACCTAAGCCTGCCCTGGCAGTGGGAATCCATTCCCCCCACCCCATCACTCCAGGCCCTTGGAAACAGTCCCTGTCTATGTGGGGATATGAAATAATCCCATGTATAAGCACCTACACAAACAGCTTACTATGTCTGCATTAAAAACAAGGCAGGAATGCAGCTAATGCAAGCACCACTAAAGCACCTGTAAAAAGCGCATTAAAACCCCCAAACCCTCTCTCCTCAAACCCCAAGTGCCTGAGGGACACATGAGCACAGTAAAACCCCCTGTATTTTGGGCCCAGAGCTCAGGGGTCCTGGCTGGCCCTGCCCTCCTGCCCAGGGAGGGGCTCAGGGCCCTCTGAGCACCAAAAACCCTTTGCTGAGCCCACAGCCTGTTCTGCACAGCCCAATGTTACAGGGGGCAGCTAAAATTGCCTTTTGTGATTTAATTTACTACGAGTGTACACCTGAACTTCAGTGCCAACCTTCCTGTTTGCTGAGATCCAGCACTAAATCCTCCTCTTCCCTCTTTTCTTGACTGATATTGCTCTGAAAATAAATACACCAAAAATTATATTCTTAAATTGTTGAGCAGTTGCTACAATCACCAGGTATGTTTATAGATGGTACCAGCACACGCACAGATCTGAAAAGACCTTTATGTTTTTAAGATTCTGTTTAAAATCCAGCTATTTGGGAATTTTTATTCTGTGAATGGGCTTTTGGTTTGGTTGGTTTAGGTTTTTTTAAATTTCTCCTGCATTTTATGGGTTGGATCAGGAAAAAACTACGTGGACATTCTGATATTCCAGGCATGAACCTGGGAGGCACATTTGGTCTGCTCTTTTACTGAGCTGCAGCAAAGAACTTCTGACAGGGAACTTTTGGTCTTTAAAATGTGTCCATCAGCCTGCATTAAAAATCCATCCTGCATGTCAGATCCTGGCACACTGACAGCCTTAAAACAATCCAAAATGGCTTATTTGAGGCATGGGAGCCAGTCAAAGTACCCTAAAAGTGCTGTTTAACAGCAATTCCCCTGGGCAGGAGTCATTTCAGCTGCTCTGGGCCTCACTTTTGGTTCTATAAAAATCAGCAGTAAAAAAATAAGGCTATTTTCACCTGTGCAGGTCCAGGCTGAGGCTTGGCCATCCCACCAGCCCTGAGCCCCAGGATGGGGCAGCCAGGGAGACTCTGCTGCTGGAATGGGGTGCAGGGGACTCATCTGGGGCCAAAAGATTGGAATCTCACCAAGTGGAAACAGAAGCCACATCCCCAAGGTGTGTTTTTACTGCCAGGTCCTGGGGCTGGGCTGAACTCCCCTGAAATTCAGATTCCTGTTGGAGATCCAAGATCACAGCTGAGAGCCAGGTCAGTGTCCTGGAGAGCCTGATTCTGGTTCTCCCACCCCAAACCTCATAACCTTGCAGAGTTTAAGCACCATACCATAATTCCTGTAGGGAGCACAGGGACAGGCTGGTACTCAGCAAATTTACTGGGAAACAACTGACACCAGGATTAATTTCCCTGAGCTTTTCAGAACAGAGCTCAGGCTCCACACGCCTAAAAACACCATCTATAAACCCAGGGAAGATTACTACCTATTTCCTAAAACATTACAGCTCTTTTTTACTGCCTTACCCACTGAGGAAGCCTCTCTGTGCCCCTGGGGAGGCACCAACACTGCAGATTGTTGGCATCTGTAGGTGCCCAACTGCAGGTGGCAGCGGTGCCCAGGCTGGGAGCAGCAGTGCCAGCACAGCACATCCTACATGGCAAGCAGGACACCACCAAATGCCCACTCACATGCACTTGTCACCACTGCAGGCACTGCTGGCAGCTCTGCAGAGCTAAAGGCACAAGGTGGATAGCAGGAATGGATGGGTTTCCTGCAGTGTATGGCTTTTGGAGGATGCAATTATTTCCCTCTGCAGCTCAAGCTGATTAAATGTTTCAGCTGCTAAACAAGACAAGTTACAGGCCCATGGCAGGTTCTACATGAAAAGAAACAGCAACAATTTGTTAGAGAGAAAATATCAAAGATCTCTTCATACACTGCCTAAATATTAATAAGGATCAATCATAAAATCTTTGGATTTCCTGTGACTCCTATATATTAATCTCTGTTTTGCCTAGATTTGTTTTACCTTGGGACAGGTGTTGCAACTGCTGAATTGTTCTTTCTCCCTGGTTCTCTGTGGGAATCCCTCTCCTTCCAATTCCCATCCAGTCTGACCAGAAAGATGAAGGAAACTCCTGGATTCAGCTGCCATTTACTGTTTGAAATACCAACCACAGTGCTCAGGGTCAGAAAAAGATGGCTTTTGCTCCCAGGCTGGAGAAAGGCTGAGCAGGCTTGGCTTGCCTCAGTTTCCTACAAGAATAGAATTTCTCAGCAGAGCTTTGAGACCTGGAGGGCAAGTCTGTGTTAGTGACCTGCAAACAGGGTGATTCTTTCATGGAATATATTACTCTTTGTCCCCCCCTTTCCCACCCCACCCCAACACACCCCAATGCACCCCCTGCCCTGCTCTGGGTGCTCAGCAGGGCCAGGTCCCTTCGGCCCCAGCACTGAGAGAGATCAATACACAGAGATTTCAGAGCAGGCTTGA
Source organism: Campylorhamphus procurvoides (assembly GCA_013396655.1). Classification (NCBI taxonomy): domain Eukaryota; kingdom Metazoa; phylum Chordata; class Aves; order Passeriformes; family Dendrocolaptidae; genus Campylorhamphus; species Campylorhamphus procurvoides. The sequence goes on from WBMV01004527.1 coordinate 478,751, forward strand.
AGTGCTTCCTCAGGCAGATGCTGTGCTCCAGGAGAACAATGCACTCCTTGGGGCAGAGGAAGGGTGTCCTTCTCGGTGTTTACAGAGAGAGGTGCAAGTTGCTTAGTCAAGGCTGTCACTGCTGCCAATACATTGTTCTTGCATTGAGATGAACTGCAAAGGAAGCTGGAGGTTGCAGGGCCACTGGAAGGATCTAAGAGGTCACTTATGGAAGGACTTGGTAAAAGTTGTCTCACAAATCTCTGCTTCTATGTCTGACTTCTGGCAGGGAGTCCAGAAAATTCCTTCCTGATAATTTCATTAACTGTGAAATAAAAGAGAGAAGAGGAAATGTTAAAGTACTTCCAAACCCACGATAAGTAGAAAGTAAAAGTCAAGCTGAAAACATCCCCTCCATTCAGAACATAATTTCCTTAAAACCTAAAACTTTTAGTCCTATTTACCCAGCCTACACATTTTTGGAGGGCAAGGGGGAAGGATTGGAGAGAGGGGGGTTACACTGTGTTCAGCTTCAGTACCATAAAATACAGCTGAGAGGCTGCTCCTCGAGCCCAGCACCTGCCACATCCCTCTCACACACACATTGCCTTTACTGGAGGGAAAAAAGGGAAAATCTCTAAATCTCAAAGCATTTAACATTTTCACGAGGCTGAAATAAGGTTATTTTGAAAAGGAAAAAGGACAGGTTTGGAGGAAATACAGTGGACAGTGATGAAAACACAGAGCCTGCAGTGCAGGTGGAAAAGTGCCATTTGTGTTTGGGTGGGGTGTGTTTGGTTTGCTGGGGGTTTTAATCTCACTCTGGACTCTCTTTGCTCTACATTTGTGTTATAATTAGTTTGTAGATTGCACCACAAGCAAGTTCCATGCACCACCAGGTTACTGTGAGAGGCTGGGACAGACTAATTGTTAATAAAGCTCAAGAGAACTCTGTTTAAAAAGTCAGAATAATATTACATGTGAAGTACAACAGCCAATCTCTCCTGTCAACTTTTCACACTTATTTGCCCAAAGCACCCTCTGGTAGCTCTTGGAAGAACAATCCTCTTCTGGAATTTAAGTGCTCCCTACAACTTTGGTGCAGAACTCTCTGCCCTTTAATTAGACCAAACCCCAGAGCATGTTGGTGCAGAACTCCAGGCCTGCCTGGTTTGGGGCTCCATTTCACAGCCAGCTCCTCAATGCTCAATTCATCAAACTCTTCATTTACTTTGACTAATTTGCCTTAAAACCAGAAGACCAAATTTTCAAGATTTCTCCCCACTGGCATTTAAGGGCTAAGACAAGGACTAACTCAAACCAAAGAGCCTCATCCCTATGAAGCTCTAACACTCCTCATATTTAGGCCTATTTCTAACAAATATTTATGATAAAACAACTAACACAGCATTTCTCCACTTCCCACCACTGAAAAGCCTCAGTGCCCAATCTCTCATCATCCCTGGGAAGGGGAACACAGGTATCAGCTTTTACCAGTTGTGACTAGAGGTTTGAAACCTCCCTCCTCTCTGCCTGCCATGGAATTTGTGCCTGAGGAAGCAAACCCTGTTTTTCCAAGCTCCCTTTGTTGCTGGGGGGGCTGAACCCCATCCTGATTCCCCCCAGCAGGGCCCAGGAGCCTGAGAGGAGCAGGGACAGCAAAGCCTCCAGAAGGGACCTGACTTTGCCCTGGCAGTTCCCATCCCTCCAGCTCCAAAAATCCCACCAACAGCAGCCCCATCATTTATCTTTTCCTAATTCCAGCTGGGACGTGCCTGATTTCGACCACACTGGTGCCTCTTGGAGATGGCATGGCCAAAAAACAGCCTTGTCCTCTCCTGCTGCCCAGCTTTGTCCCTGCCACCACCTCCTGGTGCCTTCCAGCAGCCTTTGGGGTGAATTCCTGCCAGTCCAGCCCAGCTGGGAGGATCTGCCCTGCAGTGCCAGGGAGCAGCCAGAGGGAGGTGAGGTTGGTCCACTCTGAGGCCAAAAGCTCCTCCAGCTCACTCAGAGCTTCCTGTTTGCTCTACCCAGGAAATGAGAGGAGCAGCTCTTCAATGGAAATGTTTCACAGCCTTGGCTAAAAATAGCAGGGAGGTAAAAGAAGTGGGCACCCACACTCACAGGGTCATTTCCTCTCTGCAAACAAGTGGACTGAGGCTGGGGGCTGATTTATTTATCAACACGTTTGTTTGAGCAGCCCCTGTACCAAAAATACCATATATATGAGTTTCCTTTCATTTAATACAATACTGGAAATATCAGAGCCATCAGTCCTATCTGGGAAGGGTTAAATATTAAGTGGAACATGAGCAGAAAATGGAGTTTAGCAAACCTACAGGTTCTGAGGGGTGCAGCTTTGGTCCTGCTCCCTGGCTGGACTCTGTGGGCAGTGCTGGCTCAGCCTGCAAACTTCACTTTCCCTGCCCAGAAGGTCAGCAGGGGGTTCTGTGGGCTGAGCTTGGAGGGAGCACTCCCTGCCAGCTCCTACAGGGGGGTTTCTGCTGGAGACACCCCAGCCCACCTGGCCTGGATGTCCTGGGGTCACCCCGAGTGCCACCCAAACCCAGGAGGGGAGGGCAGTGGCAGGTGCAGGTTAAACTGGGCAACACTGGTGTGGGAGCTCTAAAGGGAAGATGGTTCAGGCAGTGCTTGTCTCTGCTCTAAAAGTCCTAATCTACAACCAGAGCCCCTAAATCCAGTGAATATATAAATGCAACAGGAATGGATCCCAAGGCAAGCATCTCCCTCCCAGTGTGGAGTCACCTCCAGACCAAGCCTGGTACAGTCACACATCTTTGGTGATCTGCTCCAGGTTTGGGAACATGTGGATCCAGATCCAGGGGCAATCCAAGAGATTTGGGTTTCAACAGTGGGTTGAACAAAATCTGCAAGCTGAGACCTCTCTCAGCCTCAGGGGAAGCCAAGACCATGTGCTGAACTGGCTCTTCTGAACTCCCATCTATCTTTTTTTGGGTAAAATGCAGTTCAAGTATCGGTTCTCACTATTTGCTCATTTCTAGCTGAGAGGAAGTGGAGATGATGTGATTAATAAATAAAATCCTGTTGTTTAAGGTGCCTGGCATGTGGCTGCTCTGGGGCACACTGCTATTGATCCATTTAATGATTAAATGGGGCCACGGGGACATGTGTGAAGATAATGAAAGATTAAATCATAAAAAAGGATATTGAAATCACAGCTGACATCAGCCATGCAGGCCAAGGAATGCCTGGCTGGGCCTGAATCCCTTCAGCATGTCCTCTGTTCCAGTGCCCAGGGCGTGGAGACCCCACCAGACCCTGCAGAGTCGTGGGGGATGCCTGGGATGCCCCAACTGCTCAGTTTGATGGGGCACAGTCAGTTCTCTCAGGCTCCAGCCCTCCCAGACATGTGAGCCTCTAATTCCCCTCCCCTCAGACACAAACCTGGACTGTGTTCACCCATGGGATGACAGGGGGTTCTAGGAAATCCTGAGCTCCAACGAGGAGCCCAGAGACAGAACCAGCCCCAGCTGGGCTGGCAGGGACTCAGGCTGCCTGGAACTGATCCTGTGCATGGCATTGGTTCTGTCCATGTCACTGATTCTATACATGCAGCTGGTTCTATACGTGCACACCCCTGCAGAACCTCCAAAGCAGCTGTCCCAGCACCACACCCATGGCACTGATGTGCTTGCAATATATCTGGGATATATAAACGAGTGAAAACTTCCATTTTCTCATTGACACTTTCACCTGATAACACCTTAACCCTGCAACAGTCCTGCACAATTCCTGCACAATTCCTGTAACATTCCTCCAATATTCCTGCAATACTCCTGCAATATTCCTGCACAATTCCTGGAACATTCCTGCAATATTCCTGCACAATTCCTGGAACATTCCTGCAATATTCCTGCACAATTCCTGGAACATTCCTGCAATATTCCTGCACAATTCCTGCAATATTCCCACAATACTCCTGCAACACTCCTCCAGCATTCCTCATCTGCTCCACTGACCCACCCAGGAGGTGTTTTGTCATGCAAAGCACACACGAGGCACGTGGGGAGGGACCCCCTGGAGTCCCCTGGGTTTGCAGAGCCCCCCAAAGGTGGCCAGGCCAGGCCAGGCCATGCTGTGGGTGCAGCTCCTGCCTGCAGGGGACAGGGGATGCTCCAGCCCAGCATGCACAGCCCCAGCCACTTCAGGACAGCTCTGTGGTTCACAGGTGGGGAAGAAAAAGAATGGAGAAAAAATAAAATTAAATAAGATTTTAAACCCTTTAAGCCAAATAAAAAGGGACATGACTTTTTAACTGAAAATATAAATAAATAAAGGTTAAGAGAAACACACAGCTGGAGAAAAGGCAGAAAATACCAATTACCTTTCTTTTTGATTGCTTGGATCAAAGATCACAGTCATTCTTTTTCATATAATGTTTTGTATCCAGCTAAGGTGTGTATCTATCAGCTCTGAAAAAGATTTGCAAAACCATTTTTGAGAAAAAAAGGTAACCTTTGACCTCTGTTGCATGGCCAAATGTTACAGTTTTCAGCTACCCTTTCATTTTTTGGTTTAGTTCATTAAAGGACATTTCAGCACATACAATACATAAGGCAGACCTGAACCACTGACCTTTCTGTTTGCTCAGATCCAGCACTACATTTTACTTTTTTCCCTCTTTTCTCGACTGACATTATCTAAAAATGAATATGCCAAAAACTCCACTCCTAATTTGATGCCAAAGCCTGAGAGATGCTGGTGACTGATCTGAGGCTCCAGGGCACAGGAGGGCCCTGCCCCTGGCACTCAGGGCAAGGACTCGTCACTGCCTTTGGCAAAGGTGGCTCTGTCACCTCTCAGAGCCCCAACGAGGACACCACACATTCTGCCAGGCCACAAGTCAGTCCCTTTTCACTGAGTGATGTAACCACAGTGGCTCTGTAAATTACACTGCCTTTATTGTGCAGAACAGGAAAGATGTGCAAAGAAATTATCAAACATACACTCTTTGCTTCAAACACAAAGAAGGGGATTTTTTCCCCCATTAAAAAAATATATTCTGCTTCATTTTTTCTTGCCTAATCTCTTTAAATTTCTTTTGAAATCACCATGAAAGCACTTGGCACTTCTGCAGAACCACATGGACATGAAGAAAAGAACGACAATATTAAGGAGGAAAAACTGCTTTTTTAAAGCTAAGTTTTGAGAGCAAGGCTCAGAAGTGTCTTTGCTGCTGGATTTCAGGGGCCTATATATAGAAAAGCAATATTTCCCTTGGCTCCCAAGGGTTGTGCAGCCACGTATCACAGACTGGCACCAGCACTCAGGACACAGCCCGTTTTATCCCCTGGAAAAGCAGCTTTTGCACCCCCAGCACAGCAACTCCCTGACTGCAAACACCACTTTGGTGTGCCAGGCACAGGGGCCCAAACCCAACACACTGGGCTGGGGAAGGAACTGGGGCTGGGGTTGGTTTATAAATTAACAGCAATAAAAGGCTTTTTTTTCCCCTGGAAAATGGGGATAAATGGCTGCTAAGGTGTTCTTGGCTGTAAAGCTTTAATTACACATCAAGAAAAGGGGTTACTCCTTACTGAAATAATGCCAACAGATGCACCCTGAACCTTTTCTCTCCTGTCCTGCTTGCAATCCATCAAGTCTGTGTAAACTCCAAACCTCTTGCACACATCCAGCCCAAAAACATTCAGGTCATCTCCATTAATTCAGCAAACTTGGAAGTTCCTGAGCTCATCCTGAGGGGCAAGTCAAGTCCCAGGATACATTTTGGCTATAACAGTTTCAATAGACTCAAACCCCCTTGACATGATTCCATGAATGTAACGATATAATCTCAATATCTGATGGAAAAGAGAACCCAAAAAACCTGTGTATTTTTGGCTAAAGCCTGTCCCCATTGAAATCATATCCAAACTCCTCAGGATTCACAGGCTCTGCAGTTCACTCAAAACACTTCAATATCCTCCCTCTCTATTTCAGTACAGTTCCAGAGTGAGAAGCAAAAATACAATGATCATTATCTATGCTGCCACCCTGCCCAAAATGTTTAACAGGAAGCTGGGTATAGAAAATAAAGAGCAGAAAATAAAGATAGCATTTCTGCTAAAAAAAATTCGCTGCCCTAAAGCACAAGAGATCAAAATTGCCACGGAGGAAGTACCAGAAACACAAATCCCTCTGTGACACCACCTCAGAAATGCTCAGGATTTTCTCAGTACTTCCATTATTGCCAGAGCACTTCCAGAAATGTAAAAAACAACTGCCCTAAAACTGTCAGGAAAGAGGGTTAGAGCAGGATGGGGGACTCCAGAGCTTGGACCTCTGCTCTGCCATCATCCTGCCATGTGGCTCTGGCCCAGCCCAAAGCACCCCTCAAGGACCAGATTTGTTACAGATCTGAAAATGCAGAAAGCTTGGGAAGGTCCCACTGGTGGAATTGAAATAATCTGTGTTTAGCTCAGAGCAAAGAGCCTGACATGAGGAGGAGCTGCCCAGACAGACCCACACTCTGTGTGGATGTGGTGGAGTGCAATCGTTCTCAAGAGCCCCTACAGGGATGTTTTAAAGTCCTTAGGCAGGGCTCTAGATCCTCCAGATCTCAAAGTGCCTCAGGCAGGAGGTCCTGAGCTCCCTCAGGCTCTCTGAAAATCCCAAGAAGCAAGAACTTGCATTTCTGATCTAAACCATTGAAATCCCTAAATGTTCTCAACACTGGAGTGCTCAACACCTCTAACAACCAGCTCCTCAGCATTTCCAGGAGGGAATGGAGCCCACACAGCTCACAGGGAGCACTTTGGAGATGAAAAGCTGACTTTGCCTCCCAGCCCCTGAAGTGAGGATGCTCTGGAGCATCTGGGGGGGGCTGGCACTGCTGTCCCCACACAGCCCCAGTGACTTCTCTTAGCCAAACAACCTTCTGCTTTCTGCTGCATCCCCCTCAGAGAGGAGCCCCCCCTGCAGCCACCCTCTCCTCAGTGACACCCAGCAAAGCCACCCGTGCAGCCCCCCCGCCCTCCTCCCTCTGCCAGGCTCCACTTCAGCTTTTACACCAATGGTTAGGGCCTTGTAAATCAGTAATAAGTTGCACCCAGACCTGCAAGTGATTAGTTAACAATCATTGCACTTCCATGGCCAGAGGACTTTCACACAGTTAATCAGTTAAGGAAAGGAGTGAGTGTTAACTGGTTTAATTCCCTGGAAAAGCAGTTTATTGAGACCCCCATAGTAAGGGGGCTGAAATCTGAGTGCAAACAATAGAGAGGACAGTGATATTGGTTCCAAATGACATGTTCTCCTGCAGAAACAGGAGCCCAAGGTTGCCCTAAAGTGAGGGCAATGGAGGAATTCTAAGGCTGAGAGGTGCCATTTGGGGTGGGTTTGGTTAATCAATACATTTCATCCCTGTCTGAATCTCCTGGAAACCCTGAATTAAGTTTGCAAGGCATCTTTTCCATGGACCAGGGAACTGGCCTTGTGTGCTGTTTGCAGGACACACATGCACACACACAGGAGCTTTCTCAGCCCAGGCTGCTGGCTGCAACACAAGACAAAGAGCCACTTTCTGCTCCAGAGTAAGATCTCCTGTTTGCTTGATGGATTTCAGTATTTAGTCATCATTTGTTTTATCAGAAGAGTCTAAGACAGAGCAGCAGCATCCCCTGTGAGGCTGGAAAGGGCACCTGCAGGACAGTGTCGTGCCCTTTCCCTCTTGTCCCTGTGGGCAGCCCTTGGAGCTCCTGCAGGCTCAGACCCCCTGCCCCTCATTCTGAGGGGTTACACCTCACATACTTCAGAGCAGAAAGGGAAGAAGCATCACACCAAACTGGGGTGTCTTTTAAAGTCTCCCTCTCCTCTTTGTGCCCAGTCCCCAGCACTGCAGACACAAACCACCCCCAAGGGATGGTGCCCAGGGGGGCACCTGGTGCAGGTGCTGCCCATGCCCTTCCTGGGTTACCTGAGCAGGGACTGGCTCTGGATATCAGTGCTGACACTGCTGGGAGCTACATGAATATGGAACCAAACCTCCTGCGTTATTGCCTGCTCAGATGATGATAAATACCCTGACTTATCTGACAAACCCCTCAGGCCTGGTCAGCCCCCACACAGGAGGCACAGAGGGGGTGCAACAGGCCAGGCTGCCTCGGTGCAGTTCCCTGCCAGGGGCAGCAGCTGCTTTGGGAAAAGTACCTTGAAAGTGGAAAAGCAGCTCAGCTGGGTGTGAGGAGCAACTCCAGGCCACCGTGGATTTGGTTTGTAGTAGCTTTCCATAACAAAGTCTTTTTTTAACTGACTTTCTTTCTGCTCACATATATTTAGATATGACTTTCATTCTGCAGCTCTCCCATGCCAGAGAGTTTTGGCTGCAATTGCAAGGGAAGGGACACGTGTTTGAGTCATGCAGTTGGCTCTCTCGGGTTGATAGTTAGAGAGTTACCGAGAAAAGATGAAGTTTGTATTTAGTTTTAGTTTACATGCAACGAGACCAAGTAAAATATTCCAAGTAGAATGAGCACATGATAAATAAATACATGAAAACTTGTACCAGAAGGGGATGGAGTTCATTTTACAGACCACGTTAGCTGGCTAAAGCAATACAGAAATATCAGGCTGGTGGACTGAAGCTTAAGGAACACAAGGCAAGTCTTCACTCTGTCACTCCTAACTCTTGATTTAACTCTGGGGCAGCTGATGCTGTTGCTGCAAAGCAACAGGGTGAACTGCTGAGATAAGCAGTGCCATTTGGCATTGAGACTTATTTCTTTTACATTAAAACCAGCAAAACCAAAGGAAGCTGGTGATGCTTTTCCCCTCCAGTAGCTTGCACCTCATGGTTTAAAAGCTGCTGAAACTGGTATTGGATGCCACAAAACCTCTGAAACAGGGAGAGCACACGAGCAATAGCACTATTTATTCTCATGTCACTGCAGTTTCATCATTCCCCTGCACTTAACCTATTTACTGACAGCAGGCTGAGTCATTCAGCGACGTGATTCAAACACAGAGGAAAAGAGAATGGCTGGAGAAAGCTGCATTTTACAGGAAATAACTGGGGTAGGACCAGCACAACAGTTACAGCATGTTGGGGATTAGCTGGAAGCACAAGATAGGCAATGCTGCTGCTTTCTTATTTCTGTCACAAAGGAACGACCAGAACAAATATTTAAGTGAGGGGAAACAAACCATTTAACAAATATTTAATTAAGGGAAAACAAACCATATTACCCTTCCCTTTAGGCAGTTTTGCAGGGGATGAACAGTCAATAATATAATCTGCTTCCCTCCCTTGAGCACTAGTGCTTATGTCTATTAATCCACAAAATTATTCCCTGGCTCTGATTCTCTGGCATCTTATCTTCTGTCATCTTACTGTCCAAGCATCCCCTCTGAAGGGCTGTGGATTCCTGCAGAACTTGGGCCTCTCCAGCAAATGGGGTTTCCCTCCAAATGTGTCTGAACCGAATTCTGAGCCTCAGAAGAGAAAAGAGCCTGCAGAAAATCCTGTCCCAGGGCAACAGGGGAGATGCACAAATGGCTTACCAACAATTGTGCCAAATAAGCCAAGCTCCCCTCTGGCCCAGGCATGCAAACACCCTTCTGCCTGCAGTGACTCTGCCCTCCCAAACAGCTTCAGACCAGAGGGCAGCAGGCACTGGATCATTCCCTGCTCTGTGGGCAGCAGGCACCACACTGCCCAGGGGGACACACACAATCACTCTGGCACACAGATTATTGCTTATCCTGACTCCACACCCTTCAACAAACGAGGATCTGGGGACAGATTCTTCCCCCTTTGCCTCAGACCCAGAATGACAAGGGCTGGTTGAGGAGCCCTGGGCTGGGAACTGCCTGTGCAGGTCCTGCCAGGGGGAATCCAGCACTCAGCTCTGGGGCTGCACTTACTGCTCCCAAGTCAGCTGGAAGGAATCCAGACCATTAAATCTTTAAGTGGTTATTGACAGAGTGTTACAATTCACATCTAATACTGTCAAGGAGGTGCCACATACAAGATCCTGTGAGTCTGCCCACATCCATCTGTTTGCTTTTATTTTGCACTTTGACTCCAAGTCCCCTCTGAGGGAGGAGCAGCTTTTTTTGCTTTGGAGTCAACACAGGATCTGTCCTGATGAGTTCTCATCTGTGCTGGGGTTTCTAACAAAATAATTTAATAATAAAAAAGCTATATAATACTATGGAGTATATGTATAAATCAGAGACCACAAGACTGAGCTAATTATAAGAGATACCTATAACTAGAAAAAGGAGTGCAAAGGACTGTGGGGAGCAGTTACTGCAACTGGCTTTGCATCTCACTATCAAAAGACCAGGAACATCTGACAGTAAACAGCCTGAGAGAGCAAGAAAAATGTATATGCATCATCTAAAGAGTTCAAACTTTCTATCTGAGTCAACAGCACAAATGAGGAAACTTTCATTCTCAGAAGCTGAAAAAAGAAGAGAAGAGAAGAGAAGAGAAGAGAAGAGAAGAGAAGAGAAGAGAAGAGAAGAGAAGAGAAGAGAAGAGAAGAGAAGAGAGAAGAGAAGGATACCAATTCCCAGAACTAGAACCAGGCCCCCCAGTGTCCAGTAGCTCAAGATAATTCCCCCCTAGCTGAAGTGCAGTCGGTGCTATCGAGGTTGGGCAATTCCCAACCTCAGCACATCAGCAATAACCTCCAGTTGTTCAGAAATTCACCCTCAATTATTTCCAGATCTCCCATCCCAACTCCAGATCAAGATGTAGGAACAACCACCCAAAGACTCTGCCCCAGGGACTCCTTCCCAGTGTTTACTGATGAGCCATCCCAAATGTTCCAGCTGTGAGGTCTGTGCAGCCCCACACCCCCCAGGCAGGAGGCAAAGCCTGTGCTCAGGGCAGTGTCTCGGGGGCACAGTGCAGGACATGGGGAGTACCTGCAGGACCATCCAAATCACTCCCAGTTGTCCCCAGCTGTATGACAACCATCCCTGCACATGGGTTTGCACAGCCAGCTCACAAACTCTGCATTTGAGGCTCATATTGAACCTATTACTTTGCATTTAACTTTGCTACACTTCCTGGGTGAATTCCAACCTAACAACGAAGGCTTTGGAACCACAGCATGATAAAACACCCTCTTGCCTAAAATAAAGACAGAACTTGCTTCCCATTTGATATGATCTCATCTGACTCCAGAACACATTCAGCAGCAATTGGCAGGCCATCCCTGTGGCCAGGAACATGCACTGAATGGGAACACTGTTTGTCCTGCAGTTGGGGAACTAGCCACAGACAGCTGGAAGGCACAGCAGGAGCAGAGCTGAGGGCCAAGATCACCAGAACTCCTTCAGAGCAGCCCTGGGAGGAGAGTGGCTGCCAAGGGGAACAAAATGCCCCAGCTAACACACACAGTGTGGTGAAACCATGTGGAGCCACCAGATATCCTCTATCAGATTTCTAAAGGTGCTTTGGGAGCCAGCTCTCAGCCAAATCACTGTGGATTAGACATCCAGCCACTTTTTTAAAACCCCAGTACACCAAGAGACAAGCACATGTCACCTTTTGGCATTTGGCACAGCCTGTGCCCAACATTCCCCTGACAGAGGAGATGGAACAAGTGTTGGGGAGCACCAAGAGAGGATGCCCTACGAGAGGAACTGGGGGTTGTTCTTTGGGATACCAAGCAGAGATGGGAAGGTTTTTGTACCAGCAAGGGCTGCCCCAGGTGTGGGGAGGTAAACCTGCACATTCCCTGCAGCATCACCCCAGGAAGGCCACGGGAACAGCTCTGAGGGGTGACTGATCAGGGTCAGGGGGGCAGCCAGGGTGGGGAGGAACACAGGCAGAGCACCAATCCAGCTGTCCATCCTGCCCCCCAACTCAGGAGGCTCAGACACTGTGCCACACTCCCCACTGCAGTCACCTGCTGCCCATGGACCCCTGAGCCCAGTGGCAGCAGAACAGGGGCCTGGGAAAGGGGAGGGAATAGTCTAGGTACTACAAAAATGCACAGCAAGAGACCTAAAAGTGACAGTAATTTACTGATGGGAAAAGACAGACCATCCAAGAGGTGAGTGTTTAAGTCTTGGAAACTTCAGAGCAGGTTCATGTGACAGTGGGTGCTGGGAGAGGGCAGAAGGAGCATCACAGAAGTGAAACTGCCCCCATTTTGAGCTGAGAGCAACCAACATCCCTGGGGGAGCCCTGCCAAGCAGAGCTCTGTCATGTCTCACGCCAACCCAGCTGCCAACACCCCTCTGGGGACACAGAGCGTGGGGTGGGTGTGCCCTGCCCTGGCTGTGTCACACACAGGTCACAGCACGAGGCTTTCCTCGGGGTCCCCTCGACATCATTCCAATCAACCCCTCAACAGGACTAATCAACACTGGAAATAATTCTGCAGATTGTGTTTGGGCTGGAAATCCCCAGTGCCAACAGGCACAGCCTGCAGAGTCTCCAGAGAGGGTTTGGTCACTGCTGCCCCTGGCTGAGACCAGAGGGATAACGAGGACAGACACCTTTTGGCCACAAAGAGGCGATTTTTGTGGCTCCAGGGGGTGACTGTCCCCAGTGGGCACCCTCCCCTTCTCAGCACCTGGGTAGGTGCCCCAGAAACACCCCCAGCTGCATTTCTTCCTCACCCACTCGTGCCCCAGCCTGGCCCTGAGCTGCGTGGGGACAGCACCACAAGGGGCCCGAGAGCAACTGCTTTGGCTTGGGCTTCTTTTTCTTTTTTTTCTTGATTCAAAAATGTCCTCTGCATCCAGCTGTTAGTATTTTGGAAATCTGCTACATTTTGTTTTCCTCGTGTGGTTCATTGTGGCTGATGCTCCAGCTGCAAAGCCCTGGCAGCCAGTGAGGCTGCTTAAAGCAACCAGACATGAAAGCACAAGCCCTGGCCAGCCCCTCCTGCCCTGAGAGCACCCTGGGGCTCCCCTGGGGCAGCCTCCTCTTCACTCTGATGGGATGGGAACCCTTAACCCCACTGCAATCCCACCAGAGGAGTGTGTGGAGATCAGGACCTGCACTAATAGGCATCTGTATCTAATGATGTGGCAGAGAGAATATTTCAGTTAAACCAAACAACAGAATTCCAAACCACTCTGGCATTGCTGTCCACTTGCAGGTTTTCTGCTTTTTTTCAGGTTTTTTTTAATAATCCCATATTGTCATAAATTTAACTGATGTTATCTATGAAAAGGCTGTGATTCAGCCACAGGGCAGATCACACACGAATGAGGGGAATGTCTTTACCCCTGCACCTCCAGGAGCTCCTCCCATGCCTGTTCCAGTTGCCTGCTCTCTCTCTCTCGAGGCCACAATAATCCCCCTCCCCTCCCTCTATTCCAGAGCAGACATCCCTGCTGGAGGTGGGGAATGGCTGGACCACAGTGCCTTGAAAGGGCAGGAGAGACTGCAGAGTTATGAGGAGATGGGAGCTTGCTGAGATTTATTTCCAAGGAACAAACTTTCAATAGGGCGTGGGTTATGTGTGTGAAAATACGGTGATTAGTTAAGGGACGGGGCTGTATTACTTAAATAATTTTTCATTCTGATAGCTGAATTCCCAAATCCCCCATTTTCATCCACAACAACTCTAATTCCATGCTCAGTGACATGGGTAAGATCATCCATTTCTAAACAGTCAGGTAAAGAAAAGCACCACTAAATGCAGCCTGATCAAGTCATTGGCTTTGCCATGTCTTTCCCCTACTGAGCAATGATGGCAACAACAGTGGGTGATTAATAACCCCTGATGATTATATTTACCAAGTAAACTTTAAATAAGTTCTAAGTGATACAAAAGTGCATTTGGAACAGCGGAGGTGTTCAGTGGTAGGATGGGGTGGAGGCAGTGAGGCTGTGCAGGGCTGTGCAAAGCTCAGGGATTGGACAAGACAGGAAAAATCCTCTTTAGAGAATCCCCAGCTCCTGTGAATGATAGGCATATTGTGCTGAAGTTAAAGTAGAAGAGAGAACATACAGTGTGGGCTGCTTGTAAGGTCACTAAACCACTGGAGAAGGGACTATAATTTCCCTTTTACCTGGAAAGAAAAATAAACTGAAAAAAACCCAACCAAATAACTCTAGCACCTCTTTTAAGGGTTGGAAAAATCCTGTCTGCAAGGGGAGATAGCTGCAAACACCTCATTGGGCACGTTTCCCATGCCCCTGAGCTGGCACTGGGGTGCCCCTGCCCATGGCACAGCACGGGAGGGATGGGGAGAGGAGCAGGAGGACGTGAAGTTTGCTGTGCTGTCCAGAGGATGAAAACACTAGTGCTGTTTATAGAGGGAAACCCAATTCGTCAGCCCAAATGAATTCCTGTGCTAATCCATGCAGGCTTCATGTTTTCCACCAGCCCCAGCCACTGTAAAGACTATCTTTAGGAGGCACAGTGTGTTTGGAAAGGAGCAGCTGGAAAGAGGGGACGTTTATGCCAGCTTGGAAGGCTTTCTGGTATGGAAAAACAGGAATGCTCTCTTGGGTCTCCCCGCAAAATTCAAGCATCTTCATCCAGAGCAAAACGATGCCAAGCACAACAAACAAAAGCGGCTTTCCCCAACTCTCCTGGGCAGCCGCGCTCGGGGCTCACAATGGTTTCCATAGAACTTGTTTTGCTATCACAACAAATTCGAGCTGGCCAGGCGTGATGGGGAGCACTGTTTGCTAAAGACAAGAAAATTAATTTCCTCGCTGGTCTGTCTGCCAGAGCATTTTTGTGTGTGTGCCACAGACAGGGACTCCCCAGATAAAGCAGAGCATCTGCCTGGCGGCCAAAGGCCACGGATGTCCTGGAAAGGGAAACCCTGGAGAGGTTTGGGTGGCACCAGCAGAGCCCCCTGTGCTGCAGGGGCTGGGCATGGGCTGGGCATGGGCTGCACGGGGATGCCACGCAGGGCACAGGTTCCTGCCCCCCTTCTGCAGACACTCGTGCCCTGTGGTTTCTGAAAAGCAGAGATGGGTTTGTGCATGACAGAAACAGCTGGAGGAGTATTTAATGCTACAGCTAAACCGAGACCTTTATCACAACCACCTGAATTGCTGGAAAGTCTTAATCTTGAGCTAAAATGTGCACTAGTTTTGAAGATAGAAGGAGCTGTGAAATGCAAGCAAGTATAAAATAAAGGTCTGGGGATATTAACTTCTAAAACATACAGCACCAGTTCAGTGTGTGTTTTATTTTTAATAATAGCCTGTAGAAATTGTCCTGAAGAAAAACTTGCATAAAAACCAATGGCATTTTTTTAAAAGGAAACATATCTGAAAACACATTAGAAGTCATTTGAAGCTGCAGGATGACCTCAGGAGGGCTCTCCTGTAACCCAGCCTACCTATCTGAAAACCTCACCCTAGGGTCTACCTGCTGGAATCTTGGGTTGCTTTCCAAGGAAGAGCACAGCACCCCACTCAAAGTAAATGAATATGTCTGCAGAAGAAGCCAGACAAGAGGAAATGTAATGTAATTTTAAGGAAAAGAGACTCACAACCCAAAATGCAATTTAAAGATGCAGCTGCTGAAAGTCCCCCTCCAATTAGCCTCAGTTCTGATTTAAGCCAAGCCAGTGTCACCCTGGACTTGCCCAATGCCTGGAGTGACCAGAGTGTACAGAGTATGCCCAGCCCTTGCAAGCATCCATTTGTACAAAATTATAATGACTTCATCTCCAGGGACTTGAACTGGGGCACTTCCTCAGCTCCAGGAGAGGTTCCTACGTAGGTGACCATTTCCCCGTGGAAATGCTGGGCCTTGATTTGTTTTGGCTGAGCCATGACTGTGTGATTTCAGCACAGGGACAGCAGTGCCCTGGGTGTCCCCTCCCTGGAAAGCAGCAGCCAAAGGCACTGTGGATGCACCACAACCACACAGAGCAGCTGGGGGCTGGTGCCTTTCACAGTCAGACACTTCAGAACAGCCCTGCTGGCTCCTGCTAAGAAATGAAGTCCAGAGGGGCTGATGAAGACCCAGCCCGAGCACCAGGAGGTATCTGGCCATCCAGGGAATGCAATGTCTGACACATCATCCAACTTCCCCTGGCCTTGTGGCCACAGAGACCTTACCAAAACCTGCCACCGTGTTGCTCACAAGGACAGACACTTAACCCAGGGGGTTTATCTGCCACAATGCTTTCACCATGGACTCCCACACTTCTGAAGTGGTTCCCCCTTCTTTTAGTCATCCTCACTCTTTCCAAAGAAACTTAGAAACCACCTAAATAAACCAGCACCCATTGAGACACTGCAAATGTCATAAGAGTCATTCATGTGTCTCACTATTTGTCCTACATTCGACTCGATTCATTCATAGATGATGAAGTCATTCATCATTAAGAAACCAAACCAAACCACACCACACCACAATTTGGGAATCTTTGACTAGACCTCCCTGGCAGAGATGATCAGAGGGAATGATTACAAACTCACACTAATTTACTGCTACTTTAGCCCTGGCCCAATTCTTTGCACGTTGAAAGTGGAGGTTCAGACTCCTTGAAAAAACTCAGAGCAACTCCCCACATGAGCCCTGATAAAGGACCAAACTCTTGTCACTCTGCAGTGATGTCACCAGACTATTCCTGCAGGGCCTCAAGGTTTTGTGGCCATGCAGAGCTTTGGTGCCCAAAGAGCTCTGGCACAGCACCAGTGCCCTCCCAACACCCACGCCCCAGAGCCTGCCCAAAGGACACACAGGGTGGAAGCAAGGGCAGCCCCTTCTGACCTTCACTTCCACACCTGCCAATTATCCACCCTCCCTCAGATGCAAACCCATCACTCACTCCAACATCCATGGGCAAAGTCAGCAATACCCTCCTCATTACATCCAGTTTAATTATGACCTCACACTGTTTTGGAATGCAAGGTTTCCAAATTAAAAATCCACAAAAGGACATGGCTTGATTAAAATGGGAACTGTGTGGGTTAGGAGAACCTGCAGGAAGATGGGGAATATCAGACTAGTTTCTCACTGAGTCAGTAAGTGTTGCTCTGCCAGGTCACATGGGCATCACTGGGGAAGCTCTTTGATCCCTACTGGTTTCATTCTGGTTAACAGGAGCTGAAGATTTAACTCTTTCATACCTAACACTGCTTAAATCCAACTCAAGACCAAGTTTTCAGAGTAATTTGCAGACTATTAGTCCTGCAAACACAGAGAGATCAGAGTTTTAATTCCCAACAGACTACAGCACTACCAGTAGATGTGCCCCTGCACTGGTGAGGAGGAGGAGTGTGGGCAGAGCTGGGGCTCCTGGAGCTCTGGGTTTGTGCAGACCCTCTCAGGGTGAAGATCAGCTGTGAAATTCCCAGCTGGGTGTTTGCCCAGATTCCTGTGCTTGCAAAACTGGAGCAGGGGGACTTGCAGTGGTGACTCAGACACAACTGCACTGTCTGTACATTGTAGGTTGGCTTTACCTTCCTCTGCTTTCTTCTGGGTGGACACAGAAAAAATCAGATTACAGAATGAGAAAGAGTGTGAAAGGCACCACGTGACTGAAAATTCAAACTAGGAGCTGAGGTGCTGGGGAGGGAGTTTCATGGTCTTCAAGGATTTGTTTTCTACCCCAGTCCCTGACTCTGCTGCTGGCTCAACTCTGGATGTGCTGGTTGTTTTTCAGCTCAGAGAAGCTGGAACGACCTATTAGGTCATCTAGTACCTCTCACAGCCAGTGCAGGGTTGTATTCTTGCACATTTGTCCAGTCTGCTTCTAAAAGCCTCTAAACACATGCTGGCTCCAAATGAGAGCACAGAAGGTGCCTGGAACTGGTAAATAAACAGCACTGTAAAATGAGCAGGCAGTAAAAGGCCCTACCAGCTTCTGCTGGGCAGAAAAGTGGCTCTCACTACTTAGGAACTCTCATAAGAAAACTAACTTTGACGGGAAATGCAGATGATTCATCCTCATTTCTTTGGTTTTAAATGGCCACAGATTTGTAAGTTATAATAATTGCATTATTATTTATAAAAAAAGTATGAAAAACAGGTGGAAGAAAAAGGGATTTTAAGTTAATCACCTTTAGGTCTTCATTCTTGTGAGAGAAAAGATCTATACAGACAAAAAGTCCCCCATCACCTATCTATGCAGGATGTGACCTGACCTGGACAAGTTCTGCTGTGTGAATAATGCTGAGAATCCAACCATTTTTCTACAGCAGAAGACTTTATAACTGGCTTTCACTTTACACCAGGGTAGATCTTTAAGATGGTTACTCTTGCCAGGCCTTTTATTTCACAATAGTTAAAGAAATGTGCAGATGTTTTCCAAACATGTCAAAGCAGCAAAGCTCTTTGCAGCTGCTCACAAGATTGCAGAAATGCAGTTCAAGAATGGCTTTTCGTGAGCCATTGTAGGAGAGGCTGAACCCTCCCAAGTATTATATTGAGCTTTAAGGGGAGAAAAGACCCTTTCCCCACCTTTGCACAATCTTAATATTAACACAAGACCAGCATTGCCAAAGTCAGGCAGTCAGGGTTCCTGTGTCAGGCTTCCAATAATCATGAGACTGCTTTTCAAATCATGCAATCAAATCCCCACCCCCAAACTTGCATCATTTTTGTCTGCCTCGATTTTGAAAGACCAAAACATCAAGGTTTTTATTTTTAACCTTTTGGTTTTTCTTGGCTCAAACTCAAAAAGATCACTAAGAAAAAAATAACTCGCCTTTTGCTGCAATCACCTGCACAGGGACCTTTAAACCGCTACAAACATTCCAAGAATGACAATGAAATTACAAATAATTAGCAAAAGCTTGGAGCTGCCCTGTGGATGAAAGCCAGTTCCCTGTTTACGCTTATTCAGTTGCATCGTGCTCATTCTAAAGGGGAGATAAAGGGATTGCATCTCCCTCTGTGTTTGGGAGGAGGAACACACAGGCAGCTGCAGGTCCCTTACACGGCTGCCAGGCAGGCTGCAATTCCCCTCGGCAAAGCCTCTCCCTGCCAAGGAAATCCAGCTCATTGCACCCCCTTTGCTGGGAGTTCCAACACCAGGATCCTGCTGAGCTGGGCAGCACACAGAGCAAGCAGTGCAGTTACTGTCCTCCTGAAAATCCCTCATATTACACCTTATGTTTGTATTTATTATATTGGCTGCCCCTACAAGTTTAGCAACACTGGCAGTGCTGGTACAAACCCTCCTTCCAGTGCAGACACAGTGATCCCAGTACAGCAGGCACACTGGCCCCAGTACAGCAGGCACACTGGCCCCAGTACAGCAGGCACAGTGATCCCAGTACAGCAGGCACACTGATCCCAGTACAGCAGGCACACTGGCCCCAGTACAGCAGGCACAGTGATCCCAGTACAGCAGGCACACTGGCCCCAGTACAGCAGGCACACTGGTCCCAGTACAGCCGGCACACTGATCCCAGTACAGCAGGCACACTGATCCCAGTACAGCAGGCACACTGATCCCAGTACAGCAGGCACACTGATCCCAGTACAGCAGGCACACTGATCCCAGTACAGCAGGCACACTGATCCCAGTACAGCAGGCACACTGATCCCAGTACAGCAGGCACACTGATCCCAGTACAGCAGGCACACTGATCCCAGTACAGCAGGCACACTGATCCCAGTACAGCAGGCACACTGATCCCAGTACAGCAGGCACACTGATCCCAGTACAGCAGGCACACTGATCCCAGTACAGCAGGCACACTGATCCCAGTACAGCAGGCACACTGATCCCAGTACAGCAGGCACACTGATCCCAGTACAGCAGGCACACTGATCCCAGTACAGCAGGCACACTGATCCCAGTACAGCAGGCACACTGATCCCAGTACAGCAGGCACACTGATCCCAGTACAGCAGGCACACTGATCCCAGTACAGCAGGCACACTGATCCCAGTACAGCAGGCACACTGATCCCAGTACAGCAGGCACACTGGTCCCAGTACAGCAGGCACAGGGGCCCCAGTACAGCAGGCACAGTGGCCCCAGTACAGCAGGCACACTGGCCCCAGTACAGCAGGCACACTGGCCCCAGTACAGCAGGCACACTGGCCCCAGTACAGCAGTCTCCAGTGGAGGAGCTGGTGGTGGTTCCCTCACTTGGCCTAAACTGTGCTGATTCCAGTGTTTTTACACCAGCAGAGCTGTCTCTACAAGGGGTTTTACCATAATAGCTGTGTTAGCAGAATAAAATTAAACCCAAATCAACCACCTTAACCAGCAGAGTCCTGTGTGAGCTGCCAAAGTGTAAACCAAGCCTTGTTCAAGGTTTCCAGAGAGCTCCTCTCTGCTTCAACAGAGAAGGACTCCAAGCAGTTACCCCCATCTCTGCTTTGCATAGTTTTGTTCTAAGCCATTTTCTAGCTGCACATTTCTCATCTCCAAAGTCCCCATTTTCAAAAGCTGTTGTCAAAACAGTTCTGATTTTGACTGAACTGACAGAGTTTCCATGGGAAGCACCCAGTGTCCCTCCGAGCTGGTGGGAAGGCTGGTGATTCATTTTCCTCACTCCTGTACTTGCTCATAGGACAACTCTGCTGTGTCTCAGGCTTTGCCCCCCAAAAGGAGTGTTTCTCCAGCCACACCTGACCTCGGTGACAGTGCATTGCCTGCCAGCAACCAAGTGGTCACTTCTAGAAAGCAGGTACCATTCTCTGACACAAACAGTGTGAAAGGAGCGAGTCTGGGCAAAGACAGAAAAAGGAAAGAGCAGCTCTGCCAACCCTTGAGTGGAGGATGTTTAACCACCTACAGCGTCCCAGCAGTGCCCCAGCTCCTGCAGACCTGGACAGCAGCTTACATGCCTTTGGTACCCCCACATCTGGGTTAGGGATGCAGCTGGAGGGATCTGAAGTCTGGGATCCCCCAGGAAAGGCACAATTTTACCAGTGATTTTTTCCATCAGCTGCAGCAAGTCCCTTAAAAGCTCTGATCCCACTTCACCCATCTGTGAGAGCTGGGGAAGAGCCTGTCTGCTTCTTTCTACAGGGGAATGATGTTAATTCATTTCTCCTCACTGGATGAATAGTGTCACTGGCCTGAAAAATGTTATTGTTATTATCCCTTTAAATTGAAAGTGGATTGAAGGAATAAAAGTAAATGTAGGGTCTATTTTGGCAGATGCCTCCCAACAGATGGGTGTCTATGGTCTTCTTTATAAGAGCTGTCTGCTGCCTGTGATTCAGACTGTCTAAGGAATGCCATGAGCTTGGAGTAAATGGACAGCAAGTCTGGGGAAGGACTTTATTGTGGTTTAGAAGCTTTCAATTCCCAACTGCACGAACAAGTTCTCTTTTTTTTCCTTTTTCAAGTAACTCTTTGCCAGTATTTCAAAACTATCACTGCAAATTGCTCGATGCCTTCCGAAAAACGAGTCCTTTCTGCTGATAAGTGCACTGGCTCAGCCTTCAATCAGGGACATGCCACCCACCCAAGAGAGCTGGCTCTGGGGTTTCTTGCCCTGCTGCATCAGCTCCTGGTGGGACTGTGCCCACGTACCCAGGCAGGGTGAGCCCTTGGCAGCCGTGCCCGTGGTCTCCTAATGGAGTCTGCATGTTCCTTTGAACAGGAAATGCTTTGTAGCACAACTTGCCTGTGGGCTCTTACTGCACCAATTAAAGATTCCTGAGCCTGAGAACAAAGAGGTGCCAGTGGAACTATGGTTTTAATCACTTGATTCATTTTCTTCCTTCCTCCACTGCTGATTTGGGATGTATGGGTTTTTCTTTGCCTCGCTTGGTTCTGGTTTGCGTGTTTGCAGGCAGGGGGACAGTGGCTCAGAAAGGCTGCTGGGCAAAGGGCAGTCCTGAAACAGGGCTGGATTTGTCCCAATTTTTTAACAGCAGATTGTTTTTAGAGGTGAAGAAGAACATCAGACAGAACCAGCCATAACAATACAATTCTTAGTTCTTATTCAGGTACACGAGTGGGTTTTTTCCCTCAGAATCCACGTGAGTTTTAGTAACATTAATGACATAAATGCTTAATTGTGCTAGAGCGAAGATAAGACACTTTTCAATCATGGTAAACTAAAGTCCAGGGAAGTTAAATACTTTTCCAAAAGGCCAAACTCAGACTCAACCCAGACCATCCTCCTGACATGCTGATCTTTCTACTTCCTGCCAAGAAACTACAGGTTTTGGGGAGCAGAACCACATTCTTACTCTCTTTTTCTAGAAAAGCAAGGCTGACATGGAATAGGGGCACACAGACTGGGGCACACAAACCTGCAAGAGCAGTGAACCAAAAATAAAGCATGCAGTGTACCCAAGGAGTGCTGTGAGGTCCCTGCAGAGAACAGAAAATCCACAGTACTGTGAGTCAGAGCTTCAAGAATGAGGCTGATGAACACATAGATTTGCTCGAGTGTTTGAGCAGAATGTCCTGGAGAACATACAGGCTTCACTCTTAGTCAAACCCAGCCTAAGCAGAACTGACCACACCTTCTATGAAAAGTAGTTCTAATTAAAACCAGAGCGTGGCTTTTTTGGATGCAAACTGTTGCTCCAGCTGAGCCCCATCCCATTTGCAACACTCCAATTCACTCTTGCCTAAAATGCCAGGAAACAGGAACACTTCCCCTCTGCCCTGTGCTGCTTTGCATGGGGGCACACCATGAAAACAACTCCAAACCTGCAGCTAAAGCCTCCATCTCCTGTGTTTTTTGGGGCAGGAATCAATCAGTCCCCGACTGATACTCAGGGCTGATGCTGTGGCTCTGCCTGTGGATCCCCAGGAGGTTCACCCTGCCCAGCCTTGTCCCCAACAGTGACTGGCCTAAGGAGAAAAGAGCTGGTCAGAAAAGGAAGTTTATTCCTAAACATGACAGAAAGAGGGGATTTGAATTTCATTTCATGACACCCTGGGGACAGACTGTGGATTTTCTTGTTGCTGAATGAAAGAACACAGAAAATGCAGGGATCTGACACACTCCAAGCGGTCTTAGATGAGACTCATGGTCAGGGAAATGGTTATTGTGGTGGGGAGCAAAACTGCACAGATTAACACACTGCTGGTAGTGAAGGTGCCTGAAAGCACCAAATCACACCCAGGGGCCCCAAATCACAGAGCACTGAGGGTTCAGAGGGATCTCTGGAGAACATCTTGTCCAACCCCCACTGCACATCCATTTTCTACAGAAATATCTGATGGGTCTGAAGTTTTCTGTGAAATACCTGAGCTCACTGTAAAACATCTCTGCTGATCATCAGCCAGATAAACCACTACACAAGCATCTGCCTTGCCTGTCTCCTCCCCAGGAAAGATGACTGGTGCACCCAAAATAATTTAGAGCTGCTGCATCAAGCAGGAGGTTCTGAGTGTCAGATGTGGTTAGACAGTTACTATTTGAATAATGACAATCATTTTTCTTTGTAAAGTAAAAAGCATGACAGCTGAACTGCAAAGAACTAAATCTAAGGCAGGCAAGTTGATAACACTCCAGACAAGCTGCATGTCCTTGGAGGTGGAATTGAGCCCTGTGTCTCTGTGCTGCAGATGGGGAAGTGGCCCCAGCAGCTGAGCAGCCTCCCCAGGGCTCCAGGGAATCCTCTGGCTCTGCAGTGGATCAGGGATCTGATCATGGACACTCCAGGGCATGACCAATGCAAAAAACTACATTTTTAACTGGATTTGTGCTTTAAATAGTTCATCTGATTGCTCTGAAGGGTCCTGGGAGAGCTAAGTTCTATTTGACAACATATTTCTGTGGTGGTTTGGGTAACTTTTACCATTGTGGGTGGTTTTGGTTATGAATAATATTAAGATGAGGCCTCAGCTGAAATGTGCTGATCACTCTCTCACCCCCTGGCTTTCACTTCATTTGGAGCCCATCCCTGTCTGTCAGCACTGGCCTGGACACCTGATGCACCCTAGAAGGTCTCCTCACCACGGCCAATCTGCACTCCAACAGTAAAGGATCTCTGAGGCACAAGTGTAACACAGGTTTCTCTGGCAATTTTTCATGAATAGTCCCTTTCTCTGGGGATTCTTTACACTATTTGATATTAAAAAGTTACAGCTATATATTCATTTTTACAGAGGAGCAGGAAAGTATATGGTGGACTATGCACTTGTATACATATGTTTGGCAATGTAGAACTCACATCAGTCTCCCTAATGGGTGCACATTCAAACCCACTAAGAGGTCCTTGCACTGGCAAACCCCCCTTAAGATGCCAGGCAAACACTTGCCATCCCCTGCCTTGAGGCCCACGAGGTTTTGGCTGTGCTGCTGGTGCTGTTCAAGCTCGAGAGCCTGCAGGTCCCCAGACGTGGGAGCAGCTCTTATCTTTAGGGGCAGGATGTGGACAGGTTACGTGTGCTGAGCTCCCAGCACTGCGAGCCCTGGGGAGCAGTGAAGGCTCTCAGCAAAACCAAGCCATGGCCTCAGGAAGAAGGACAAGTGAAGAGAAGAAAATAGCGATGGGTCCTGCCAGCAGTGGCAGGAGGAGCTGAAAGAAGTAGAGAAACAGTAAATGTGTCATGTGTGATGTTCTCCTGTGGCCACCTCCAGGAGAGCTCAGAGGCACCAGCTTCAGGAGTGAGGAACTGAGAGAGGGGCATATCCCAGGGCACTCCACAAGTTTGGGGCAAAGCTCAGGACAGAAGCAAAGCCCAGACCACCAAAGCTGTGTGTTCACCACGAACACAGTGGCCAAGAGGTGATGAGAGGAGGTCACAACACCAAAGGGACAAAAGCTGGACTGTCAGCAGAAATATGGAGAAAGAAGAACAAAGAAGAGGGAGCAGGAAGATGGGGGAAGGGAAGGGGAGCGAAGGGAAGCGAGAGACATCGAGACAGTGATTGCCCAAGAGCCTGTGCTGCAGCAGAGCTGCTCATGCCAAGCCTGGCTGGGGAACCTCCATCTCAGTATCCATCCCTGCAAACCCCAGCAAACCTAACTGCTCACTTTATCTCAGAAGAGCTTTCTGGATAAAAGGGATTTGAAGGTAAAGCCTCCATAATCCCTTGGGTTTGCTTTCTTTTAATACTATAAAGCACAAGCCCAAACTTTCTAGTCAGGAAAAACATGGCTTTTGTTATATTCTGAGTCACTTTTCCTCCACAGCAAACAAAGTGGCTTTTCAATTCAAGTCCTGAACATTGCAGAATGAAATGCTCTGCGAAGTCCTAAAGTAAATCACAATTCTCCAAGTCACACTTCCAGCTGATGTAAACTCACTGAGGTCAGTAAAGAGACTTCGTGTGACCAATCTCCCCTGGCCTGATGTGGGTATTTATTATACAAGGTTTGTACCATGTATTTCTAGAAATGCAAAAGACTCTCTCAACTTCTCTTATTAAAAATACCTTAAACAACAGTGTTCAGTTTTCCTGTTAAAAGGTTTATCTTGCTTTGTTACCTGCCCAATTCCCTGAATGGGAGGTGGGTCTCCTAAATGAAATTCACTGTTAAAATCCCATTCCACACTCTTCAGACAAGGGGACCAGTAAAACACTACAGATTTTACTTTGATGGCATCAAAGCTATACCAGCCACATTCCAAACACAGACCAACTAACAGAGAACACCATCCCAACTCTGCCCACCAAATCAGCAGTGAAGACTATCCACAATACAACCACAGAACACACTCACTGCCCATGGTGAGGAAAGTAAACCCTTCATGGGCACCATTTCACAACTCCAGGTGAGTAACTGCAGGAAAAATCCCAAACTTCTGTGTGCTTACAGCACATCCACAAGCCCAAGCCATGCCTGCACCTGCCCAGACTGTAGGGCAGTTTCCACCTGTGACCATCAGCTCTGTCCTTCTGCAGCAGAACACCCAGTATCTGCAGCAATATATCCAGCAGCCTCTCCCAGTAAAACCAGTGTTGGGTTTATCACTGCAGTGTCCAGTGCACCATGAACTTTGCATTGATTTCCTCTTGCAAAGACCATGCTTTAAGAAAAGAACCAACTGAGCAGATTGCCAAAAGCTGCCTACCTAAGAATAAGCAGGGTATGATCAAAGACCGCTTTACTCCAACTGATATTAATTCCTAAAGGCTAAATCAGCTGGCTCACAACAAAGAAACAGCATTGTTTTACTTATCAATGTCCCACTGTTCATCTAGAACATCTGCTATAGCTTTGCCTGCAGCACTCCCCCATTCAGTACAGGCCTTGATAGACTGCTCAATGGGCTTTTTTTTTGGTACAAAATGTACAAGAGCATTTTACAAAGTGGACTTTGCCCTGATATGAATAATTAAAAAAAATAATAAAAAAGTGCATTTCGTTTCAGATTCTCCATTTTCCAAATGGACTTTTGGCAAACAGAGACAAAATGGCAACAGCTAAACCTGACAGCTCAGCCCATGGCATGAAGCAGAGGGACTCTGCAGGTCACTTGTTTTTTGTTCCATTGCCAAGGGCATTATAATCTACCAAAAATGCAGTTAATGACAGACCAAACATAACCAAATATAAACACGAGGCCAAAATGCACCATGAGGAAAGAGCCAACATCCACCCCACCAAAAGAGGTCCATGCTGGGTTTGTGCTGAGGAACAGGTGGGCTTTAGGAGCTCTGAACTTGCCACCTCCCTCCCGCAATGCGACCCAGAGGAGAAAAGCAAAGCACTTACCATCGTCCAGGTAGGCTTGGTCCAGGTTCTGCTCCTGTTTGATGGTGACTCCTGCTGGTAACACCTCCTTCTGGTCGCTCCCGGGGGGTCCATTTTTGGCTGCTCGCTGCGCTGGCGCTGCTTGCTGCTGAATCACCGTCGGGTACGAGCTCGGACTCAACCTCTGGGCTTGGCTGACCTGGGGCTGGCTGGACCTTGCCACGCTGGGCGTGAAATTCTCACAGCACATGATGTGCTGGAACTCTTGGTGACTTCCACACCTCAGCTGCGGGTTGGTTGGAGAGTAGTGAATCACAGGAGAGGACTGCTGGTTGCCTGGGGAGTGGTGGAGCACCGCTGGAGCTTGAGCTGGAGAACCGGCGTGCACCAGCACCGACCTGTGGGCATCTGAAATGGCAACTGGGGTGGCCATGAGGTTGGACTGCTGGTAGCCCAGCTGGCTCGGGCTCAGGCTCTTGCTCCTTTGGTAGATCACGGCGGGCGGGTTCTGCTGGTGGTATCGAGAATCAGGAGAGGAAAGGCCTGAGCGCAACTGCTGGCAAGGGGCCATAGTGGCCACAAGGCAGGAAGGGGACTCGGAGACCATTGTGTGCTGGGAATAGTAAGGCTGTGTTACTGTTCCCAGACCACTGTGCACTGTATTGCAGATTAAGGCTGGATCATAGTCATCAATGGGCTCTGTTTTGATTGATGGTACTAGAATAAAGCATGCAAAGGACATTATTCGTAACAAGCTGAGGAGAAACAGAGAGGTTTTTCCTTGCAGTAATTAGAGATTTAAGCCCTTTACAAGACTGGCATGTGTGAACTCGTATCTCGCAGGCACCACGTTCAAGAAACCACGTACATGCAACCACGACAGTCTCTCTCAAAAACACTCTGTACTAAGAGCTTCTTGAAAATCTTTAATGTTCTAATTAGCCACAAATTTCTAAAATTGAAAAATTCAGTACTTCAGCTCATATTTTAATTCATTTAAGGTCAGTTTGGGAACACATGCAAAATAAGAAGTCATAGGTAGATGGTTCATGTAGTACTCCCATCTCAAAGGAAGACTGACTAAATAGACACCCTGTGATATGTGCAGCTCCTCATTTTTCTGTCAAACTTTTAACTAGTGACCAAAGGCAGAGTTGAACTGTTTTAGAGCTCTTGTTTTAGTTCCTTTGCTACCTGTGGCTTCCTCAGTGCTGAGAGACAAAGATCTTTCTGATATCATCATGTAAAAGACCAGGATTTAGAGAGAATTGTGTGAGTCTTGGTAGGATAAATGATGGTCCTCTGCAGGCCAATTCTCACATTTCTAATGATTTTTCTGTCAAATCTCCCCCAAGACTCACTATAGAAACACAATATAATGGTCATGCAAAAGGGTTGTTTTTTGAAAGTGAAACGATTCCTTCCCCAAAGGGATCTATTTTAAGGGTTGTGTTGAGATAGAAGTGTACTTCTCAATACAGTTCTAAAGCAGAACAATTTAGCAACTATATAAAACTTTCACACTGGTGATACCCTCTAGAGTTCATAAATTCAGGGAGACAAGCAGAGATTTTCAGGCTGGAGGAGACCAAAATAAGAATCAGAATGAACATTTGCTTGACCTTAGAGACAAGTCAAATTAAGACATCAATTGAAGCTTACATAGAATCTGGTGCTGTTATTTTATGCTTTCTGGTTTCCACAAACACAATACTTTGATTTTCTCACAATATTTTTCTCTCAGCCAAAGCTGAGAAAGTCTGGGAATCTCATAAGTAATCCTATTGCATTTATTGTGACATGACTGACCAATTCCCAAAAGGGAGAACATCAGAAAAACATTCATATTTTTCTCCACCAGCCTCATTCTAAGGAATATAGATTGTTTGCTTTCCTCCATACCAAGCCCTTCTTTCCCAGATCTCATGTTATCTTATGGCTGGACACATCAGCTGGGGAAGGCAACACTCATGGTTTCCACAGAGTCACACCATGTCCCAGACTGTGGTGTTGGCAAACTTCCCTGCAGTGAGTGGGGCAGTCTCAGCCCACTGCCAAGAGAATTGTCCCCTTACACTGGTAGCAACTCCTGACCAGAAATCACAGCCACCCTCCAACCCAAACAGTCTCTGAGCGCTCAGCTGAATTAACCTGGCAACATTTACACCCTCAAATGATGGCAAGGCAACAACCCAGCAGAAAATCAATATCTTGCTCCTGAGAATAGGCACCCCCTGGCTGTGTCCCTGGGAGTTACCTGGGTGGTAGGTGAAGTGCTGGGGCTGGCTCCGTTTCCTTTTGCCATTGATGACATAGAAATTCACCTTGACGGCCGTGCGGATGTGCTTGTTGCGGTACTCGGGGATTTCTACAAACAGCATGCTCTGAAACAACACAGGGGGACAACCAGCAGTTAGGAACTGAGGCTGCCTGCAGGTTTCTGGGTGCATCTCCCCTCCCTCCACAAAGGAACAGAAATCTCCTTATTCATCCCTAGGGAGGCTATAAGAGCAAGAAAGATAAAAAAGGGCAGATGGTGCAAGACTGGAAGATTTTTGGCACTGGCAAGCTGGTTTCTATGCACTGAATCCTCTCTTGCACTTGATCTTGTCCTGATCTTGGAAAGAGAAGCCTCAGCTACGATAAAACACACAAAATAAATGTGATAAATGCAGCAGCACTGGTGATCACTCTGGGCTTCATAAACAAGTGCACTGCAGAATTCCTTCTTTTTGTCAGAATTACCTTAATCATTCTATAGGCTTTTCACTTATCTGGACCCCACCCCCATGGAATCAGGAGCGGGTGTCCCGTTCCCTTCCCCAGGGCAGGCAGAGCCCTTGGCAGTGAGAGCAGCTCCTGCAGGCACTGCTGACTACAGGAAGGTCCCGATACCAAAGGGAACAAAGAGACCCATTCCCTCAAAGATCAGTGTTCATTTGAGGCACTGCAGGACAAATCCTGCCCCCCAGAGAGCCCAGCACCCAAGGCTTCCATGCAGGCAAAGAGAGCCAGCACAGCCTCCTGCAAGGGCCAGGCTGGTACAATGGAGTCCTCTGCAAGGACACAAAATCCAGCAGTTATTCAATTTGCTGTGGGTTGCTGTGAAATGAATCGTTTCTTTCTGCAGCACATCTACTGCTGGAGAGTTTGACATTTGCTCATCCCAGCAGCAAGATTGCTGCTCTTTCTGCTTTTGAGACACTTTCAAAACCACCCCCTGAATACAACTTGCTCTCTGAGAAGCCCCAGGAGAGGACATCAAGTGCTTTGTGTACTTACAGGCTGGCTCTTATCTTTGTCCACTGTTGCCTCCATCTCCCAGATCTGCTGCCCATCTGGAAGAATATCACAATATTAACCTCACTGTACTTTTTTTTTAAATCACAGAACTTGACTTAAAAAGGAAGGAGACAAGTTAATGGCATCAAGTTAGCAAAGCTCTCAAAATGGACTTAATTCCAAGCACCTTTGCAGTCCTAACCGAAAGCAACAGCATTTAAACACATCATCAAACATTTCTCTCACCAGGAAAAAGCTTACATACAGATTAAACTTAAATGTTTGTGCAGAAATTTTAACCAGGGGACAGGTCTCCAAACACCCCGATGTGCCTGGGAACACTGCAGCCTGAGGTTGGGTTTGCTTTTGGGGGCAGAGAGCTCCCAGCATGTTTCTTTGGGGGTTCCCCAGGCTGGGCAGGACAAGGGTGAAAGTCTCCTAAAACCAGCCCTTCTCACAGGATCTTTTTATTTTTCCCAATTCTTGGAAGTTCTGCAAGGGCTGCTTTTGTCCTCTGTTATTTAAGTACTTCTGCTTCTGGCAAAAAGGGAAATGAAA
Source organism: Campylorhamphus procurvoides (assembly GCA_013396655.1). Classification (NCBI taxonomy): domain Eukaryota; kingdom Metazoa; phylum Chordata; class Aves; order Passeriformes; family Dendrocolaptidae; genus Campylorhamphus; species Campylorhamphus procurvoides. The sequence continues at coordinate 509,080 of WBMV01004527.1, forward strand.
GAGTATTTTTAAATGCATTTTGCATTTCTTCTGTTGTTTTCCCCTTTGTTCTGTGCTGGCCCAGACAATGAGCTGACAGATGTGCCGGGCTCTCCAGGCAGCCCCAACCCACGATGGGCTCAGCGGCTGCTCCGTGCCCAGGACACAGCCTGGGGGGACCCTGCTCGTGTCCCCTCAGCCCAGGGGTCCTTCCCAGCGTGCCACAACCTCCCCTGCCCCAGCACCCCACACCTGGGACACCTGTGCTGTGTCCTGGGCACGGAGCACACACTGGGGGCAGACACAGCACGTCCCTCCCTCCCTTGGGATGGGCTCCCCAGGGCACCTGCAGCCCCAACCTTCCTGCTGGGGAATTGGGGTAACCCAGGGATGGTTGGAAGGTTGGTTCCATCCCTCAGCTGCCTGGGAGGAGGAGAGGGGGAGAGAGGTATCCCAGCTTCCAGCTCCTCACACAGCTCTGGCCAGAGCATCCTGCTGCAGGAGGAACCGCTGAACAACTCAGACTTATTTCTTTTTTATCAAATGTTCCAAGTTCCCCCCCAGTGAGTCAGCTGTGTTTTCTACACTGCCATGTGGATGAGTGGCTGCTGGAGCTGGGATGGCCTGAACTGGGTCACTGGAGCCAGCAAGGCTCTCACCACACATCCCAAGGGACCTCTGTGCAGAGGGAGGGAAAATACTCCATTCTTTAACATAATTTAACATAAGCATTCACTTTGGCCACTGCTCTGGGCTGTTGCACGTCCAATCTATAACCCTATTAATGCAGCTTCTGCTGTTCCTGACAGCAAACACGTCAGGGAAGGGAGAAGCCAAAATCCTGAGGGTTTAGTCCAGCAAATAGTTGTGTGATGACAAGGCAGTGAATGCTCAGTGGGGGGATTCCTCTTCAGGGTGACCTTTGCAAAAAGATACCGTCATAGTGTGTGTCAAAGAACCTCCTCAGACTCCCGAAAAAGAAACCCAAAGTATAAATTTTTATAGTTCTCTGAGGAGAAGAGGAGGGAAAAGAAAACGTATATGGCACATATGTCATAAAACATAAAGACACACATCAGAACTGCTCAGCAGTGCAACATGAAGATGTCCTGACAACAAGGACAGCCAAGTGGGAATATCTGACATCAGTTTTGCTCCAGGCAGAATGTTTTCATCTTTGTTTCTGTACTGCTAAATTCAAACAGCCTGTGCAGATACAGCAGCACTAACTTCACAAAGAAGGTAGAAACCAAAAGGACTTGTTGGTCCAAAATGCATAACCTAAAGTGGAAAGGGGTGCCCAAGTCACACTGCAGAGGGCTGTGCAGCACATGCTGCCACAGCACAGGGACTGGATTTGGCAACTGAGCCACTGAAGCTGCACCAAAAGCTAATGGAGCCAGCCATACAAATCAAATGATGTTTAGGCTGAGTCCAAAGCCTGGGAGGATCAAGAGTAAGAATGAGAACAAGCCCAACCAAACAAGAAATGAATGTATTTGGGGTTATCATCCTAACAATGAGATACTTCTGTTTGGATAGATGTTCATACTTGTGGCAGCTAGACAGGTTTCCTACAAATCTGGCAGCAGCAGCAATGCCTGCTCTTTGAGCACTGAAGCCCTGTTGAATTTAACCACTCTGCAGTTCACTCCCTGACCTTTATGCTTAAATATGATGATGTGGCTCCATCTGTCTCACTGCTTCACTTTAGAGCGAGACAATCAATATTTGCTTTTCCTTTAACCACTCTGGATACGCACATTATGGTGAGCTTTTGGCAGAAGGATGAGGGAGGCTGTGAATAAAATGAAAAATACAACTGCATTCACAAATCTCTCTCTACTGTAACCTATTCTTTTTGCTGGTAATGAAAAGAAAACTTCTGATTATGCACACTGGGGGAATTAACGGAGAGCAGGACAAATGAACCGAGAAGTCTAAGGAACATCTGAGGAAATTCTGAACAGAGAAAACTTGCACCAAACTGTCAACACACCATCTTCAGAATGTGCACAAATGAGAATACTTTTAGGAGGAAATTAAAGTGGATGTTTGAAGAAAGTTATCTGCAAAAACGGGGTTCTTATTGCGAGGAGGTGGTAAATTCAGAAGGCAGAGCAGAGCCCCCAGCACCAAACGTGGCACAGCCCGGGTACACTGGTGGGCCCTTCTCTCCAGTGCCAGGGCTCCAGCCCAGGGATGCCCCAGCACCACAGACACACTGAGCTCAGAGCAGGAGGGTTTGTGCTCAGACACCTCCCAGGGCCCCTTCTGGCCTCAATTACCCTGTAATTCTGTCGTGCCACAAACAGGACAAAGGACTGGTCCCCTCCTGCTTGGAAACCGAGAAGATCAAGCCCCAGCTTGACTAATAATTTAATCTAAAGTCTACAAGCACAGATAGCAGTTTATTGCTCTAATTAAGCCTGCTTCAACAATGGGCAGGGAAGAAAGCTGCAAAGGAGCAGCAGCACCATTTTTGCTGAACTACTGTAAGAGCCCAAGTACAGAAACAGAGTGCTCAGCAGGTCCCACTCGGTGCTGGGCTGGTCCAGCCCCAGCCAGGGCACTGCAGGGATGTGCTGGGACCTGCCTGGGTCCCACAGCACTCTGGGGCCACATCCACGTGGGTGGTGCCTTTCAAGTTCTACCTCCACTACAGAGAATTCAATCTGCGCCTCTGGAAAGAGCAGCAGTTCCATTAAAGATGATAAAATACTTCTGGAAGTAGACCCTGAGGTCTCACCAGCCATGGCTGCCTCATGCAGTACTTTTACTGTTGTGGTTCCCTGCTCGTTTAATGGTTTGTCTTAGTTGGCAAGTCTTTAACGCCACAGGTCAGGGAAATGTTCAGGAAATAGAGATTTTTGTGCTGCTTCAGGGCTATGAGACTTAGCATTAAACCCTGATGAGAGATCTGATTGTGTCAGCACTCTTTGGAGGAATGAATGAGTTGTTGGAAGAAAGTAATTCTACCCTTTCTAACTCAAACTGTGATCATACCAAAAGTCCTGCTTCAAACTGGGGGAAATCAAAATGTCAGCCTGCATTAGGAACATTTTGGGTGATTCTCTGCAGCCCCTTATAGGGCCTTTTTTAATTACCAATTAAAGGTTTTCTGAACCAGTTACAGCCTTTACACATTTTTCACGACCCCTTACTCCTGACTTCGGGGTCAGTAACTAGCAGAGAAACAAACTCACTGCTTTATTTGAACAAGCATGACTGATGGACTGAGAGGTTCAGGAAATTTTCTGGGCAGTTCTCTCCAGCTGAAGACTAAAAATACTATTGTGCTGATTCCATATAGGATCCTATGCCTGCACAGGATTTTGTGCCAGAAAACCACCACTGGTTTTCAGTCAAGCATTACACAGATTACTTAATGAACAACCTGTTACCTTTCTCACAGGCAGCAAACCATGAGAGTTGCCCAAAGGAAGAGCCTGGTCCCTGCTGGGACAGCTGCTCCAACCACCCATTTGTGCAGAGTCCCCTTGGGGCTGCCAGGGAATTGTCCCCATTCACTGTGTTTCTTGGAAGGTCTTCCAAAAAAGCACAACAATTATCTCTGTCAGCTTTTATCAGTGGATGACAGACATCTCTGGAAGACAGAGAAGGTTCTTCAGGGCCACCCCAAGAACAAAAGGAAGAGCAATGGATGCTTTCCAGCAGAACAGACACCACTGGGGGGTGTGGAAACCTCATGGGCAGGGAACGCTCACTCAGTGCCTCTGCTGTCCTTCTCAGGGACAAATTCTCAGTTCAGCTGGGAAGAGTCTCTGCTCCATGTCAGGATAAGGTTACTCAGCATCTGCTTCTAAGCAGCTCCCTCCTTCCAAGCTCTTACTTCAGAATCATTGTCAAACTTTACAGCAAACACAGCATGAACGTAGTTAAAACTCATGAAAAGTAGAACTACAGAATTTTTTACTGAGCTTCATTTTCATGTATTTCTTTCTGAAGTAAGACTGCCCACTGCAGCTACTGGAGCTCTGTTTGTTACGAGCAGAGCTCAGTGCCTTCGTTTCACTGTGGACATGAGCTTGAGTCACCAAGGCCAAAGATACAAGTCAAGGTCTGGGAGGTAAAAGGGCAATGGATTAGTCATCCCCCATCCAGCCCAGCCCCAAATCTGACATTTTGCACACTGAGAACAAGTCTAGAGGAGTTTTCTCCCCATCCATTGTTGAGGAATTCAACTCACATTAAAATAAAACAAATACAGTAGTTGAACAGCAAAGCAGCAGGAACACTAATTCCAGAGCTCTTCCAAATGATTCCTTATGCCAATTCATCAGAATGGATTTGTTGGTCTTTTTTTTCTTTAGGATTATAAGCGTGTTTGTGTGTGTGTGTGTGTATAAATTATTAAACAAAAGCTTCTCTCAAAATAAAACCACTGGGAACCTCCATGTAATAAAATGAGTCACACCAGGATACGATGACTAAGTGGGAGAACAGGGAATTCCACTCCCCATGCCAGCTTTCTTCATGATCAATTTTCTGTCAACAGGTGATGGGATCTCGTCCCTCTGCCTTTTGTTTATAGCAAGAGTTCGTATTATTTTTTAATATTCTTCCTAAACAATTAAGCTGAATAATCAGGACCAGGCAAGCTTCCATCAGGCGCCCCCATAGTAAACAGTGAGCCAGGGAATCCAGGCCAGTAGTGGCTGCCTGTGTTAATAAGGATTTACCAGCTGTAAAATTCCAAAATCTTGTGTCATACGGGGAAACCTTCCAAAACACTGGATTCCACCCTGTCTCGCTGAGTCTCTCACAGCTATGGCAACTCCGTTTCTGCAGCCACACTCGCCTGCATTTTTGTGTGTGTGAGCCTTAGATTTTTTCCTGTTTTGCAGTGTTTTTCTGGGATCCCCAGTTTGAAGTCTGCTGATTGCCCATGGGATTACAAGCACACCTGGGGCAGGCAGCACATTTCAGCCAGGGGGAAAACCTTTGGGTAGAAAGCTTTGCTGGGGTTTAGCAGCTACAACAGCAAGGAAAAGCAGAAGGTGCCCCATTTACCCTGAAACTTTCTAATTTGCACAGCAAAACCAAAGTCTAATTCTCCTAATTAGCACTTGTTGCCCTTCAGTATTCCCGAATTGTGGGATTTGCTGAGACACTTCCCTCTTCTGCACAGAAAGGACAGAAGAGAAACTCAAAGAGCACAAAACCTCCCTGAAGAAAAAAGTTTTTAAAATAGTTTTTGGTGTCTTTTTTAAAAAATCTTTAACTTACCTAAGAAAACTGCACCGTTAATTTTGCATTATCAAGTTCACAAAGTTAAATATTGAAAACAGTTTGCTGTTTGCTGCATTCCCCAGGAGTTCTTGGATCAGGGATGAAACTGTCAGACTACAAATGGGGATTGAGCTCCCTGGTGAGCAATGTCAGATCTGACCCTGCAGAAAGGGGAATGGTGCTGTAGACAGTGTTAAAGAGTTTCCTCCCACAGAGGACAGGACCTGGTTCCTCACTGCCAGCCAACCCAACACACAAGAACCCTTTCCTCACACTCCACAGGCCCTGGTGCCACCCACCCCAGGGTTGGAACCCACTGGCACTGCCCCCTGGTTGGTGCCTGGGGATGGAGCAGGTGCATTCTGAGCAGAGGAAACCTCAGCTACTCACCACAGACACTGAACCCCATGGCCCTGCTCTCCTGAAACCAGCAGACATTCAAGCACCTCTGCTTGAACCCAGAGCAGGAAACATTGATTTTGTCACAGGGACTCTGAAGGTCCATTCTTGGGGCCCTGGGTGGCTGCACCAGCTCAAGGGCACAGAGGGCACCACGTCCTCTCCCTGCACTGCGGGGATGCACTGACAGATTTATGGTGGATCCCCTCCAAGGATGGACACTCTGTTTGGGTTGTTCCTCCACCACCCACATTGTCCTAGCGATGATTCACGATGTCCATGTGGCCACCAGAAGAGTTTGGCAGGGGAAATCACACTCCATTTGCACTTCTCTCCCAGAGAAACACAAAACTCCCCTATCACTGACAGCAGAGCAGCAGTAACCAGTACACAAATGGGAGTAAACACAATGCAACCAACATCTGATTTGCAAATTATTACATGACAATTAAAATAAATAAAAGGGGGAATTCCAAATCTTTTTTTAACTGCATTATGATATCTGGGCCCCAACCAAACACTGACACCCTTGACCTTCAGCATATTCCAAACCCTTGATAGCTGCACAACTGCTTTCCAAGCTCTCTCAGATCAAAATTAAGAGAATACATGCACTTCAAAAATGTCCAGCTGTACAATCTAATCTAGTTTTTTCCCCTGACCTATTTTTATTTAGCTGGGCTCAGTTATGTCTCTGAGTTCAGATCTCAAACTCTGTGTGCTGCACTTACTGAATTTATGAGCTCCCCTTGCTTGTAGCAGCTACAGATTAGTCTTTCATCAGGAAGAGAGAACCTTAAAAAAACCCACAGCTCTAAGGCTTGCATGTTGATAAACTTCATCCTTAAACAAATTAAAGCTATTTATACCCCAGCATTTCAAACACAAGTCCTTTGTCCCCCCAGAGCACGGAGCTCCAGCCCCTTCCCTTCTCTTCCTGCTGCCGTTTCCTGTCGTGAGCCCCACAGAGAGACTTTCACAGCCCTGGCACTGGTGAAGTTCGCGTGACACCAGGCAGCTCTTTGCAGAGGGACATCCTGGCATCACTGGGGGAATAGCCTTTATTTTCCCAGTATTTCAATGGGAAGATATACATCTGTAGAGTTCCATGAAACAGAGAAATAAAAGCTGTTCATTATAGTTCTTGGAACTCTGTTGTATTTAAGTCACAATTACAAACAGTTCTGTGCCCTCTGTGCTGCAAGTAGTGGGTGAGGAATTGTCTACAAGATCCAGAGGAAATGGAAATAGGTTTTGAGTGTTCCCCTGAGGGCTGAAATCTAATTTATAATTGGGATCCCCAATTTACAATTGGGATCCCCAGCTGAAGTGTCCTCAGTTCTGTAAGGTGACTGATTGCTGCTTCTCAGCACCCACTTCAGTTCAGACACTGATCCAGAGTTAAGATGCACCCCGATTTTGAAGTCTATGAAACAATTAACAGAATATCTCATTGCACAAAGGATTTGGGGACAAAAGAGTCTTGCTGCTCTCACCCTGAACACTGGACACACAAGCTAAGCCAAGGAGCAATGTGGATGAAAGCTACCTGATGGTTACCCACACTGCTGCTCCCACCCCTGTCCTCACCAGCAGAGCAAAACGGCAAAGCCAGCACCACTTGGTAGCACAGCCAAGGCTTGGGAGCTGTTCAAATGAACCTCAGAGAAACCCAAGCTTCCCCTGCGAGCTGCTGCATCTTCCTGCCTCGAGAAAGGTGTGATTCTGCCCCAGGCTCCCCGAGCAGCATCGTGCTCGGGAGGGTCCCAGCAGCGATGTGATGTGCTCCCCACCCACCCCAGGGATGTTTATTGTGGCTTGCTCTGCTTCAGAGCAGCTCATCAGTGCTCTGTGCAAGGTGCAGGTGGGTGTGCAGCCCGGGCTGAGCACAGGATCCACCTCCTCCTCCCACCCAGAGACTCTGCAAAGCGATAAAGCAGGCTGGGTGCAGGACTTGGGCTGTGCTCAGGCAGCACAGGGCAGTGGCAACTAGGCATGGCCACCAGAGTGACACTGCCAACGGTATACAGCATATAAATAAAGAGGGAAGCTGACAGTCTCAGCTGCACAATACCCTGATTTTCAGGCAGGCTGGGACACTCACTGATGACCCAAGCACAGAGGGTGAATTCTCAGTATGGTGCAGTCAGCCGGTCTGAGCAGCTCCTGCACAATCTGCATATCCAACTCAGCTTTTTAACCTTCTCAACTTCAGATATGCCCATTAAATTAAATAAAGCAATCCTCATTTAAAAGCACTTCAGGGCACTTCTGTAAGAGGTGTTGCTGCATTATGGAACAGTGCATGGACACACAGAGAGCTGGCTCAGCATGGAACAGTCCCCTGATAACCCACTGCAAACCACACACACTTCTCACTCAGACCAAGGATTTCACTCTGGGCCTCCCACCCTCTCCACTCCCCTTCTGCCAATCATTTATTCACAGTGCAGCAGCCAGACTGCCTGCAGAGGCTGAGGGTGGTGGGGCAGGCAGGATATGGAACACCAGCAAGGAAATCCCTGCTCCAGACTGGGCACAGCCGCTGGGATAAGTCATGGCTCTCCCCTACCAGGAGGTAAAAACAGAAGAAAAAAACCCACAGTTTCCCCAGCAATGAAGAAAAGCTTTAGCTTTAGTGTGGAAAATGTTGTTGTTCTTTTTACTTTCTAACATCTATTCCAGCCAGAGCCTTCTCTGCTCTTCTCTGGAAATAGGGGCAGGGCGTTTTGGATGTTTCCTCGAAATGGCATTAAGGGCTCCCTCCTCCTTGGAGTGTATCATCTCCTTTAGTTACTGCAAAACATTCTTGGGGCAGGGACTGCTGGGGGCTGCCAGCCGTGTTCCCAAGCACCTTCCCAAGGCACTGACATCCACAGAACAGCGGCAGCACAGGGGGAAGGAATTAATGCATGGGCTTGAAGGGAAACACAGTGTGCCAAAGAAATTCCTCTGACTGCAAGGCTCATCTGAACCTTCCCACTTCTTCAGAGCCTTTCATACCTGCTGGAAAACAGCCTGGCTTGCTGGTGCTCTGGGAAGGGCTGGGACCCACAGAATGCTTTTTGCAGCTGGTGACCACATACAATCATTTGTGACTCAATTCCTACTTTCTGACAAAGGCATTACCCACAGATCATGCACATACAGCTCTCTTGGACCATGCAAGTTCTTAAACCCTCACAAGTCACTGGATTAAGCTGCCTCTACCTCAGTTTACCACCAGAAAACTTAAGAGCAACAAGTTTTCTTAACAGCACAACATTTACGAAATAAAAAACATGGAAGATCAAGTGATGCATTCTTGTATTTCATTGTGCATATAAACATATTTTACTTTGATACAAAAATATACACTATGTGTATATTTTCTCTAAATTTTTTCTCTAAAAATTTCTAGAAGAAAGAAAACAATCCTTGCCTGTAGTTCACATCAATAAAAAATGTTCATTTCAATTATGATTTCTACAGTAGCGTTCACTGAGCATGAGATTGAACAAGCACAGAGGAACATGCAATGGTCAGCTCATTTCTTTGATAACATATCCTGCTGATTCCCAGGGCCTGCATTATTGTGAACCAATAGCACAAATATTTGCTCCCAAGCCTAATTTTACTCACATGGTTTTTCTTCCATGAACTTGAATGGGATTACTCACTTGAGTAGGGTTAATCATGAGCATGAATCTTACAACAAGACTTGGCACTACAGATTTGCCTTATCCCCTTAGGAAAAGTTAGGGAAAAAATGCCTTACCTGATGTTTTTTCTGTGAACACCACCTTGGACTCTGCTGTGAAATTCTGTCCAGTCAGGATCATCTGCTGTCCTCCATAAACGAGGCAGCTGTCAATGTCTTGTCTTTCAACCATTGGAAGCTCATGGGCAGACCTTTGGGCTGTGGACAAATTGCAAACATGAATGAAACCAACTCTGTTTTACCAGGACTTTCCAGATCTTCCCAGAACTATCCACAGATCGATCTTGTCATCGTTACCATCCACTGACTGCCAAAGCAGCTTCTCCAGGGTGCTAAATTTAGGTCCAAGAGGGAAAAATAAACTTACTCAAGGCATTTCACTTGGAAACATTCAGGAGCTGGCTGCAGCAGCTCAGCTGTGCTGGCCCTCCTCCTTGTCCTTGAGAAAGGACAGCTTGGATGAATGAGCTGAAACTTGCCCATGTCTGTTTCCAAGCAAATGGCCAAATTTTCAAGTGCAGGCACACTACAGCCCTGGAGCCCAAAAATTCCACCTGCAGAGAGGATTCCACTGAGTAACACTGAATTCCTTCAGAGAGAGAAGAAGAAAAAAGGCTTTTCCTACAAAACCCCCCAGAGCAGGGCAGTGCTGGGCCTGGCACGGTGTGTGTGCCAACAAAGAGGGTCTCCACGGGCAGGTCCCGAGCCCTGGGCACATGAGAGGGGCAACCATGAAGCCCCATTTCAGAGCAGGGGGTCACACCAGGACTGCTGCAGCCCAGGATTTGTGCAAGATGTTTCCAGGAGCCTGAACATCTGAGGAGCAGGGCCTGTGTCACACACTGAACTTGATTATAAAAGGTAAAGAAAGAAAAGGTAGGGTGGGATCCAGATGGGCACATATGTCATCAAGGCTTTCTAAGGTCTTTACTGTTCTTGGCTGTGAATTTTGAGCGTGGCTCTGCCAAGTTACACTCTCTTTCCCCAGCCAGAAAACCAGGACAGCGCCATCTCTCCACATACTTTGCTCTCATCCCCCTAAAACAGCCACCTGCATGGTCAGGAAAGCTTTGGAGAACCCTGGTGACCATCCCTACAAACCCATTCCTACTGCTCGCTAGCAAGCGGCAGGAGCCGAAGGAAGCGAAGATGGGAGAACTTTCCCTACAGCTGGAAAACATCAGGAGCTTCCCTGTGACCAGACCAGGTGGGCAGCACTTTGGGTCTGCTGAGCTGTGAGTTCATGACCTGCACTCAAACTCCTCCAGATTCATCCACCCCAACTGGAAGGGCCTCCAGAGGATCCCGCTCATCTCTCCAACAGCTGCCTTGGCTGCATTTCTTTAACTTTCTCTGACAAAGACCCTGAGCACCGCTGGCTGCTGAGCCAAACCCAAGGATATCCTATATGTTGGGCTGGCCCTGCACTCACACCCAGGCAGGGCTGGGCTGGCTGGGACCTGCCCTGGCTCTGCTTCATTGCCCTGCAGCCTTCAGAGAGCCCAAAGCCACAGCCAGAGCTGCCCAAAGTCTCCTGTCACATGGAGAAAATGCTTCAATATTTGGTGAAAAAACATCAGCATTAAATCTTTCATTCGTTCTGGAGCCATGGGGGGCAACTTTTGGAGCTCAGCTGAACATTTCACTCATGAGACAGAGATTTTGCTCTCGTCAAAGACTACAGACAACTCAAGGTTTGTAGCTCTCTTGTGCTATTTGAGAGGCATTTGCTGAAATCTATTTAAAACAACCTTATGACTCATTGTTCCTTTCAAATATATAACAACATCTGGGCTAAGATACTGCCAATTAATATATATTCAGATTATTTTCACAGAAGCCGCTAATTTCTTTCACATGGCTGTATGATTAAGTCTCTTCCCAAAATACCATAATTTTTGATGAGTTCATAATTGGATTTATCACAAAGACAGATCTTTAACCTCAAATCTTAGGAGTAAATACCAGTTGTCAAAAAACATGCCCACAATAGTCAAGAGAAAATGCATTTAAGCGTTGCCTGGGACACTTATTCAAAGTCCAAATTTCACTTCCGAAGCATCCTAAGTCATCAAAATTCCAGATTAATGTACATCTCTCAGACTTCACTGTGTTAATAGGGAGCTTGGTGCCTGACATTCCACAGATCAGTGGTTCCCAAGGCTTTTTCAGGATGAGGAAGGACAAATTTTAGCCTGGAAATAACTGCCCAACTCACCCTAGTTACATTTGTACCTCAGTGAGCTGGAAATCACTGCTGAAGACCAAGCCCCTGTCCAGCTTCCATGGAGTGCAGTGTTTGTGACCTACCAGGGGGCCCAGGATCAGTGGGAAGGTGCATCCTGGTTCTTGGCAAGTGCCAAAAGCCCTCCTGCCCTCCTCCCCATGCTGGGGCAGCCTCAGCAGCACTGCCTGGCACACTGAGATAGGGCAGGGGTACCCTCTGTTCTTAAAAAAAAGGCCAGTTTTCATTTTCCAACATCTCTTTTTATTTTTAACCCAAACCTCTAAGGTTTCACCCCATTCCCCATTTCCACCAGTACAGAGGTTCAAGGTTCAATGTGGAGCCGCCTCAATAAGATTACTTTTTTCTCCTCTGCAAGAAATATCAATTGCCAATAAATCCCCTTCCTCTAAGGCTCATGATGGGTGGACTGCATGCAATAATTTCACACTATTCCTTCTCTTCCCCCAGGGGTTGGCACTTCATAAAGTGACCTACAGCTACTGGAGTTTATGAGCTTTGAATAAACAAAACCCTGTTGATTTAACCAGTTGGGGTGTTTACTTTCAATAGCAACAGTTACTGACATAATGCAGCAAAGCAATGCTATAGAAATACTCACTCTTGGCCTGAAGCTGTGTGTCAACCTATTAACAGGGGACATTATTTTTCTATTTTATTTGACCGTTTGCAAATCAAGATGTCATGGGTTTGTGGTGCCAAGAAACACAATGCAGTGACAGAGAGAGAAAGGGAGCTGCTGTCCCAGAGCTCTGCAGCACCTCAGGAGCTCAGCCTGGGGGGAAGAGCCCCTGCTGCCCACAGCCCACCAGGGCTCACATGTACCCAGTGCCTGGCAGGGCTGAGCTTTCCTCCCCTCCCCTGTGGCAGCAGGTGGAGGAAAGGGTGAGATGGCCCAAACTCTGAATGCTTCACATGGGATGCACAAGGCTGGAGACTGACCCTAAGGAAGTGTGCAAAGCAGATAAAGGTGTTTTTCTTCCCTTCCCACCAGCCCACAACATCTATAAGTGTTCCTTTTCACAGCAAGGAATATATTTGATTTTTAGGGGGGAAAAAAGGATCTTTTGAGACAACTGATTACCCAAAACTGTGGCTATTTAAAAGAAATGGGATCACAACTTGCACCCCCAGTGCAGCAATCTCAGCAGACCAAATACTGGAATCCACCCCTGTCCTTACCCTGCCCAGAGCAGCCCCAGCTCACTCAGCTTGCTGGAAGCCTTTGAGCCGTGACTCACCACTCCTGACATGTCTTTCCAAACCCCCAAAGGCTCTTGGATCCAGCCCCTGATTTCTGCTGGATTTGAGAAGAACAGATAGAGCTGGGTGCCTGATGCTAAAACCCCCTGACCCCTAGAAGCAAGAGCAGAGGAGTAATTTGTTATGGGATTAATTCTTTCACCTCAGTGCAAACCTCAGTGAGCCAAAGTAAATATCCCATTCCTGCTGTCACACTGTGTGTATTTACCAGGAGCTGCCTGTGGGAGGACTGATAGGAGCAGAACTCTTGTGTCTAATGCTTACCCAGCTCATTAATGGTGTGAGAGATTTTGATCCCATCCATCACAGGCTGAAGCAACCTGAGCTCCCCAGTGGGAGGAGAAGCAAAGGCTGGGGAGCTGCAGGATGGGAGCCAGGGGAGGACCAAGGACAGGAGACATTTCTAGCACTCAGGTAGACACCAGCAACATACCCCAGAGAGCAGCAATCAGAGGGTGGGAGTACGGGGCAGTGGAAGACTTAAGAATCAAGCAAATAAAGCAAATTTCCAACGGAAGAGCTTAGATGGGAAAGCTTGAAAACATGGTCTAAATGCTATGAAAAGAACCCAGTATGAATGACAGGAGTTTCCAATTTGTTGCCAGCAAGACTTAATCAGCAGTTTGTGCAGAGCCATCCATGCAAGGAGCACCAAAAATAGAGGGCTTTTCTCCACCTCCTTCTCCACACATAATTTATGATGTCCTCGCCCAGGAGGAGGGACAAGCCCCGATGGCAGCAGTGTCAGATAAGTCTGATACTTTCTATGAACTGCAGCCAGCTCACCAAACCAGCGTGTGATTAATGACAGGAAAACCATGGCCTCGGTTCACTTCTCTGTCAATCATCTCTGTGGGTATGCACAGCATTTCCCTTTAATCCCCTGTGGAGGAGAGCTGAAATTAGGCTCAGAGATGCATGCTCTGTGTGACAGGCTGGGGTGTTTGCTGTCACCAAGAGCAGCACTGCAAAGACAAGGAGTAAATGGGAGTTTACCCTTGGAGCGAGCCTTGCAGCCTGCAAAAAGGGCAGGCATTTCCCTTCCATCTGACTCACACTTGAAAGGCTGAAATATTTCGGTTGCACATTAAAAGTGGCAAATGTTGCCAGAATTAACTTTTATGTTCTGGGCTTTAAGAAGAGAAAATGTTCTCTTTAGAGAAAGCACCAGATTCTGTGTCAGCTGCATTTACAGCCAACTGCGGGACTGTCTTGAAGTTGAAACGAAAGGGGGAAAAATTCATGTAATTCATCTGGAAACCATGATACTCCCATGATAATGTGGTTATGGTTAAACTTGCAAATAGGTATCTCCCAAATGCAAAGAGACCATTTGTTTCTGCTTTTCTATCTGAATAAACCAGGGCTCCTTCTTGCCTGTCCTCCTCTTCCAACCAGCACAACTCCTGGCTGAGGAAAAGCACCCGCTGGCTTGCCAAGACAACATTCTTTTACATGACTAGCTCTTTCCTCTGTAGTTATTAATGTGTCACAAATCATAGGCTCAGATTGTCTAATATTATGGGAAAATCTACTAGAAGGAGAGAAAAATAAAGGAAACTTCCAGGGAAATTGATTAAAGGGAAATAAGATATTTGACCCAATTTAATGGAACAAAATACGGTCAATAATAGAAACTATTTAAATTCCTTAGATGGTCACACAGTTCTCTAGCAATAAGTTTTGTTTGTTTTGTTTTTTAACCACCTCGGAATATCTATTATAAGAACAAGATTTTAGACTCCTTCTCTTGTGCCAAGAGCAATCATTTGCATTTTAAGGGATTCCTGGGCACAGCTCAGTATCAGCAAACATGGATTATACAAAACCAGAACTGCGACACGCTTTGGGAAGGTTTAACAAGGGAGCATCAGCTGTAATACCAGAGACCACTCACTCACCGAGAAATGAACCCCAGCTTGGGGTGAAAGGCAAGTTAAAGCAAAGGAATGGAATTACTGTTACAAAAATTATCTTCGTGATTTAAAAATAACGGCCTACAAGTGTCAAAGCCCTCCACGGGTGATTTGCTGAGTGGCTTGCTGTTTCTAGGGCACCACATCTCCAAGACAGTGCTTTTTATACCTAGCTAAGTGATGGCCTGTTGCTATAATTGCCAGAGGGATTTCAAATGCCTTTTCCTCCTCAGTGGCTTCAGAATGAATCAACAAGAGGAAAGAAGGCTGCAAGCGCTCAATGTGCAGCCTTGTCTGGATATGAGGTCCATTTTAAGGCACAAGTGATCATTTAACACCATATCACCTCCTCGGTCCTCCCACACAACTGCCTGGGGAGGAACTTGCTCCGGATGGTGCTTTGAACCTTTGAAATCCCCTCCTAAAACCTGTCAAGGGCTGAACGTGACACAGATGAGGTGGAACGGAATCGCCCCGTGCAAAGCAGATACTTCCCAGCTCTTGCTTCACTGCAGCTCGTAATGACCTGCTGACACCAGTGGGAATTCTCTGCTGGGATGGGCTCCTGCCGAGGAGAACACTCAGATGTGCTGTTGGTAGCAACAGGGCTCTGGGGGAACCCACTGGGAGGGAGCTGGCCAGCTAGCCTAGAGCTGCTGCTTCCTGAGGCTTTCCCGGCGGGATGTTATTAACTGCTACCAGACAGGAGAGATGTCACAGAGTCCCTGAGGAAAAGGGTTCTCAGGTGGCTGTGTCAAAGAGAAAAAAAAAAAAGGAAGAGCAAACAAAAGGGGGAAAAAAGCAAATTCCAGCAGCACATGAAGGTGGGAAGTAGGACAAGGAGAAAATGTCACACAGCCCTTCTTGGGGGGACACCTGATCTTCCCTGAGAGGGACTGTGAGCTCTGCAACATGTGCAGAAAGCCTGGGAGAAGCTGAGGTTACCCCTGTACTGAGATTCAGTCTGAATCACTAACGCTGGCCGAGCCAACTGATGTTTATAACCATCTTCCCAGAACTGGGCTGAGATCAGGAAGTGCTACTGAAATGCAAAAACAGTGCTAAATATGCAACATCCCTGCTGAATGGAAGAGGCTTGTTTCCCCAGATCACTCTGTACTCTGCTTCCACGAGTGCAGAAAAGCACAGGTCTTAACACATCTCTCCAAACTGTCCATATATCCAGTATCCCAAAAATAAAACTTTCTTTTTTATTTCCTTGGGAAAGAAATGCAATTTTTTTCTTGCAGCTTTGCTGTGTGCTATGCAGCCAACATTTTAATACTTTAATTATAAAAAAACCCCTTAAAATACGCCACTTATACTGGTATCTCCACTCTTGGCTTTTTTCCCATCCCTAAGACTAATGCATGTAAAGACATCTCAGAATAAAAGCCTGGACATCTTAACCAAACCACTGCCAAAGCAGTCATTGCACAGGCAAATGAGGCGTGCACAAAGAGTTCAGAAAAATGTGATTTGTTCTGTAAACTGTGACCAGCTTTCTGCTTGAACGCTCCGTGGTGATGGGGGCAAACACAAGGAGCAGTTGTGGAACAGCCCTAGAAATGCCTGGCTAACTCCTATTGCTTTTCCTGAGGAGGATTTGAGTAAGGGGGGAGTGATCTGTGGGGCTCCCTGTGTACCACAGGGACCATCCACAGCCTGCTGTTTTCCTGCCCAGTGGGTGTAGGAATTACACCTGGGGTTTTCCCCACCCAAGTAGCTCCCTTATTGAATGTTTCCTTTAGCAAATGGACCTTTGTTTCAGCGAGGACACGTTTGGGGTGGAGGCCACTATTGTTTCAGCCATCTGGTCCCTCAAAAGAATGTTTCCTATGGAGAAAGGTGGTGGCTGCTCCCACTACTCTCCCTTCCCCATCACGGTGCCCAGATACCTGACTCAGCTGCTAAAATGCTCTGACAATTGGCATCCTCTCATAAACATTGCCAAGAGATCATACATATTCATCACCCCCTCCTTAGCCTTGGACATTATTCATTTGTACTGTTTTATAAAAAGCTGCCATCAATAATTCACTCTCCAGTTTGATTTCCTATCCAAAACTGGCTCTTCTCTCATTCTAAGCAGTTGTTATGTAGGTAAAGCCTGCATCTTAACAAATAAAACACATGAGAAACACTTTCTTCACATGGCAAGACAGGTTCTGCTCAAGGGGTGAGTCATTCAACAGAGGGAGAGGAAAACTTCATTAGGTATTTGTGAAATCCCCAAACTGCCGAAAAGGCACCATTTACCAACAAAAAGCATCACAGGATGCACATGAACCAGCAAAGTGGGTGGAGCCCTTCCAGAAATGACTGTGACACGGGGGGCACCTCATCAGAGGCCTCTCTTTCTCAGGATTCAGTACCTTCAAATGTGTGGGAGGTGCAGGTTTCTCACTTTATACACTCAAAGGATTTGCACTTCAGAAATCAAAACTGCAAGTTTTCCTGTCCCTTAGGGGAATACCAGAACAACCCATGCTTTCCCTGCTTCAGCCTGCAGAGCTCTGCACCCCTTAGCACTGACAGCAAGAAAAACCAATAAGCAGAATTGAGTCTCAAAATCCAACCTGTCCCTCCACTTCAGCTGTGCTCCTGCCACAGCTCAGACCAGAGGGCTGCGGTCACTCCTTTGGCAGACAGGACTGGCCACAGTGCCATGGTCTGTCCCAGGGCTGAATTCAAACCTCCAGCCACCTGTCAGCTTGTGGATAACAAGCTCTGATTGTGCCTCCTCTCAAAAGAAAGCCCTTGCCAGGAGGGCAGGCAGCTCATGCACAAACAGGAAGGATGCCTGTGTGCTCCTGTACACACAGCCACGCTGGCTCCCTGCTCCCAGGGAACCCCTGACAGCCATGGGATCCAGCAGCGACGCTCCAAGGAATAAACTCTGCAAAAACCCCCAGGTCCCTTGCTGTCCTCACAAGCTCTAAGCACCTGCAGAGCCACCCAGGCTTCTTTGGGGGGACAGGGAGCGCACAGAGGTGAGAACCACAGGTCACCTGAACGGCACAGCAGGGTGGGATTCCCCCCTCATCGCCAGCCCGGAGCAGAGGGACAGGATGGTCACTGTGCAAGGGAAGGAGCAGGTGTCAGGGGTACTCACAGCACTCGATGGGGTTGGAGGCTGCCTGCAGGGACACGATCCTGCCGCTGGCCTCGGGGATGTGCACGCGGAAGACGAGGCGCACGCGTGTGTTCTTGCGGCCGATGTCGGTCTCGCCCTTGCGCAGCTCGATGTCGGCGTTGCGCAGCTTCAGGATCCCCGCGCAGTCGATGCTGCCAAACACACACACACAGCTCAGCACCCCTGTGCTCCCAGGGCACGGCAGGCACCCACCAGGGTCAGGCTGCTCTGCTCTGATCTCTGCAGTGAGAACAGCTCTAAACAATGCTCTGTTTAGGACCTCGAGACCAACACCAGCAGGGACAGGGGAAGAAATCCTGGGCATGCAGCACGTGAGAGATCACAGAACATGCAAAGCTGGAAGGGACCCACAAGGATCGTCGACCCCTGCACAGGACTATCCCCAAGAGTCACACATGTGCCTCAGGGTATCATCCCAATGCTTCTAGAACCCTTAGCAGATGCTGCTGGGCCTCTCCCCGCTCTCTGGCAACAGCAGAAGCCACTCTCCAAACATTACAGCCTTATTTCCCTCCAGTGCTAAGCACAAAAATGCAGATGGCAGAGCCTACCCCAGGACAAGGGAAAAGCCTGGCAGAGCAGCAAATGATTCTCTGCTCCCATTCCCCATGTCCCTGCACAAAGGAAGGGTGTAGGGAGCACGATGGGGCTGAGCAGCAATGAAAGGATTAGGATTGCTTAAATCAGCACCACAACTTAATATTGGTGGACTTAATATCACTTCTCAAGAGGCCAGTGTAACCTTGCAAACATGCCTGTCTACAGGAGGAGAATGTGACAATTCATCTTTACAGAACCTGAGATCTTTAGCTCAGCAGCAGTCCTCGGAGGATGCAGTGAGTACTGTTATTAAACAGGCACTGCCAACCCATTTTGATATCAGTTTTAAAGACACATCATTTCTCTTCTTTTGATATGAATTAAAATCACATTTGGGGAGGCATAAAGCCCAAACTGTTTCCTACACCCACACAGTTCCTCACCACTGCATATGTGCAGGGGTTTATTACTCCAGGGCTCCTTGTTAGGAATGAGGTATATTTTCTGAAAAAATATGAAGAAAGAATGTGGATTTTGCGATGAAGTAGGGGGGCTTAAAAATATCACTGCTCTGCCAATTTTATCCTCTGAAGGATGGAGATACAGCTCTTCCCTCTGCAGAGCAATCACTCTCATGCTGCCTGGCACAGAGTCAAGCCTGAAGTTTCAAACTGGTGCCCACTTCATCCCTCTGCCTCCATAAAACTGGAAGGAGTAATACAGACAAGATGTGCCTGTACTTGCTTTTCTGTTAAACTATTACAACAGGAGAGAGCGATTTCATGGCCAGAGCACTTGGCTGAGTTCAGAAGAGATGTTTTCTCTTCCATTAAATGTTGTAAAATGAATCATACACCTTTCCTGCACTGTCTGCTGCTCCTGCTTCTCAGTGTCCCTGCAGCATAAGGACTTGAGAGTCAAGTCTTGTTTTGCTTGGTGCAGTACAAATCCATTCTGACTTTGAAGATGACAGGATGCCTCGTCCCTGGAAGTGTCCAAGGCCAGGCTGGACGGGGCTTGGAGAAACCTGGTTGAGTGGAAGGTGTCCCTGCCCATGGCAGGGGGTGGAACAAAATGATCTCTAAGGCCTCTTCCAACCCAGACCCTTCTGTGATTACAATATAGTCACTGCAGCAACTGGAATAAAGAGCAGAAGTGCCTGCATGGTCAGCTGATGAATGGAAACTCTTTCAGCAGCTTTAACCCCGGTGCTTGTCCCTGCTGCTCCTGGTTTTCTAGAAAGGGCCTTACACTCATGTGTTGTCCCAGTGCCTTGGAAAGGGGAGTCCCTCCAGAACAGGCATCATTACTCATTTTAGTGACTCCTTTCCAAAGAGAACAAACTTCACACACCAATTTAATCCCCCTCAACTTTGCTAATAACAATATACTTACGTTGCTTTCATGTTGTTTTTGGGTTCCAGGGGGATCTCCAAGACTTTGGTGTTGCCGATGATCTTCTCGTAGCTGGTGGTGGTGACGGTTTTGCCCGTGATGCGATGGACTTGGTAGAAGGCGTGAGGTTTGAGGATCCGCTCGTCTGCTGTGCCAATGAAGATCTGCAGACCCAAGGGTTTGTTCTCCATGTACCCATGAAGCTGGCAAGACAAAGAATTCTTGTCACACACAGGGCTTGCAGTGCCTTCAAGTCAGGAAACCAAACTGATCTACACACATATATACCTATATAAATATATATATATATCTGTGACTGATTCAGTGCTCTTTGAAACTCATCCTTCCCCCAGCTCTTAGCTCATCTTCAGCCATGTCTCTTGCATTGCATTAAAGCACTCCCTGTCCAGGCAGAGATGGCATTTTTGATTTGTGACTGAAGAGCACAAAGAGGTCTTACTCGACCTTACAGACAGGGGTTCCAGGCCTCAAGGACACCAACAGACTCTTCTGTACCAAGTAACATTTTTATAAACAGCATTTACTGCAAAAAAGTCAGAATGCCTCCATAGGGCAGGAGAGAAGGAAATTTCTCCTTCTTTATTAGCGTTCAAAATTACAAATCAAACCATTCTAAATTTCTCACATAACCAAAAATGAGAACCAGACATTTATCTACCACACAGCCAGTGATGTAGCTGAAAGGGAACTTTATGGTCTGAGACATGCTAAATTTGTTTTCAATTATTCTGTCCACATACAAAACCTTGATGAAGCCATACAAAGCAAATAGTACTGGAAGATCAGAGAAAAGGAAGATTAAGCTAATGGTATTCATGGCCAAACCAGGGGGTTTTCCCTTTTTTCTTTTCACCAGTCAGCAGGAGGTATCTTTGCAGAGAAGGATTAATTCCCCCCTGGAAGGGGACCACATGCAGCATCAATGCAATCCTGGCAACCTTCCTTCAGTATGGCAAATGTAAAGTGACACTCACTCTTCTGAGCTATCATAACTCATCTAGCACATATTTTTGAGGCACACAAAGACTGGGTCTGTGCCCCAGAGACCCTACAACCCAAGAGCCCAAATGTGCAGCCTCCACTTGCATGAATAGCCCCATTGAAGCCAACAGGCCTTAAGTAGGGGTTGTGCAAGACAGAGTTACAGAACCCAGCCCAGGCACAGCTCAGACACCTCTGGTAACTCACTCACACAAGCACTCTGGGAGATGGTGAGGAGGGAAAACAGGGTACAGGGCTTTGTGCAAACATGTCAGTTGGCTCTGGGAGCGAGGGGAGGAGGAGCAGAGCTGCTCTCTGAGCACAGGGGCTGGCACTGGAGAAGCAGCTCTGCCAAGAATGTGATAAACACCATGGCAGCCATGGCGAGATGTAGAAATGTATGGAGTGTATAGGAGATTAAAGACAACAGAGGCCAAAATGACAGATCTCCTGGGAACAGGCATGAATGCAGGAGCCACCCCCTGCTGATCCATGGGGTCCCACAGCCCAGGTCCAGTGGGAGCTGCACAGAAACTCACCCCACGTATGGTACTTCCAAAATCCAAGATTTCCTGGCCTTCAGTGAAAAGCCATTGAATCACCAAAAGCCATCATGTCTTTACAAGGGGAGGGGGGAAGAGCAGTTTTTAAGGAGTGAGCATGTTTATTGTCATGCCTGAGGGAGTAATTCTTTGTGGATCCAGCTACGATGAGAGGATCCTTTGGACAGGAAGGGTTATTACAGTGACAGCAAAGCAGCTTTTGCTCTACCCTCTGTCCTGGCTGAACAAAATCCCAGAGTTATAGGTGGGAGACTGAAATGGAAGAAAACAGATAATAAATTACAAAAGAAAATCTGCCCCCAGTGAGCACAGTCAGTAGCAGCTGTAACAGAACTGGCTACATACACAGTTTTTAATACTGGCCACCTTTAAAAGTAATTTTAAGTGGTGTTTGTTCATGTATAGAATCATTTCCCACGGCAAAACCGTTCCTGGTTGTCCAATAATGTGCATGGCTGTGTGTGTGTGTTGTATAAATGTACACAACTTAAAAGAACAAAGGAATTGATTGTCTGTTCATCTGGCAATGTTTGTATTATCTGCTGGCCGAGGGGTATAAAACACCCAGTAAAAGGTCTCCTGGTCCTTCACAGGACCAGATTTTAAATCAATTGTTTGATCAGTGGAAGAAGTAACATAATTTTTTGGTAATTTATGGCATTATGGCAATGTTTTGGGATGACATCACTGTAAAATCAAAACAGCATTATAAAATGCAAGGACAAAGAAAAAAATATATAAGAGATTCAAATACCTTCATTTGAAAGTGTGTGTCCTAATTTTGAGCTAATTGATTATGTTTTTGAGGCTATGGGTGATCATTTACCATAAGCATTTCTATCTCCCTTTCCCTTGCTAAGAACACATCAGGATGACTCAGAACAAAAAGTGAAGATGGACAGCCCACAGAAACACTCCAGGAACTTTAAAATCAGAGTTTTACACTCAGATCTGCCTCCAGTTTACCACACAGCTTCAGTCATGGCATAAACCCTCTCTTTTCACCTGCACCAGGGGAGCAGTGACCTCAGCCCTGCTTTGCAGGGACAGTCAGTATTTTGTGCTGCATTTTTGTAAAGACAAATTCATTGTGAGCTGGAATGAAAGAACACATTAAAGCTATGCTTCAGGTATATGTTTCTCCCCAAAGCTGAACTACAAAGAGCTGTTAGTGTCCATAAACACTCATCTCCTCTATTCCAGGCAGCTGCTTTAGTATTTAACCACAGCACTGATCTTTTCTTTGGCGACGCAAAGAAG
This sequence comes from Campylorhamphus procurvoides, assembly GCA_013396655.1. NCBI lineage: Eukaryota > Metazoa > Chordata > Aves > Passeriformes > Dendrocolaptidae > Campylorhamphus > Campylorhamphus procurvoides. The sequence continues at coordinate 531,752 of WBMV01004527.1, forward strand.
GAATAAATTTGACCCTTAAAAAAACCTTGAGAAGTGAAGCTTTAAAGCTGTTTTTTAAATAATAACGTTGAAATTCATTTTTTCCTCCCGTAGCAACAACCAAGCTGCTCTAAAGTCTCAGTTTTTGGGTGCTGCTCTTCTGCCCATCTCACAGGGAGGGAGCCACAGCAGGAGCAGAGCACCAGCCCCACACCAAGGTGTGCCTTCACTCCTTCTCACTCTTCTTTCCACGAAGAAAACAAAATCATCTGCATTTCAGTTTCAAGAGAGTGAGAATCGAGAAAGATTTATGAATACAGAACTCTGGGAGGAAATATTTTTGTGTATCATAAGGTGACCTACTCACAATAAAACTCCCCCAAACTGTATACAGATCAAGCTGGAAAAAACCCAACTCCTTTGAGTCACATTTGCCACAAGGGGAAAGAGAAGCCAGACATGATGTGTACCTTTCCATACTCTATTTTGGGATTTTAAGATCCTATTTCTTTCAGTTGAAAGATTTTTCTTAAACTTTGCTTTTGCCTAACTCTTATAATATTAACATAGCCAGACATGGGCTGGTCTGTGACCTGAGGAAATGCAAAGCACTTTGGCAGATAAACAAATAACATCATTCAGAAAACAAGACTTTTCTTGTTTGGTTTGCTGGGGTTTCTAAACAAGATGGAAATGTGTGGCATGATTAAAATCATCGTCTCACCTCTGTGTAAGTAAAATTCATTCATTCTGCACTCCATCCACGGATCAATACCAGTCAAATCTGGGAAAGGAGGGGATTTAAGTGCCATTTTCAGGAAGGCACATGTGCAATTCTGCATGCCAAAACTGAGCAGATGTGCCTTTAGCTGCCCAGGTACCCACCTGAACACAGCCCCTGTGACAGGACCAGCCATCCAGACCACACATCAGGCATACGAAACACACCTTTTTCTCCTGCACTATTTCAAAACTCAGGTCTTCTCACAAACTGAGACCCCAGCTCCAAACACAGAGCACTTAAAACCCGAGTTAAAAATTCCCATCTCAATCAATCCCCACCCCAGGGTTCCAAGGAACCAAACCCAGCAGCTGCCATTGCCTCTGGCTGGGGAGGATTTAAAACACAGGGTCACCTCAATCTCTTGGCACAGGTGACTCCTGTAACACTGCTCATTTATGCTGTCTGGCAGCCAAGGGATAAACTGACAGCAGAGTTGGAAAGCGAGGCAAATTCCTTAAAGATTCTGTAGGTGGTCACCTATAGGTACAATATGTGCATACACAGGAGGAATTTAGTGCAACTTTCACAATTTAGAGCTTTCAATCTTGGATTTGCTTTCTTGAGTTTAAATATTATTGTATTTTACCTAAAAATACATTATTAGCAAGAGGGGGGAAGATTCACAGGAAATAAGTAAGACAGCTTTTTTATTCCTAACAGGGAAGCCAAAGCAGAGAGGGGCAGTGATTTCCCAGCTCCTGCAGGGGATGAGCAGCCAAAGCACGGTGAGAAACACGAGGTGCCCACCCCCTGTGCCCTGCTTGGTGCAGGAAATGCCCTTCCCCTGCCGCAAGTGCCACAAACAGGCAGGAGCACCACTCACCAGCTGCAACACCTCAGCTCCCAGTGCCACTGCAAGCTTCTGCCTTTGCCTTTCAATCGATGGGTTGCACAGCCAGATTTTCATGGGCATTTCTAATTCAGGTGTTGCACACAAAGTTTCCACACAAACAGTGATGGGCTTTGCCAGACAAAAGCAGGAGGATCTGCAAGTCTTACCAGCATCTTTGAAGAGCCCCAGTAAGAGCCTGTATGATACAGACATCGATTGCCTTAGAGAGTACAAGGCAGTAATTGTTTCCCATTCATCCCAACAGAGCTTTGCCTGTCAGGAATTTCGGTCTTTCTCCCGTAGGAGGAATAAGCTGCATCTTTACAGCTGATTTCACACATCTTCCTGTCTAGACAACTCAAGCTATCACCAGAAGGAAAGGATAAATTTAGGGGATTAATTCACTAGTCTTGGGGATTTTATTTGCTTGAAAGTAATCAGCTCTCTTCTGTCTTTCAGCCCACTGTAACATGAGGTTTGGGCCATTAACTGCTGTGCAGTGCTTGCCCTCTCCCCGTGGAAGTCACTGCAGGGGTGAGCATGTGTGTGGCCAGCCCCGAGCACAGTGCACTGATCCACACACACAGCCCCAGCTGGCAGGGAAAGTGGGAAAGCAGGGCCCAGCAAGCAGCATTTCATTAGAGGCAAATACAAAGCCGCGTGAGAAATCGCTTCCTCCTACAGTTTCCCTCTTCCTGCTGAGCACAAGGAGATAAGAGAGCCCTCAAGGGTGGCCAGGAGTGACACGTGGCTGCCCCAGCAGGAGCCACCGCTCGCCCAATGTTCACCTTCCTCCAGAACAGAGAGAGCCTGCCCAGCCAAACCCAGCTCTCAAAGCTCCTGGCACCACAAACCATCCCCTGCTCAGCCTCCTCATCAGCCCCAGGGCTGGTGGCCGTGTCAGAGAGTGTTGTCAGACCCTCTGCTGCAGACAAGAAGATGTTCTTGTTGGCTTCTGCCATCCCTGCCCTGCTCCCTTCCTGGTGCAACCAGCTTCGTGTCTTGGATTTGATCATTAATCTTCATCATTAGTACCCTTTGGGACAATGTCAAGGATTTTGGAGGAGGTCCCTACCCAACAATACCATTACCAAGATGGAAAATGTCACTGTATTGCCTCAGGGAGAGCAGCATATCAGTAACTGTCAGTAATTCCAAGTCATCCAGCCACTGTATCATGTAGTGGCTTCTCTGTCCGCTTCACTTAGAGCTGACATTGAGCAACAAAGCTGAATCTTGTCACATGGTTTTGTTCAACTTAATGTACTTGGGACACAGCAAAAGAACACAAACCAGAAGGAAATCTCTGCCTTGGTTCCTTCTGCTCCTTACCAGAGCAGTCAATAAAGGCCTCCAAAGATAATCCTTTGAACATCTGATTCTGCTAAATTATGAGTTTTTATGACACTCAGTTTTAAGTGTTTCTTATTTCGCTGACAATTTTGTCAGAATTCCAAGGACTGAATCTCATTTGCTCTGCTGCTCCTTACAGTAAATGGCAAGCAGGCTCCCAGTGTCTCACTGGGATTTCTGCTTTCAGATGGGGTTAAAATACAGCTCTGGACCAGGGACAGCAGCTCTGGGGACAAAGCAGTCTTGAGGGAGTTTGTTCCTGACTGACCCTACACTGCAGGGTAAGCAAGTTGTTCCCTCCCTGTCCTTCGGCTTCCCTACCCCTACAAAGAGCTGATCCTGTTCTATCTCAGCTCAATATTTAAAAGAAGAAGCACAATGCATCTGACTACTGCTCATGTACAGCTATGAGGATTTGGAGATCACATTTTCATAGCTGGGCGAAAATAGGAACTTTTTCCTACTAAGGAACCCAACTGTGTAATTAAAGCACTTCCATACACACTCATGACAAAAGATTTAAACTTCCCCAGCACGACAGAACTCCCTGGGCCTGAGTAAATCAGAGGGTGCAAATTTGATGATTTTGACAGAATGACACTGGGAGGGTTTCTCAGCACGGGGCTCTGCCACCAGTTAGCAGAGCTGGACCCTCGCCAGCTGTTGGAGGCACTGTGGGAACCAGGCTCAGCCCTCAGCCCAGATGGAGTGGAGCAGAGGGTGGCAAAGCTGAGCTGCTTTTTATCACTTCACCTTCCCCTGCCACTGTCAGCTCATCCTTCCCAGTGTGGCAGCCCCAGGAGCATCCCACCAAGCAACCCAGCTGTGGCAAAAAGCTTGAGAACAACCATGGTGACAAGGGGAAAGATGGCACAGCACAAAGAGCATCATGAACATACTCATTTCAGCCCAAAATTACTGACTTGAGTGCACTGAACCCAGTACCCTGAGCTGAGCCTTCTGCCAGGGCTCAGTGCTGAGCCTCCAGCAAGGCAGATTTGGGGTGCAGGAATCACACCACAGCCTTTACTCAGGCACTGGCTATTGGACTGAATGTCAGCCACATTTTGGAAAGGATCTCAGCCAAAATGCATTTTTGAGGGAAAAAAAGGGGAGAAAAGGGAGGAAAAAAAATAAAATAGCAAGCTTCAGGAGCCTCTCTCTTTCCCAATTTCTTTCTCATTCTGAAACCCACAATACAAGACATGATTAGAGAGAGAATAGCTCAGGTCCCCTGGACCCATCAGGGTTTCAACAGTTGTTTCAGATGAAATAGAGATCCTAGAGAATGCTCACAGAGCAGGCAGGAGTCCAGTCCCCCCTGAAGAGCCTTTAGCCCAGCGAGCACGATGCTCTCTCTGGACACTGCAGACCCAGGTGTGAGCCCTGGCTGGGCGTGAGGCACTTCCAGTCCAACAGACACTGGTCTGGAGAGAGGAAAGGAGGAGCTGGAGGCTTAGCTGGACAGTGAAACCCACGAGCAGAGAGCTCAGATGTGAGTTTACAGACACTGTCCACCCTGCGTGAACTTCTCCTGGGGATTCCGGAGCGCACCCTGAACAGGATGAGTTATGCTGGTGTTCCTGCTGTGCTGGAAGTGTCCACACTCATGGCAAACAGCCAGAAATTCCAGCTTTGGCTTGCAGCACACTGACTCCCCCATGGACAGTCCTGCAGTGAAAACCTACTCTTAAGAGTAGCCTAAATCTTGCATCTGCATAATCCAGGCGTATTTCCAACACACACAACCTGATCTGCACAGCACAGCACAGCCACCACCGGTCAAACAGTCAGTACATCCCCCTTCCCCTCACCTCTGCCAGAACTCCTTTCCACCAAAAGCAATGCATTCTGAACCGGGCTCAAAAGATTCAGTGAGAGATTTCATTTACCTCTAACTCAACACAGGCTGGCACGTGGGAAAATCCCACTGCTCCCTCGAGGCATGGGGCTCACTGGCCTCTGCCCTGCACCCCAAGTGCACCCTGCCTGTCCTCTCAGGGACTGAGCAAGCTACACCCACTCACCATCTGGGTGACAGTGTCCCTTTCACACAGGAGGATCCAGACCCACTCCAAAGACTCCAAGCAACAGAGCTTGCAACTTGTCCCCAGTTAAATTCTCCCAGAAGCTTATTATCCTCACTGTTATCCAGCACTTCCCTCCTTGCACTGGAAGAACATACAGGTCAGCTCTTCCTCTAAACTTGCTTTATTAGAGATCATATTTGCTATTCCCTGCTTTCCACTCCAGCCTTGCACCTAAACAAAAGCAAATTTCAGTCTGATCTGTGTTTCCCTACACTACTTTTGATTTATTCAGCATTTCATTTCCACAGTGGCTTCCCTGAGCTTTCAGATAGATGGGTCTCATGGTACAGCCACACTGGCAGTCCATTGTGAGGGATACTCCCCTTATGGAGCTACCCTTACATTTGGTGGGATATCAGTTTTGTAGTTAAAATCCCCATTTTCAGCTCTGCACATTAATCCCTGCAGTAGCACATGTAACAACAACAAATCCATCCGCAGCCCAAGAGCTCAAAGCTCCAGAGGCCCCCACAATGATCACAGTTGTGCAAACAACTCCTGTAGTCCTGCAGGCAAACCAGGTGTGAAATGTGCAGGCAGTTTGTCACCTGCTGCTCCTGAGCTGGGGCAGAACTCCCTGCAGGAGCCAAAGCCTGCTGAGCTCCCTCGCACTGAAAAGGGAAGTGAAGGCCACGAGAACAGCACAAAGATGCTGCAGAGCCCAGCACAGCCTGGACTTCCCCTTTGCTGAAGGGGCCACTTGGGAAGGTGGGAGGAGAAGGACAAACCCAACTGGTCCCAGGTGCCCTCGGCAGTGACTCCCTGAGAGGGGAGGGCTGGCTGGGCTTCCAGCAGGAGCATGTCTCCAGCCCAGCCCCACGTGTGAGAGTGTGAATCACAGGATCACGCTGTGATTTGGTTTGGAGTTCCCATCAAAGGTTTCACTAACACACGAATGAATTAGCTCAATGCTGGGAGTCACATACATTTAAAAGTCAGAGCCCCATGGGAAGCCCAGGCTAAGAAACAATGTCTCCTTTGACTGAGAAACCACAAGAAAACACATACGGCAAAATTCAAATATAAAAGCAAAGTGGAACATACGTTTGTTATTGTAAAGCAGCTCCTGTGAGCTCCACTAACAACTCTGCCATTCCAGCTTCTATTTAATAAGAAAAAGAGGCAGTGAAAGTCACCACAGTTTCGAAAGTTAAAACTGAGGGGAAAGTTGGGTTGGCTGTGCTGAGCAGGAGCCCCTCTCTGTAGAGCTCTCCTGCTTTAAAGAGGAGTGAGGAGAACACCAGCACACACAGGCACAGGATGGGCTGGGGGTACATCACTATCCTCCACATGGGCACCAGGGATTTGTAGCCCTACTCTACATTTGAATGCTGTGCCAAGCTAACCAGTTGGGAAATGTACTGCATTTTTACCATTACAAGCCAGGGTTGTGTTTGGACTGCTACCCCTATCCCAGGCACATCCATGAGCTCTTCACACAGGGACTGTCACTGCCTTTCCTACTGGGGGGTTTCTTCCAGAGCCTTGTCTGGAGCAGCTGTGCACAAATAAGCAGCTGTCCTTCAGCTTTGGTGAAAAAGAGCTGGAAACCAAAAATGCCAACCCCTCAGTGCAATCTCAGTGCCCTGGTGGACCTGTTAGATGGTAGGTGCATGGAAACTTCAGCTCTGTCCTTGTTGTGCAGGATTTCCTTGGTGTTCTCAGCAACTAAACATCTGAGGGATACTCACAGCCAACCTACACCCCTAAACATAAGCCAGAGTTTCTCTATAGTTAACAGCAAGCTGTACATTCCTCCCAAGAGTGACTCAAAACACCTAAACTGGGAGTCTGTGCCTCTCCGTGTGACTCCAGATGGCCCCTGAAATTAGATGTTACATCCTCCTCCAAGCAAAGTAAATGCCCCATTCCATGTGGTCCATCTGGCCAGAGGTTTTATTAGCCAGGCTCTTCTCCTGCCACACTTGGAGTGCACAAATGGTGCAGAGCCTTGTGCACAAACTCTCGGGGCTTGACATGTGAAGAAGAGGAAGCAGCATCAGAAAGATAAACCACAAGATAAGGCCTGGAGGATATGAGATCTGCTGGTCTGTAGCTTCACAGCAGCCAGAAGAAGAAACTTGCATGCAAAATGCACTTTCCAAAAAATAAATATTGCAGGCCAACACCATGCTGCAAAAGCCAGCCAACACCTCTTCCTCCCAAAGGTTCAGCTGGGTAATTACTCATATGGAGGGTTAATTTAATGGCTAAATCAGATTTTCTTAGAAAGACATTGTATTTTAGAAAAGATAATCAAAATAGTAGAAGAGCAATTTAATTTCCTTGCAACCAGTTGCCTTAAAGTCATGCAAACTTGCCTCAACACAGCGCCCACCTTTTAAAAAAATCTCTGTTTCATTTTCTGTTTGCATCTGACAGGAACACAAAAGTTAAAATTCACTGAGGGGAAAGAAGGAGAAAGGCAAAAAAAAAAAGAAACTTTGAAGCCAAATAACTTATGACATGAAAGCTTTGGATTTTACCAGCCTCCCCCAGTTTCATATGTCATAAAACATACAGGTGCAACTATCTCATTGCTTAGCATCCATATGAACCTTGTTATGTTCAAGTGAACACAAATCCAACAAATACTTCCAGCTTTATAATAAGCCTTCAGAAAGAAACTGTCCACATTTTCCCCAGATGCAGCAACAGCTGTGCAGAGGCACATCTGTTCGGGAAACTCATGTGGACATTTGAATTTATAGTTTTAGATCCTGAAGCTTGATGGCAAATTACGATAAAACTAGGAATATTGGTTCCTGCCTCCAACAGAAAATATAAATCCCTATATGACTGATATTGATTACAGGAAGGAAACAAATCATTTATATTTCCCTATATCACAAGAAACTCCTTCATTGCAATAAACATCCAGTGGAGAGGAATACCTTGGGAAGGTAAATAATCCTGTATTTGGAACAAACAGACAGGAGCAAGTGCTGCCTGGCCACATCATTCCTACACCCAGGTAGCTTCAAACACACACACAGAGGGCTATGAGCTTGTCAGAGGCAAACTAAAAGCCTGCATATATTGAGGTATGGCAAATGTGATTGCTATTTATTATTACCCTGCACCCTTTACTCAAATATCCACTACATTCATGTAAGTCCAGCTCAATCAAAGTAAACTAAATTCATTGATTTAACAATTTATGGCTTGATTTTAAAAGAGGGCGAGCCTGCAGGGGAGTACTGAGCATATGTTTGGAGTTAAGCATAAATCAACCCAGTGAAATTAGTGGTATTGATCACATGCTTAAAATTAAGCATAAATGCCAGCATTTCCCTGGTTCATGCGAGCCCTGGGTGCATCAGGACCATCTGTAGCATGCACCCCAACTCTGCTCAGTGAAAGCTGGAGCTGTGGCCAGCCTGTCCTGCTCTCACACGTCACCACCAGCACTATCACACCAAGAGCCTGGCTTTGGCTTCCCTCCTCACACGTGGCTGCAGCGAGGGGGAGAGGAGGGAAACCACTGATGTGGCCCCAGATGGCTGCAGAGCAGCTCCTCAGCATGTATTTTACATCCCCTTTGAAAGGTGAAGGAAAAGCCCATCACTTTCCACAACAGAATAAGGGTTCAGCTTGTCCACCCCTCAGGTCAGCAGAGAGACAAATTTGTCCTCTCCATCACTGTCAGCTTGGATTTCATTCATTCATTTCAGCAGTGATTTTCCCCCTCACAAGCACAGCTTGCACTAGAACCAGATTCTTTAGGACAATATAAATAATATCTCAAAAGAGAGATAAAATTTAATTTCTCTATTGGCACCTGCCCAAATCACAAGGGAGCTGCTGCCTGAACTCATTCACCCTTTCTCTACAGCATCACAAAGATGAAAACATGTCCTCTCTGCTTATTTACAGCTCTAAACAGGACAAACTTTTTTATGAAATCATCTCCACTGCTATGGAATTATCTTGCCCTGCTGACTCCTTATCATATGGCCACTACAGCCAGGACAGGTTTCCCCTCAGGGTTCTGCATCCAGGACACACAGAAGGCAGCTTTGATGACAAGCAGCACACAGGGAGGGGCACAGCATCATACAAACCCAGCATCAGACTGAAATGGGTGTCCTGAGTGCCTGAATTACAGAGGGGTGAAAGTCTCTGACCTAAATTTAAGTGGGCTTAAAATTAGAAGTTTTACCACACAATCTGGGGAGAGGGGGGAAAAAAAAAGAAACAGGAGAAAAGCTAAGGAAAATCAAATGCATGAAAGAGATTTCTAGCTAAATGCAGCTGTTAGTGTTGGGGAAGCTCCAGCTGAACATCCAGACCTTCCCAATTCAACTCTCATCAGGAGCAATGAAAGCTGATGTGCCTTTCTTTAAACTTGCAGAGAATGTATATGAGTCTTGTACAGTTTGGCTCCACAGCCCAGAGAGGAGCAGGGGTTAGAAACAGTCAGACACACACCCCAGCTCTGCTCCTGGACCTGCTGTGTGGGAACGTGGGCAGCACAGCTCCAAATCCTCATTCTTGGCTGGCAGGAGGACGTGGGGCTGCAGATCTGCCAACTGTTTCAAACCTGAGTTTGGAAGGTCACTGAGCTACAACAGTTTGAAAGCCAGGCTTAACATCTGTATATTCTGAACCTCACAAAAAGCCTTGGTTTACACAGAAGAGTCTGTTGTCAAGATAAAATGGGCTCAGCTGAAATTCAGGACAACCAGGCATCTTATGACAGAGTTGAGTCAGAAGGTTTAACATATACCCCAGAAAAGGTGGCAGATACATTGCCCAAGTGTCTGAGCTTTCACAAGTTACCCCAAAGAAGCCTTCCAAACATCTTGGACTTCACCACAGTTCACCTTCAGACCTTTACACACATCCACAAGCACACCCAGGTTCACAGGGTCCTCCTCCTTGGGGGCCAGCCCCCAGCAAACCCTTCAGAAAGGAATTCCCCTCCCTTTTCCCCTAAGGGGATGGTCCCCGTGCCTTACCTGGACCACGGGGTGGCCCCCGGTGGGTGCCTTGACGGCGCCCCGGCTGCCCTCGGTCTCGTAGTGCGCGCGGTGATGGGGCTTGGGCTGCACCTCGATGCGCAGCTCGTACGAGCCCGACTGGCTGGACAGGGGCCACTCCAGGGGTGGCAGCGACTGCACAGGCAGGCTGGGCACAGAGAGAGGACACCCCATGAGACTCCTGAGCACTTCATTTCCCACAGCCCCCATCCCATCATCCCACCAGGGCTGCTCTTGCTGAGACATTCAGGAACCTGCTGCTGATTTCAATGAGATTGTGCTGTCCTGCTCACATCTGACTACAGACTCTGCTGAAATTCGGGATCAAGACAATCATTTCTGTGCACCACGCAGAAGAGAATAAGGTATTTCTATTTGAAGAGAATAAGGTATTTCTATTTCTTAAACAGAAATACCTGTAGCAGTTATATTTTTCCAAAGATCCCCCTCTTTTCTCTAGCTTTTGCTGTGAGTCCAACTTTGATCACAGAATACATATCGTGAAATACTAACTCCATCTACCATTACCTTCCAGCTGTGTAAATTAATAACCTTTATGATTATTTTATTATATTAAAATGCACATGAATAAAATGCTAAATATTCTTACCTGATACTAGTTTTCCTGTTACAAAAATACACAAGGGTTTATAGCATGACATGAATACACCAAAATGTACAACTAGAGCTTGCACTGGATTTAAACCATTCTTACTTTGGGAGCACAAGCTGCTGCCAGGACTGGTCTAACAAGCCAAGGGAAGTCACAGCCTNAATGAATACACCGAAATGTACAACTAGAGCTCGCACTGGATTTAAACCACTCTTACTTTGGGAGCACAAGCCAAGGGAAGTCACAGCCTGTGTCCTTTCCCTCAGAATTTGTGTTTAGCAGGTCAGGAGCAGCCTGGGATAACGTCACTGAGGGGTCAGCCCTGGTGCTGAGCAGGGTAACAGTGGGACTAGGAGTCGAGTCACACACTTGGCACCCTCAGTCCTGGCACCACTCAGGGCTCAGCCCTGCCCCTGGTGCCAGACTGGAGGGAGCTGCTGAGGGGAGTGCCAATGGCTGAGATTTGGGTGAAGGGACAATTAACAAATTAACAACCTACAATAAATCACTCGGAGTTGATCGAATGCTGACTTGGAGCACTGTGTTCTGTTTTGAATCAGGAATTATTTAAAGCATTTTCATCCTGGATGGAAATTTGTGACTGTCTTTACAAAAACAGCCCCATCATTTTCTTTAAAAGCAGCAGGATGGCACCAGAGCGTTCAGCCCTTGTCAAAGGCTGTCTGCAATCTGCTATTTAGACAAATCATTTGGCAATTTGAATTTGTGGTGTGCTGTGCTATCGATAAATCACTTTGGGGATGTGCCTTCTACACCCAGATTTATTCAGCTCTCGGAATCATAATGGACTGGGCTCCATTAACCAGTGCTGTCCCAGAGGACCCAGCTCTGGTCTGCAGCAGGATCCGCCCAAGAAAACACTCCCTAGAGATCATCATGCATGACAGAGGACACCATGCCATGAGAAAACCCACCCCCAGAGGAAGGATCACATACCTGCAGATAGGTATTGCAGGCACCAGTTGCTTTGTCCAGGATGGAGGTACCAACAGAATTGACTCTGGGGCTGAGTTTCTCCTGTCCTCCTGCTCACAAGGCCCGTGGAAGTCAACAGTCTGAAAGACGTGACACGAAATGCTGTTTTTGTGGGAAGACATTGATGAAGGATCAGGGCTGGTTTTCCAGATTTTCGTGGGAACACCACAGGAAGGATCCGCAGGAAGGCTGCTCATAGCATCCATGGGAAGGGAAGCACTGGGCAACTGCGTGTAAGTAACTGCAGAGTTGTCTTCTCTCAAGGGGATGCGAGGAGAGGATTGTGGAGAGGGGGTCCTTGACTGCCGTGGAGAAGTGGAAGGCAGCTGAGTGCTGTAGAGTTCAGTGCAAGAGTACCTCCGTTTTGCACCTGGTGATGAAGACCTTGAGTTGGGACAGGGTGATGGTGAATGTCGTCCCAAGCAGGTTTCCTCCGTGATGCTTGTTCGTGGTGACATTATTGGAGAGGTTCTAGGAGAATAATGAGTATGGATGTTTTGAAACTGTGGACAAAGGTCATCACTAGGACCATTATTTGGTGAAACACATGGTGACGTGCAAGGAGATACATTGGTCTCTGAAATGAAACTTGCAGAGGAGCCGCTACTAGCTGGGCTCAGACACAGTGGTTCTCTGTAGCCCTCAAAGCCAGGGACAGGCAGGGTAACCCTTGGGCTAGTGGTAGCTGAGTTTGACTGATGTTCTACCAAAAGAACATCTGTGTCTCTGCTGCGGAAGGGACCCCCTGAATGAATCAGTTCATGATATGGAGTAATTTCAATCCTAGGGCTCGGAGCAGAGGCCCCTGCAGCGTTGGCAGGGTGTGTAGGTGTTGTCCCTATGCTATCTGGCTGTCCATATCTGCCCATGGGATCTGCAGAAAGGTTAGAAAAAGGCAGGGGGCATGGCTTGAGGCCACAGTCCAAGACATCATGATCGTATGTAACTCCAGAGGGTGGGCTGCTGGTTTTATGTGGAGTCGGTTCTTCTGGAAAAAGAAGGGTCTCTTTAAGACTATAAATATTATTACAGAAGCTGAGCAATCATGGATTCAAAAATAATGCATATTTATAAACTGGTTGTGATCTGATATTAGCTTAATATTTGCTTAACTCTTTAACTGCAGTTAATGCTCGTGAAAAGTACTGGATTAATAGCCAGGGAAGCTCAAGTGCTCAGGGCAGGTGCAGCATGGACATAGGCCCTGCAAACACCTCCACACTGCCTGAGCCTGACCTAGAGGGATCACCTGGAAGGGCCAGCAGCATGCCAGCCCCTCTGCCCATGTCAGTGCTGGCCCTCCTGCTCTTTCTGCCAAATATACCCCATTGGCACCAACGAGGGTGCTGTGACTTCAGTCAAATTTTGTCAACTAGGAGCTGCACTGAGACCCATCACATGACAAAATCACCTCCAAACAGGTCTATGTAAAACCAAAAGGTTGAGGAACAGCTTTTGGTGAAGGGAGAAAAATCTTTCTTACAGAGCCAAGCCCTTCATGAAACCAAAGCTGAGCTCAAGCTCTTAATTTAAGAAGTCAGTTCTGTGTGATGATTTGTTAGGCTGTATATCATGTCAGCAAGTTTTGGTAACAGGTTTCACATGAGAATGCACCAGATGATCAGAAAACACATTCACAAATACTTGTTAGAAGAGAGAGAGAGATATAAAGGATCCAGCCCTACGGTTACAGGCACTCGTGTTCCAATTCCAGCCCAGCTGGCCAGAGAGGGATTATAAAATACACATTAACAGGGAAGTGTTCAGTGCCCTCCCCCCTGGTGTGCAAAAATCCCCAATTTTCAAAGATTCTCATCTTGCAAACTATCCCCAGTTGCAGGGCACAGGGCTGATTCCAGGCAGCACAGAATTCCCACCAGCATCTCTGAGTCCAGTTCTGCCCTGGCCCCAGCACCCCATCAGGTGTTTAATGCCAGTGGCATCCAAGAGAGTGGAGTCATGCCAGGCATCCCCAGGGCAGACCATGTACATCAGCTCCCGGGGCTTCCCCAGCCTGGGAGCTGAATAATATTTGTCATCCCACAACAGCATGCAAAGTACTATCAGGATTTTTACAGCCTTTTAAAGCTTTCAATGTATCCAACAGGAAATAGGTAAAACAGCTCCATAGTTTGGCATTAATTCATACTATCTGTTCACAGGTCAGGATGCATCACATGCAAAGAGGGTTTCATTTAAATATTTAAATAACTGTTCCAGCGTTTTCTCTAACTCCTACATGACATGAGGCAGCATTTCCCATATGAGAATAATATGAGACATAAAGCCACGTAGGAGCTGACTGTGCTTTCTGCAACGGCTGCAAAAGGTTATAGTGAAACTTTTACACACAGAGAGATTTTGACTAAATTTCAGGGGGTTTCTGTTTGTTTTCAGGAACTGCTGGGCCTTTGTGTTTAGCAGGAAACCCCAAGTGCCGAGCAAACAAACCAACACACAGAATGCCTGTGACAGGAGGGGAGATGCACAGGAGAGTCCAGCCTGCAGATTTCTTAAGGTTCCCTCTGGCTTTTAATCCCAGCACACAGCTGTTCTGGGGATGGGAAAACACCAAGGAGTAACTGAATTCTGAGACAAACATATTTTTAGCATCGTTGATTTCAGAGCTTTGGCACTCACAGGAATAGTGTGTCATCCCCATCACTCAGAGCTGACACATCAAGCCTAGACATTGATGCTGAGATTCACTTTGAACAGAACTCGTCACGCCTTTGGCACCAGCAGAGTAACACACCAAACATCTCTCCCACCACAGGGACAACCCCCTGGTTTCAGCTGATGCAAGGCAGCAAAACCAGCACCAAACACAGGGCTGATGCCAGGGCTTGAGCAGGATTTGTGCAGTGACCAGCAATCCCAGAAAAACTCTGCAGGCTGAACTGGTTCACATCAAGGAACAGGCGACCCTTCTAGTTCCCCATTCAACACACCCACAGCCAAAGCAGCCCCCACTGTATACATCAAACCTGTGCCAGATACACAGACAGCAGGTAAAGAGCTAAACCTCCTCAGAACACAATCAGCAAAGCCAGTGTAGGTAGAGTCATGTCGAACGGTATGGGAAAAGCAAGCATGTATTTGTATGTGTAATTTTTAAAGTCTTCTGAATCACAAACACCACCACCCACAGTGTCTGCCCACTAAAAACTGGGCTTTAGATAACCCACATTTTCTTTGCTTATCCCTGTAATATTGTGCTTAAAGGAGCACTTCCACCCTTGGCATTCATCCTCCCAGAGGATCCACGTCCCAGATATTAATGGCACTGCTTACACACACAACAGGCTGCAGCGTGCCCTTGTCTTCATGGGCAGAGCCCCACAGAGCTCTGGGTCTGCACTGGGACAGCCACAGCCCCTGGCCAGGCACACACCCACAGCCTCTGGACAGCAACAATATTTACTTTCCCCCTCCTCCCATGGCCAATCATCAGTAAAGCAGGACCGTGGGCAAAGCTGCAGACAAAACCTCAGGGAACAGCTCCAGGCAGCGCTGCCCGGGGTTGTGGCTGCTGGGCCTGACTCATGGGCACAGGAGCCAGGCTTGGGGGTTCAGGGGATGTCCCAGCCGAGTGCCAGCCCTGCACAGCTCCAGAGGCACAATGAAGTCACTGTGTAGCTGCTGCTGCTGCCCACGCCGCTGACATCATGGTCTGTCACCAGGGACACACCAGTGATGCTACACCAAAGGCTCTGACCTCAGCAGGGAGGGAGAAGGGGCAAAGGGTGAAGTGGCAACTGCTGCTCTCAGAAATAAACGGCTCCTGCATCAGGAGAAATCCTGCTTTTTACTTCAGTAGGAGGGACTGCCTGCTCCTCTCCCAGCCAAGCTGGCTAAGGCAGGCTGGGGTGAGGACTCTGCTCCAGGAGAGGACAGACCAGAGCCAGCATCCCACCACCACCACCAGGAGTTTGCCTTTGTAAAACAAGCTCCTGAGACTGAGAGCAGGCAGACAGGGAGAGGATGTTCCCCAGAGGCACAGGTTTGGACCCAAGGCTCTGACACCTTCAAGGGTTCATCCGTTCCTGTCCATCCATTCCTACATAATGCATGCCACAGCACAGACTGAAATAGCAACGGGCTGCCCTCTGCACCACTTTTCTCATGGACATCTCAGCAAACAGCACTCCAGCCTCAGCACAGCCAGTTACAGCACTTCCCCATCTCCCTTCACTCGGGAATTTCCCAGCCTGAGGTTTCACTGCTGAATCACCCCCTGATTCAGTACCAAAAGATCCTTCTGGTTTGACAGGGGGTTAAAAGAAAGTGAGTTTCTCACCCAGGCAGCACTGGCACCTCCTCACATTCTCTGTCAGCAAGCAGCCTCCCTGTGTCACTCAAGTCCCTTGCCTAGTGCAGTCTGAGCCCCAAACCCTCCAGGATCCCACCGACTCTCACTCCCCCCTTTTTGCCACAGCCTTTACCCACTTGCTGCTTCACAAGACCATCTCTCTGCCCACAACTAGGAAGGGAAAGCAGAACCCCCCATGCTACTATATTGCAAAAAACCAACCTGGACAGACGCAGACAGGGTGCAGGCAGTCCCCCAACCTCCTGGAAACTGGGCAACCTCCCCAGGTGGGAACCCTCAGGAGGACCCTTAACGACCCGACCGTTAAATCACAGGTGGAGGAGATCAAGTGATTAAAGTTCCAAACGACTCGACCCTTGACTTATTAAACTCCTTTTCACACACCTGGCTCTTGCCAAGCTCCAGATTGCCCAAGCCCAGGACCACACCAGAGTCATCCAGCCACACAAGTGTGACCTTGCCAATTAGCATGCAATTAGGGAATAAAAGATCACCCAAGCGACTGCATTCACATTCCATGCTGGGTTTATCCAAACCATCATCTAGGAAAAACTAAAGATAGACACGTGTGGGGCAAAGCAGCCAAGGGAGGGCAGGCTGAAGTTTGGCTTTGACCTCACATCCTCTTGCTGCAGTGCAGCTCCCGGGATTTAAATGGAGTTCCTTATTTGCATAAGAGTCGGTTTCTTTCTTAATTAACTTGCTCATTGTCATTTGAAGGGGCCAGTGCAGAGCTTTTCTGCATTTTTCAAAAGCCGGGTTGTCTGTTATTTACACAAACTGCTTGGAAGCGCCAAGTGAGAGCTGGTTTCCTGAGTGAAATCTGGAATTCTCTGTTCGATGTGCATATTTGTTTCTTTATGGCAGTGCTGAACACTGCCTCCTGTGTTCCTGAGCCAGGACCCAGCTGCATGCACTTTCAGTTTTTTCCCTTTTAATAACTTTGCATCTGGGAGAAAAAAAAATCCACCAGGCAAATTATACAGGGCTTGACACCTACAAGACGTGGCAATGTCTCTGGGAGCCTGGCTACGTACAAACAAGCATTTAGAGGAACATTAATATTTATGGATGCTCTCTGCTTCCCCTCTCTGTATTATACACACACAGACCTTGTAGATTTATATCACCACATGCAATGTAAGAGCCTGCCGAGCTACAGCAAGGGCTTGAGCCTACAAGAAAATACTCTTCTCCATCTGCATTCTCACCAGTTTCCCAGGGCAAGATTTTGTCTGAAATCTTATTTAAAGATAGCTTTTGTTTGGACTTTCAAAATACCCCTCAGAAGATCAGCTCCCAGAAGGGCTAACCTCAAAAATTAAAAATTCTGTAGTAACTTTACCTGTCAGCAGATCATCACACAGCAAACACCACAAAACTACGTGAAGGAGCTGCTGGAGCAAAATATTTTCAGTATTTTGCCTCTCACAATAAACAATAAATATTATGGAAGAATACACAAACAGCGATCAGAACTTACTCGTGAGGGAGGCCAATTTGGAGGAGCTCACTTGTAAGTGTTCGTTAACTGTCAATCTTCTCCACTGATTAGCACAGATAGGCAACACCTGTCACATCTTAATCAGCTCCAATTTGGGATACAAGCAACACCTGTGCAGGTGAATCTCAGGGGGATGCAATTAATGGTTTGATTAAAAGGGAGGGACAAAACCCCCTCCGTGGCCAAGTGAAATCCTCAATTCCATATAACAGCACAGGATACCTGCCCTAACCATGTTCACCTGGTGGGAGTTCAGCAGGTGTTTCTCGTTTGCAAATGATGAGAAGATAATTGCTAATTAAGGTCTGGCAAGTAACGGTAAAAGGCACAGGGAAAATGGCACTTTGAACAGCCCTCCTGCTTCTGGAAATGGCTTACTTAGAGAGGAATATCTAATAGTAATAAAATATTGACTGTAGGACTTTTATTTACCCTTTTTTTCCCCTGTTGCTATTACGGCAGTCCATGTTCCTGTTGTCTCAGGCACACATAAGCACTACTGAATGCCAGCCACTTTCAGCAAGGGTATTTCTGGCATTCCCATGGCAACAACTTGTGATATAGATCCTACTTCTAAAAGACAAGTTTTGGCAGACTCTGCCACATCCCAATCTTTAAAAAAAATTCTATCAGAAATAAACTTTCAACCCAATTCATTCCTAGAGCCCCAAATTTCCTTTTTTTTTTCCTTTAAAACCTCCCTTTTAGTATGCTTACAGAGATTTGTTATTAGAGGACATGTGGTGAGCAGTGAGTGGAGCAGCCCAGGCTGTGAGGACACCAGAGCCTCTTTCAAACAGGCTCCAAATGCAGGAACCAGCCTGAAGTGTTGGGATCCACAGACACTCCTATGGTTTTGGTTCCACTTTGAATCCTCCTCTGAAAAGGCCTTGTTTTCCCAACTGCAGTTCAGACGAGGCCACAATCGCACATGAACAATGAGCATCATTTACCACCGGCACGTGGATAAAGTCCTTCCTCCAAATGTGAACATTTTCTGTCCTCATGTAAACATGCTTTAATCTTTTGTACATTAAGGGTCACGGATGTATACTGGATTGCTTACAGACTCTAGCTGGTGTCTTTTCAAAGCCAGGGAGAATGTTCTCCAGATTACAATGCTAGTATATATGGTTGTGATCTTTTCTTTTTTTTATGCTAATGATTTCCATCTTTGGAACAAACAAAATTACTACTAATTATGGTTTCCAGTCATTCAAATGTGGAGAAAGCAGGCTCAAGAAGGAAGTTACTTCTACAACAAGCATACACTGCTCCGCATTTATGTGGTTTGAAGATTAAACTTTCTACCCCCCACCTATGTACTATTATATTCTGTAGAACCTCCCACTTAAGGCTTCACAGCAGTGCTGTTTACTACAGAGATGTGAACAGCTCAGCATCTGAAGCTTTCACTGAGATTTAATGTCTTTTCACTAAAATCACTGACCTCTCCCAACGTGGATCTATTTTAGCACAGTTTGATCTACATGAAACCCTGAAAGAAAATTCAGCTTTGTTCATCTGATGACATTAACCATCCTCACTCAGCTTTGATGCTTATGCACATCTGTATATTTAAACCAGGACACAAAGAGCAAAACTCACTAATAACTCTGTTTCACTAATGATACCAAGATAGAGGCCTCAAAGGTCTCCTCCTGCACTGTCACCAAGAACACAACATCTCTCTTCAGATGCCCTAGAGAAATGCCAACTCTCCACTGTGTAGAATCAAAATGAATGTATCTTAGAAACAATATCCCAGCATTGGGGATATTCATTCCTCTGGGTCCTCTCTCTTTCACCTTCATCTGGTTTACACAAATCTGTATTTTATGGGTAAGGAAGTATCACTTTTTAGTATCATCAACCGATAGAATTATCATTTAGGAAGTCAGGGAGCACTTGGCACAGTGCTTTCAGTATTACAGCATAAGCTCAGAAAAGTGGAAGAGTCTGCAAATCTTTCTTAATTTTAACTTAAGCTTATGGTGTTTGGACCCAAACTGGAAACTAGATCTGCCCAGCTCCCATCCAAGCAGGACGCTCAGGCTCATGGCAGGTAATTAATTCCTCGGGGCTCCAAGCCCCAGTGCTCGAGCTGCCTTTCTGAGTTTCCAGAACATGCGCTAGCACCATGATGACAGTGATGATGGTCACAAGGCGAGCTGAACTCCTCTGCTTCGCCTCTGGCAGCAGCGCTCACTCCCGGCTGCACAACTTTGGGAACAGGAGGTCCCCCTGGCGCTCCCAGGCGCTGCGGCGCGGGATGGGGACCAAACCAGTGACCTTTCACAAGCACCTGCCGGGCAAAGCAGCCCCGCCGACCCCGACCCGCCCGGCCCTGCCCTGCGCCGGGCCCGCCAAGCAGCGCAGCGCATCTCAGAGCATCTCAGCGCATCCCATCGCATCGCACCGCCGGCATCCACCGCCGGCATCCACCGCCCTGCCCCGGGCTGGGCAGGGCAAGGCAGGGCAGGGCAAGGCAGGGCAGGGCAGGGCAGGCCCGGCGCTGTCCCCCGAGGAGCTGCCGAGCCGGCCCGGCCCCCGGAGCCCCCGTCGGGGCGCGGCCGCGGCTCCTCCTCGGCGGCTCCTCACCAACCTTCGAGCGGCTTCACGTAGTCGTAGTCGTAGTCGAAGAGGATGGAGAAGTCGAACTCCTCCTGCGGGCTGCCGGGCCGGGCCGTGCCCGGGCCGGGGTCCCCGTCCCGCGGGCCGGGGTCGGGGTCGGGGGTC